>OW052220.1:233622364-234222364 GCA_932526605.1 Nephrotoma flavescens
TATATATATATATATATATATATATATATATATATATATATATATAAAGGGTGATTTTTTAAGAGCTTGAAAACTTTTTTTTAAAAAAAAACGCATAAAATTTGCAAAATCTCATCGGTTCTTTATTTGAAACGTTAGATTGGTCCATGACATTTACTTTTTGAAGATAATTTCATTTAAATGTTGACCGCGGCTGCGTCTTAGGTGGTCCATTCGGAAAGTCCAATTTTGGGCAACTTTTTCGAGCATTTCGGCCGGAATAGCCCGAATTTCTTCGGAAATGTTGTCTTCCAAAACTGGAATAGTTGCTGGCTTATTTCTGTAGACTTTAAACTTGACGTAGCCCCACAAAAAATAGTCTAAAGGCGTCAAATCGCATGATCTTGGTGGCCAACTTACCGGGCCATTTCTTGAGATGAATTGTTCTCCGAAGTTTTCCCTCAAAATGGCCATAGAATCGCGAGCTGTGTGGCATGTAGCGCCATCTTGTTGAAACCACATGTCAACTAAGTTCAGTTCTTCCATTTTTGGCAACAAAAAGTTTGTTAGCATCGAACGATAGCGATCGCCATTCACCGTAACGTTGCGTCCAACAGCATCTTTGAAAAAATACGGTCCAATGATTCCACCAGCGTACAAACCACACCAAACAGTGCATTTTTCGGGATGCATGGGCAGTTCTTGAACGGCTTCTGGTTGCTCTTCACTCCAAATGCGGCAATTTTGCTTATTTACGTAGCCATTCAACCAGAAATGAGCCTCATCGCTGAACAAAATTTGTCGATAAAAAAGCGGATTTTCTGCCAACTTTTCTAGGGCCCATTCACTGAAAATTCGACGTTGTGGCAGATCGTTCGGCTTCAGTTCTTGCAGGAGCTGTATTTTATACGGGTTTACACCAAGATCTTTGCGTAAAATCTTCCATGTCGTCGAATAACACAAACCCAATTGCTGCGAACGGCGACGAATCGACATTTCATGGTCTTCAGCAACACTCTCAGAAACAGACGCAATATTCTCTTCTGTACGCACTGTACGCATTCGTGTGGTTGGTTTAATGTCCAATAAAGTAAACTGAGTGCGAAACTTGGTCACAATCGCATTAATTGTTTGCTCATTTGGTCGATTATGTAGACCATAAATCGGACGTAAATCGCGAAACACTTTTCGAACCGAACACTGATTTTTGTAATATAATTCAATTATTTGCAAGCGTTGCTCGTTAGTAAGTCTATTCATTATGAAATGTCAAAGCATACTGAGCATCTTTCTCTTTGACACCTTGTCTGAAATCCCGCGTGATCTGTCAAATACTAATGCATGAAAATCCTAACCACAAAAAAATCACCCGTTATATATATATATATATATATATATATATATATATATATATATATATATATATATATATATATATATATATATATATATATATATATATATATATATATATATATATATATATATATATATATATATATATATATATATATATATATATATATATATATATATATCGTCGACGTATATATATATAGGACGTCTCCTCAACAGACCAGGACTCTCTTCACCCGCAAAGACCTTCAAGAAATCTCCCACAATTCACACTCCAACAGCATGAGCCCGCCGAATCGCCACGGGGAGACCACGTGGATTTTACGGTCGCCCTCGAATGGCCGACACATCCGCTGGCCTGACCGCTCTGACCCAGAAGATGTCCTGCCAAGGGGATGAAGGGAAGTGGCAAGCCCAACCTGTACAAATGAAACCGACATAGAATAGAGTCTCCCCTCCCACCACAACGACGAAACACGAAGATAAAAACCCTGTAAACTAAACCACGTCTACAAAACTATGTGGACAAAGCCATGTTGACAAAATCGCATAGACAACACCATGTAGTCAAATCCGCTTAGACAAGTAATGTAGACAAAACCATGTAGACAAATCCGCTTAGACAAATAAAGTAGACAAAACCATGTTGACAAAACAACGTAACCAAAACCATGTAGACAAAACAACATAGACAAAACCACGTAGACATATCCGCGTAGAGAAATCCGCATAGAGAAAACCATGTAGACAAAACCACGTTGACAAAATAATGTAAACAATAACATGTTGACAAAACCAAGTAGACAAATCCACGTAGACAACACCGCGTAGGCAAAACCATGTAGCCATGAATTTATCTTCATGGCTTTGATGAAGATAAATTCGAGTTGACAAGTAATGTAGACAAAACCGTGTACACAACACAACGTAAACAAAACAATGTAGACAAAACCACGTAATCAAAACTACGTACACAAATCCGCATAGGCAAAACCACGTCTACAAAACCATGTAGACAAAACCATATAGAAAAATCAACGTAAACAAAACCGCGTAGACAAAAGCACGTAGACAAAACCACGTTGAAAAATCCACGTAGACAAAACCCACATGACAAAACCACGAAGTCTAAACCACGTAGACAAATCCGCGAAGACAAATAATGTAGACAAAACCACGTAGATAAAACCACGTAAACAAAGCCGCGTAACAAACCATGTAGAAAAAACCACGTAGACATAACCACATAAACAAAACTGCGTAAACAAAACAATGGAGACAAAACCACATAGACAAAACCATCTAGACAAATAATGTAGACAAAACTATGTAGACAAAAAATGTTTACTGTTTATTTAGTCTAAACAGTGTAGCCAAAACCACGTAGACAGATCCCCATAGGCAAAACACAGTAGACAAATCTGGGTAGACAAAACAACGTAAACAAAACCATGTAGACAACCCCACGTATACAAAACCATCCGCGTAGACAAATTGTGTAGACAAAAAAATGTAGACAAAACAACGTAAACACAACCATGTAGACAAAACGTAACAGACAAAACCACGTAGACAAATCCGCTTAGACAAATCCGCGTAGACAACACCATGTAGAAAAAACCACGTAGAAAAACCTCGTAAACAAAACTTCATAGACAAAATTACGTAGACAAATCCGCGAAGACAAAACCTTGTCATCAAAACCACGTATACAAAACCATGTGAACAAAACCTCCACGTACACAAATCCGTGTAAACAAAAACCATGTAAACAAATCCGTGTAGACAAAACCACGTAGGCAAATCCGCGTAGACAAAACCAAGTAGACAAAACAACGTAGACAAATCAGCCTAGACAAATCAGCGTGAACATATCCGCTTAAAAAAACCTTGTGGACCTCTACAAAACCATGTAGACAAAACCACGTTGACATAGCCGCGAAGTCCAAACGGCGTAGACAGATCCGCTAAGACAAATAATGTAGACAAATCAACATAAACAAAACCATGTAGATAAAAGCATCTAGACAAAGCCTCGTAGTCAAATCCGCGTAGTGAAATCCGCGTAAAAACAACCTTGTAGACAAAACCACGTAAACAAAACCACGTAAACAATACCACGTATACAAAACCACATAAACAAAACCATGTAGACAAAAGTATGTAGACAAATCCGAGTAGACAAATAATGTAGACAAAACCGTGTAGACAAAACCACGAAGAGAAAACCATGTATACAAAACTGCGTAGACCATGCAGATAAGTCCACGTACACAAATAATGTAGACAAAACCATGTAGACAAAACAACGTGAGCAAAACCATGTAGACAAAACCACGTAGAAAAAACCACGAAAACCACTAAACAAAACAATGTAGACAAAACCACATAGACAAAACTGTGTAGACAAATCCGCATAGACGAAACCTCGTACACTAATCCGAGTAGACAAAACTACGTAAGTAAAACCATGTAGACAAAACCAATTAGACAAACCCATGTAGACAAATCCGCGTAAACAAATTCGCGTAGAAAAAAACATTTGGACAAAACCACGTAGTCAAAACTACGTAAACAAAACCACGTATACAAAATCATGAAGACAAAACCTCGTTGTCAAACCGCCTAGACTAAACCGCGTAGACATATCCGCGTAGACAAATGATGTAGACAAAACCATTTAGACCAAACAACGTAAACAAAACCAAGTAGACAAAACCACATAGACAAAACCATGTAGACAAAACCACGTAAACAAAACCACGTCTACAAAACCATGTAGACAAAACCACGTAGACAAAACTGTTTAGACAAAACCAAGTAGACAAACCTGCATAGACAAAACCACGTAGACAAATCCGTGTAGACAAAACAACGTAAACAAAACCATGTAGATAAAAATACGTGATTGTTAACTAAAATGCTATTTAATTGGAACGCCAGGCATCCATATACGTTTTCAAAATGTCCTCTCATTTCAGATTATTATTTTTTATAATAACACATAACAAAAATATGCATAAAGCACGTGCCAGTAATTATTATTATTAATTGTTTCTGTAGTTTACAGAAATTAAATTACGTCTATAACTTAAATTTATTTTCAAACTACATATTATCAAATTTAATTCCCATTTTAATTAAAACAGAAAGTTACATCTTTCTCGGTCCAATAAAGCTCTATATAAACTTACAAATTTCTTAACATTTCAACAAAATACAAAATTTCAATTTTTTTTCTAACTTGGGCAAAATAATTTATATCGCACCATATATTTAAAAATTTCGATAAAAATTTTATAATTTTATGCATAAAGAAACTTTTAATTTTTATTCTAAGAATGAAATAAAAGCACACACATACACATACACACACATTCGAGAATACAGTGAGCTAGGAGAATCAGATCGAATAAATTGAAGGAAATCATTTAGAGCAACAAAAAAAAACTAATTTCCAACTCCAATTTTTTAAAATGGTTATTGCACTTTCGGAAAACATAAAAATTATTTTATTTAATAAAAGTTCTGGTTTTAGTTGTGCAACAAACTTTATTGTTGTAAATTTGAAGAAGATAACATTTTTCTTATCAGTAATAAATTTTTATTACAATCGTTTCAAATTGCATTGCTCTCGACTATAAGCACAAATACATATAGTGCTGTGCTACTAGTTGTGCTTGCCCATTAATATAAACATATAAGCTCTGTACATCTACATACATACACAAGTTTATAAAAGTTAAATTTAACTCCCTCTTTCTATATTGGTAACACTTTTGGTTTACGACACAAATTCTATCTTATATTAAAACGAGAAAAGACTCGATCTTAGCATAAAAATGTTAAGCACTGATTCGAAACTGTAATTGTTACAAATATTTTAACGATTTGTTTTACATTGAAATCGTATATGAGCTTTCATGTATAGTATTTTGACGCGCACAATAATATCAAATTATATAAACATTTTCAATATACATTTCAAATCCTCGTATAAAACGCAGTCTACCATATTATGACTGAAATATTAAAATGTACCTCCAGGATAGTACGACAAGTATATAAAGCACAACACAAACAATGACACAAACGAGAAAGTTGTAAAGCTACACACACCCACACACAATATTTGGTGTTGAAACAAAATTTTATATTTATATTGTTGAAAGTTTATGTTTTGTTGGCTGTATCTGTCTCTGTGTGTGTACCAACACAGCACCATTCATTGTTGAATGAAATATTTATAAACAAAAACCGATCAACAAAACTATATGTAATTTTTTGTTCGGTACGCTGAAAAACTATAAACGACAACACAACACAAAACGTTGTGATTATAAAAGGATATGAATTATTGTTATTCTGAATGTTGTTTGGTGAATTTTGCCTTTGTTAGTTTTTATTCTGTGTGCTTGTTGTGTGCTCAGTTACGGGTACATAGGAAAATTGATTCAATTTACTAAATGGCGTATATGATAGTGTTACAGTTTTTTTGAATTATAGCTTTCGGAAACAAATGTAGAATTGTGCTAAAAATGGAAAATTTATGAGGCCTCATATGCTGGCAATTAGTTATATGGGCCAACTATATGTATACATATAAGGGAAGTAAACTATAGGTTCTCGTTTTACAAAAAATTCAGGGGAAAAAAATTTTCCGGTAGTAAGTTCAAATTGGAAATTCTGTGAGTCAAATCCTAGAGATTTTGGCACATAGCAACCTAGATAGTGCGGTGCGAATTGTGGTGAATTTTGTGGAGCAAATTGTGGAGATTTTGGCAAATAGCTGCTTACAAAGTGCAATAGATGAAAGCAGTCAAATTTTGAAAAAATTGGCCACAAGTCTATGCAGATCTTAAGAGTAGTCCATTTTGGCATGTTTTAATTTTATGATTTGTATGTTTTGAATGTGTAGCCTTGATTAAAACAAATATTTTGAGACAATTAATTTTTTTTGTTGTTGTTGTTGTTGTTGATGTTAAAGATACAGTGTGTCAAAATTTGAGAAAAACGATAATCATGGTATTGTATTTATCGCAATAAAAAGAAAAATAATTGTTCGATAATTATGATTTTGGGCTCATTTTAAAGGTAAGTTAATAAGGATTTCTAAAAAAATACAATATATAAATAGTATATTGTTTAATTCGTTCTTCTCTAAATTTCCCGCCAAAATGATCATATTAAATTTTCTCAAAAACCTACTTTTTTTTCTATAATTCGACAATTAATATTTTAGAACATATCAAAAAACTAGAATACCGTTATTTTTTGTTTCCTTGCAAAATTCGTTTTATTAAGAGAAGTATTTCATTTTTATATGGAAAGCTATATAGATATTTCTATGTTTTGAAATTGTTTACAAAAGAGGTAGTTCACTTAATTTGTGTGTTTTGTTTATTATTTATTGTACAATTTTGCGTCATATTTAAGTATGAGTGACACAATTATGAGGTCCCACCCCTTGGTTTATATCGTTTGGTTAGTCGTAGTACCATAAATTCCATTTCTTTCTTTGGTTATTTTATAAAAGACTAAATAAAATGTTGTTTTCCCCATTTTTATTGGGGGCTGATTACTTTTACTTGACGCAGGCTAACCTGTTAAACGATGAGTAATTCTTTTGAAAACAAAAAATGAACATTCTTGATATAAATAAGAGTAAAAATTTAACTTTTTGATTAGTTCACATTGTGACTTGTAGACAACATTTTAAATAAGGAGCAAGATTTTTTAAAATTTGATAAAGTAACAGTGTGTTAAACTGAGTGTAACTTTAAGTGGATAAATAAGTACTAGTGCGCTAAATTTGATAATGGATAAATTTCGAAAGTGTTATAAACCATATCGCGATTAAAAGTGTTCGAGTAAACTAAAACGAATTACGGATTATGTCAAGCAATTTATGCCACAATCAGTTAAGAATCAAGATAATTTGTATTTCTGTTCAACGTGCTATATAAATATTACCTGCAAACGACGAAAAATATAACCAGAGTTGTCACCAGTTGCGGGACCATCAACAACATCACCTCTAACAACGCAAATAGCCGATAACGATAATAGCAGTGATAGTGAAGAGTGGTATTTAAAAAATGTGTCTGTTTTGGAAAAAATTAATGAAGTGTTACCCTTTCTTGGAAAGTCTCCTATATGTCCGAGTACGTTAGAAGCCAGGCCAAAACATCTTCAGCTAAAAGTAATAGATTTAGATTCAATAACACCATCAACATCTTTGGTTCCAGGGATCGTGCCGCTTTCGAATCAGTCAACCGAAGATCAAAGGAAGGTTGCACTATATGATGAATTGATTGGTGATCTAAAAGCTAAATTCGAAGAACTGGAGAAAACCAGTGATAAGATTCAGCTATTTACTATATTGCCAAGACCATTAACCATTCAAGAAATCCAGAATGAGTTCAAGGCCATGTAGGTGATGGTGTGAACCGCTAAAGACATACGAGACAAGAATGGTACACTAAGTTGTCCAGCAGCTAAAGTAGGAAAGCGAATAAGTGATGTGCTGAAGCAAGCAGTATTATCTTATTATAATGATGATGATGTTAGTCGGATAATGCCAGGCAAAAAGGATTGTTTAACAGTCGATAAAGCTAAAGTTCAAAAGTAGCTAATGATGTGTACATTGAAAGAGTGCTACGAAAGATATAAGACATTGTATCAGGATGACGAATCAAAAACAATTGAATTTTCTAAATTTTCACTACTTCGTCCAAAATACTGTGTACAACCAGGTAGTAGTGGAACGCACACAGTCTGCGTGTGTACCATACATTAAAATGTAAAATTAATTATTTATGGCACCAAAATAGAAACTATTATCAATGGAAAATAGCGCACTACCGAGATTGTATTTCAACTATTTTATGTGATGAGTCTACACCAACATGTTACCTTCTACAATTGCGAAAGCTGCCCAGGACTGGATAACTTTAAAGAATATTTGAGAAATGCATTTCGGAAACATGGCTGCGAGGATGCTGAGTTAAAATTTAGTCAGTGGGTTTCTACCGATAGGTGCAATCTGGAGACCTTTTCCCAACCGTTGGATGAATTTCTGGATTATTTCGTAAATAAGCTGAAGAATATGTTACCTCATTGCTTCATTTCACTTCAGCAGTCCAGCCTCTTAAAAAATAAAAATTGGCGCTGAAGTCTACGGAGGTGATAGTTTTATGTGATTTTGCAGAAAATTATGCATTTATAATGCAAAATGCCGCACAAGGATTTCATTGGAATAATAAGCAAGCGACTATTCATCCATTTGTAATTTACCAAAATTTGGAAGGCAAATTACTTGAACACACCTTCATTATAATATCGGGTTGTCTTCACCACGATACTGTAGCGGTTCATTTATTCACTGAAAAATTGATGCAGTTCTTGAAAACTAAAATATCCAGTTTATATAAAATTTATTATATTACCGATGGCGCAGTCACGCATTATAAAAATAAGAAAAATTTTAAGAACATCTTAAAACACAAAGAGGATTTTGGAGTTGACTGTGAATGGCATTTCCATGCAACAGCTCATAGAAAAGGTCCATGTGATAGGGTAGGAGGTACCTCCAAAGAATGGCATCCAGAGCTAGTCTCACAATCGAATACAGCAGTACAATAATCAATGCAGATGAATTATTTAAATGGGCTAAAACGTTGAAGACAGATATCAATTTTGGATATATATATATATATATATATATATATATATATATATATATATATATATATATATATATATATATATATATATACAATATATATATATATATATATATATATATATATATATATATATATATATATATATATATATATATATATATATATATATATATATATATATATATATATATATATATATATATATATATATATATATATATATATATATATATATATATATATATATATATATATATATATATATATATATATATATATATATATATATATATATATATATATATATATATATATATATATATATATATATATACAGTGACTCAAAAAAGTTTACATACACCTATCATTCATCAAAATTTTTATTGATAGTTTAAATAATACTCAATATTAGTTACCGAAATTTTTACTGTTTATTATTCTATCAATTATATAAATAAGACAATAAAAAAAATCATCATATTTAATAAAAAAATAAAAAAAATTAAAATGATAATCATCACAAAATTATATCAAAAAAGTTTACATATACTACACACATGTATTGTATGAATCCATTAGTAAGTTAAATTTTTACAGTTAATTAAACTATTAATATTTCGTTTGATTGCCTCTTGCCATTATAACAGCAGCTAATCGGTTTTTCATGCTAAATACTAAGTTTGATGTTTCCTGAGGAGTAATTTTCATCCACTCAATCAACAAGGCATCTTTCAAATTTTGTGCAGAAGTTATTCTGTGTTTTCTTATTCGACGTTCCAATAAATCCAGGAACATTGAATATTAACCATTCTTTAACGATCTTGGCTGTATGTTTCGGATCGTTATCCTGTTGAAACATAAACATCTTTCTATCAAGGCCCATTTTATCAACGCTGTCCATCAAATTTGCCTTCAAAATATTTAAATAGCCATTCTTGTCCATCGTATGTTCAATAAATGTTAAATTTCCAACTCCTGCTGAAATGTTAAAATCATTTGCCTTGTTAACATGTTCTTTTGCAAATTTGAATCGTTTCATTTGATTTTTTTTCGTTATAAAAGGTTTTCTTCGAGGTGATCGACCATGGAAACCAGCTTTGTTGAGAATGTTGCAAACCGTTTGGGGATTGCAATCCTTACCAAATGAATCTTGAACTCTTTTAACGATAGTTGGAGCAGAAATTTTGGGTTCTTTTCGCACAGTATTTACAATATCTTTTTGTTCTCGGTTTGTAAATATCCTAGGGCGACCGCTTCGATGCTTTTTATCCAATGTTCCGGTATTTCCGTAGCTTTTAATTATTGTTTGAACACTTGAATGGCTTCTTCCTATGATTGCTCCAATTTCTCTAAGAGTTTTTTTCTCCATAAATAGTTTTAAAAGGAGTTTCCGCTCTTGTAATGTAATTTCTACACCTTTTCCCATATTTCTGAAATAATTACTTCTACAGAATTTGAAAAATCTTAAATATCTCAATAATACTTTATTATCATATGCTTTTAACCAAAATCCTTAAAATTATCCTTCAATTTTATTCAAACTAACAACACCTGCACTAACAACAATACAACACAATCTAAACTGTATGTAAACTTTTTTGATTAAAATTTACTATTCTTTTTTCGTTTTATTCTGGGAATTCCCTATTTCTAAAGAGAAAAGAGAATGTTTGTTATAGAACATTGTTGCCAATACTTCAAACAAACAAAAATTTAGTTTATTTTTAATACCAGTAAAACTTACATCAAATGGAAAGGGTTTGAACTAAAATGTTTTAAGTGTATGTAAACTTTTTTGAGTCACTGTATATATATATATATATATATATATATATATATATATATATATACGAGTGACGTCAACGCCAGACATTTAATTATCATTGAAGTTAGGATTTAGTATATTATAAACTTTGTCTAAAGTCAGACTTTGGAGTCAGAAATATAATACGCTTAAACGTTTTAAATTTGTTAAGACAGTTAATTGACATCAAAGTGACATCTTGCACTGGCGAAAGTCTGTTATGCGAATGGAGCTGGCCTGCTTTTCATATATCCTTATATATGGCGTGCCCGTATTATTTTCCGACTTGGTTCGTCGACAAATGATATTTAAAATTTTCCAATATCTAGGCGAATAAGTGGTTTTTGGTTTACCGGGATTTGTATATGCAAAAAACGGCAGCTGTTTAAAACAACATTTCTTTGTAGGAGTGTACCACTCAAATAGGTATCCCTGACTTTATTATTATTTTAAAATAATAATATATTGTTATTGTTCTTTATTGTTTTTTGTTGTTGTTACAGCCCACACCCACAAAACACGATCATAATGAATCGAACTTGCACAAGAAGAAAGTTCGATGCATTTTGATCGATATTTGTAGGTGTCGGCTGTTGTAATAAATTCTTAAGTTCCTATTTCTTGCATAGGAATGAAGTTCGATACTTTTTGATCGATTTTTTTGAGTGTGGTCTGTTGTAATAAATTCATGGGTACCTATTTCTTGCACAGGAAGGTAATTCGATACATTTTGATAGTTTTTTGTGGGTGTGGGCTCTTGTAATAAGATCATTGGTGCCTATTCCTTGCTTACTAAGGTAATTCGTTGTATAATAATTGATTTTTGTTGGTGTGGGCTGTTGTACTAATGTCAGGGATACCTATTTGAGTGGTATTACCTATACAGAGAAATGTTGTTTTAAACAATTGCACTTTTTAGAGGCCGTTTTTGGCAATTGAACTATTCCAATGTATTGTAATTTATTTAGTAAAAACTTCTTGTCAGTACGATACAATGATTTTAAAAGACAATACCAGTAATTGGAGAATACTGAAAATAGACCAATATACGGAACAATCACAAAAAGACCATTACTATAGAAAACCTAAAGTAAAAAATTTTAAAAGGCAGCTCCTATTTGGGGTAGTTTTCTATGGGGTTTAATTGTGCCATTTTGTTGTAATTAATTTGTAAAAAAAAAATTCCAGTACCACCCCAGCATTAAATAACAAAAATTGACAGAAATGCAAAAGGAGTAGTGTGACGAAACATAAGGTTTTTAAAAATTGTACCTCTTGTGAGAAGTTTTTGGAAGGGTTGAGCTATACCAATATGTTGTAGTTAATTTGTAAAAATTACAATACCAGTACGATAAAAGAAATATTAACTGAAATATTAAAAGCATGGTTAAACCAAAAATATGGGTTTTGAGGAATTGCACCCCTTAGGGTAGTTTTTTGTGGGTTAAACTATGCCGATATATTGTAATTAGTTTGGAAAAAATCCCAGTACCATTTTCATTGGATTGTGCTACAAGTGCTGGTGCAGCATTAGGGTCATGATTTATAAATATTGAAGAGTGATCGTTTCGAAGAGTGTGATTGTTTCTCGGTGTACTATTAAATGATGGCCGCTGTTGGGTTTAGGATTTGGTTTTTTAGAGAGAAGGTTTTCCTTTAAATAAAAACGTTTTTATGATCAAATGTATCGTACAGGAAGGGGGTCTTCTACTAGAGGTGGTCGTTTGTAGAAGTTTTACTGTAATTTGATAAGATTCAATATTATTTTACTATTTGATATAATTTTGATAAAATTTGTTATTATTTAATTTTATTCGATATTATTGAATATTATTTGACATTAATTATTTATTTTTATTGGATTTATATAATTTCATATGATTTGGTATGATTTGATATAATTTGATATTGTTTGTTATTATTTGATATGATTTGACATTATTTGATGTTATATGATCTGGTGCCCTATTTCTATATACGAACGTACTCGATTTTTAGTTTTGTTGTGTTGGTAAAAGGGATATTTTTGTATTTTGACGTTTTGTTTTCATTTATTGTTGGTGTTGCGTTGCACATACGTTGCATATACATTATTTTTATTCCGAATTAAATTTATTTCGGTTAATGTTAAGTTAAATATTAGATGGTATATAATTAGAATTGTAACTGTATTTAACCCTAATGTGAGTAACGTGGGTACCCGAGTACCCTTTGCTTTTAGACGTCTATTTTTGTATGTTTTATAAAATTTTATGAGAACTTCTAGTTAAATTGGTAGATTTCGATCATATTTAAAATTGAGAAATGTTACAATCACGAACGTGGTACTAACAACTCAAATTAAGATATTTTTTCATCACTCACATGAGGGTTAAGATGAATTTAGCTGTTCTACAAAAATATGTACAAAGAGAGCCGGTTCCATTATTGTACCTAAAGTTTTATTGTTACGAACGAAAATAAAATAAAAATAAAATAATTAAAAGATTTAAAATAAAAATTATTTTTTTTACTCTCATATAGTTAACTTCAAATTTATTAGCCGTGTTTTGTTAATAAATTTTAAGCAAAGTTTTTGTGGTTAATTTTGAGATTTTTAAGAGAGCTCTTTAGAGTTGAAAATTAGCAAAACTAACTCTCCTTACTAATTTTGCTTAAATTCTATAATTTGGTGGAGTAATTCTATACATTCCACTTGACCCAATAGACGGCCATACGTAGTATTTCAGAAATTAATATAAAATATTTTATGTAGCCCTATATATATTATCTAATTATTTACGTGCCAAATTAAAATAATGATCTAATACTTACAAAAAACAATTTAATTTTTAGTTTTTTAATGTAGTCGTAACCTAAATAAACATCGAGCAAAAATTCGTTCATGAACGTATAAATATTGTTCGAATCCGTTTTGTTATGGAAATATACAAACGTATCAAGTAGGTACGATTTCGTATTCAAAACAATTCTCTCCTCTTATACAAAGATACAGATCTCATGTTTTGATAAAGAGTTTCGAATGTCGAATACCAACGAATTCTAAAATAGTGGCTAAACAAACAGAACTTAGGGTTTCAATTTTTTTTTTAATTTATCACCCTTTTCTCAAATCGATGCAACATTTCACAAGCACAGGTGTTAACGATTCAAGAGATTCCATTCTTGTTGATATATATGATTGAAGCTTTCAACTAAATATAAAATATTTGTGAGCAAGTTCAAGGATCAATTCCTTTTTCGTGCAACGAACGGTGTTCGCACACATGACAAAATTAAACGCTTTGTCGTCCAAATAGTTTTCACTATTCACATATATAATATTGGATTTTTAAGCGATTAAAGATATACTCCTCGGGCTCTGGAACTATTTCATCACAAGCCTATTACAGCCAGTAGAACAAATTGCACAAACTGTTCAATAGATAAATTTGACTGAGCAAACTTTAGTACTATAAGCTTAGCATTGTATGAGGCTTATCGCAAGCCTGCAGGATAAGTTCGGCAAACCATTGCATACGGTAACAGTTTTAATTGAAATTGGTTTCAAAAGATAAAGGCAATGAGCAAAAATTACAACTCATCGACACCGATTTCATTAACTAGTTTTAGACATTAAGAATCTAGCGAGACAGCATCATATTTTCTGTCGACAAAGGTTTTAATAACATTTTATAATTATGAAACATACATTGAATCACATTTAAATTCAACCAAGCTTAATTAAAATTTTCAAATTTACTTACATTTTTAAAAAACTTCATCTTCGAAATAATAAAATTTCTGTAATTTAATGTAATAAAATCTAACATTAAGACTATTCCAATGAAAGCTCTATATCCTATTTATTTAATACATAAACACATATTGTCTACAATAAAATTTAAAATTATAAAGCTTGTGCAAAACAAAAACTTTTCCCATTTTCTGGTTAATTATTATACGAAAAAGCTCAAATATTATATTTTTGTAATTAAATTTATTTTGCTTTATTTATAAATACAATTTTGTAACAAAAATAAATTTATGTACATTAGAAAAATATTCGAGCTTTTTTCCAAAAAAAAAAAACTAAACTTTTCTTTTACAGTGTATATTCAAATTCACTCGTACATCTTGTCTAGTCGTGCCTTCTTGCCTTTGTATCTTGCTATGACATAATGACTTTATTATTGTTTGGTATATACACAAGAAGACTCGTACAAAGTACTAAGACATGATGGGAAACAAAAAAAAAACATTGAATGCAAAGTTATTGTTGTTAAAAATAATGTAAAATGTCAGCACCAGAATTTTTATTTTATTTTATTACATTAAGAAAGCCAAAGTTATTTCAATTTTCACAGAAGATAACGTTTTGTTGTTAATTTTGTTTTTTTTTATTGTTTAACAAAGAAAATTATCTCGGCGCAAGAAGAAAACGTGAATAAAATTGGTTTGGATGTTGTACTAAACACAGATATAAAATTTTATGAGATAATTGTTGCGTTAAAAAAATTTCTGAAGATTTCCTTTTTTTTATATTTTGTTAAAAACAAATTTCTTTTGGTGTTTATCACGACGAAGACAAAAAGTTTATGTTCAAATTTTAATTGGTTTCGTATATGGAGTATAAGAAATAATTTTTATGGTTGTAATATGCCATAAAAATATATCCACACACACACACAAGATAAAACTTTTCGAAACATAACTTTTAACAAAATATTGTTGAGATGTAGCATAAAACTTTAAGTTCCCATAACAAATCCGTTAATCAAAAATATAATTTCCTTTCTTTATAGATTGTTGAAGGTGTGTTTAATTCATTTATCTTTTCAAGCAAAATATCGATTCTCATAGTTTTGCCATATAAATTTTATAATTACCATAAAATTAAATAAATTTCCAAAAAAAAAATCAGTTTGACATGAAAAATGAATCTAATACACGGTATGTGTGGCTCAGTTTCTTAATAAAATATGCAAATAACGTTTCTGACATAATCATTTTCATTCAGCAGCAATAACAACTTTATTTTTCTCGTTCAGTTGACTCGTCTGTCTCTTTTATTTTCATCATAAATTTGTTACATTTTAAGGAGATTTTTTTCATTTTATTTTATATTTCCTCAAAATAGAGTTGTTAATGCTACATGTCTTCATGGTGCTTTAACAGAATTACATCTGACAATCAACTCTATATATACTCGACTAAATCAAGTTTATATTTATTATGATGTCCATGTTGCTATAGATGAACAAAAGCTTTTTCCAAAAACTAACGTTCAAATTTTAATTTACACATTTGACATAATTTAATATTAAGGAAAAAGCTCTTCCTTCTATTTTCTACCATTGCGAGTAGATTCAACTTTACATGATTAATGTTTTGTCGTTAGAAAAAATCTTATGTCCGTGTATGTATGTATATACGTATAGTAATAGAATCTAAATCTTAGATATGTCTTCGTCTTATTTCATTTAAATAGGAAAAATGATTTCTTGTTTTTTGAATGTCAAATATGTAAATGAGCCAAATGTTCGAGTGGCATAGACAAAAGATTTTCTTATACTATGGGAAAAATAATAAAATTTTAAATTGTCTTGTATGTGTGTGTAACATTTAAAAACCACAGTTTTATTTTTATCTGTAACTGAAATATTTTAAAAATTTTACGAAGTATTTTATGATTGCTATGTAAATAACAAATCTGAGTAGATAATTTTGTACATACTTAGTAAACTATATACGATAAGAAACATTATTTACGAATCTAAGCTTAGAGATAACAGATAACAAACCAAAATTGTAATTGGAATATCAAAGTTTTAAACTTAAAAATCTAGATATTATTTTGTTCGCTCAAGAGGAAACGGGGAATTGAGATCGGTTTAGTTTGTTGTGAAAAGGGTGATCACCTCATCAGCAAGCTTAACCCAGAGCCTTTTTAGAAATATTTATATAAAATTATCAATTCTTGTAAACAACACAATTTAAATCTATGGTGTTGCGCAACAATATGAGTTTCTTTTATTTTATAATTAATTAGAAATACTTAAGTGGATTGAATAAAATCAATACAAAAACAACTTGTTGGGTTTACCGAAATTCTTGCTTGTAAACCACATTTTTTGATTTTCCTCCCGGAGCTAAAACAAACAAATTTTTTAAACTCTCTAGATGCCACATACAACTTTCCATGAGAGAAGCAAGGACTTTCCAAATTCACACCTGCAAACTTCAGGTATTGCCTGTGTTGTTGACGGTTATGGCAAATGAAAGTCTAACTGGGAACTGGACTCGTTTGAAGCTGAAAGGCAGGTCGGATGGTATCAACGGTATGAGAGTTATGAATACATCCTCTCTTTTTGCAATCCACGTCAATACAGTGACTTCGATGACATTTGGCAAAAGATTTTTGACACAAAACCATGTTCTATTGCATAGTTTTGGCCGGTCCAGATTCCGCAGAAGCATTATTGAGGATCTTTTTTTTCAATTTTAAGATATGAGAGGGCATTCCAGCGTGTAATAATTACGGTCGATCTACAACAAATATTGATACATATAGAACATTTGTTAACACTCCCACGATTTTTCTCGGCTACCAAAATGTGTTCGTGCTAAATTTGTAAGCATGCGCTACAGTGGATCAAAAGTTTGCATATATATTGTAAATTGCACCTTACAGGTGAGCATTTGGGAATGCTTTTAACCTGCACCGACCAAATTAGCCCGCCTCAATGAAACCTGTACTATAATTTGTTATACATTTATTACAACAAATCCCGATTTTATTACATTTACCGTTTTCGAGGAACGAGTGGTCGGTTTAGCTTGTAATTAAACCTACACCGCCAAAATTGTAACTTTTGATGTAGCTGTGATATCGGGATGGTTCTTAGACAAGAATTTATTACAAATTAATTACATCGATTAAATAGTTCAAGATCAACCCTATATCTTGACTAAGGGTAAAGTACACCCCAAAAGATTATTTATGACAAAAACATCGATTTTATCAATATCAATAAACTATCACACCAGACCGCCACCAGATATTAAGCCAAATGTTACTCCTTGGACTTTGTGGAGGGCAGATCAATCTTATCCAGGTGAGTAATAAATTATCTATGTGCCAGGTTACACGGAATTGGCTCCAAACCGTAAAAGGTTAAAACGTCTAATTTAAAGTTCGATTTTATCACCAATTTATCACCAAATCAATGTTACGTGTAACTTGACACATAGATAATTTATTACACACCTGGATAAGGTTGGTCTGCCCTCCACAAAGTCTAAGGATTACCATTTAACTCAATATCTGGTGGCGGTCTGGTGTGATAGTTTATTGATATTGGTAAAATCGATGTTTTTGTCATAACTAATCTTTCTGGGTGTAATTTACCCTTAGTCAAGATATAGGGTTGATCTTGAACTATTTAATCGATGTAATTAATTTGTAATAAATTTTGGTCCAAGAAACATCCCGATATCTTAGCTACATCAAAATTTACTTTTGGCGGTGCAGGTTTAATTACAAGCTAACCCAACCACTCGTTCCTCGAAAACGGCAACTGTAATAAAATCGGGATTTGTTGTAATAAATTGTAATAAATGTGTAACAAATTATAGTACAGGTTTCATTGAGGCGGGCTAATTTGGTTGGTGCAGATTAAGAGCACTGCTTTTGGGGAAGAAGTAACATTTTTTGGCGCTAAATCTCTCATGTGTTTCCTCGGCTACTAAAACGTATTCTTTCAAAATTTCGGAGCAATCGCTCGAGTTCATCAAAAGTTGTCATATATTGTAAATTCGTCCTTACAGGTGAGCATGGGGAAGGGCCAACATTTTTTGATCACTAACCCCTATGCTTTTTTCAGCTGCTAAAAAGTATTCGTGCAATATTTGGGAGCATTTGCTCGAGTGGATCAAAAGTTTTTGTGGAACAAACATAGTATTTAACTATACATATACTTTTCTTCTTTATACATATAGATTTTAAAAATATTTAAGCAATAGCAAATCTAGCAAGTTGTCTATGAAAAATCTATTAAATTAATAAATTATTTGCGGAAATCCCAGAGTTAACCTCATCGGGAATTTCAGCACAAAAGTTAGGTCCATCCACCTCTTTAGTTGTGCCGTATTGTCTACACCACGTAGATAATTAATATTCTAAACGTGTAGATAATGTCTTTAAAAAATTACAAAAATAGCATCGACAATTTAGAGAATGTAGACAATGTCGAAAATTTTTATTTCTGTCAGCAATCATCAAAATTCTATGATTTCTGTGTTAATGGAACCATTTCAAGATGGCGTTCATTCTTTCTTCACATTTAAAAATTTTACTCCAAATTTTTCTATGGCTAAATGAGCTTTTATGTATATATGCTAAATGAGCTTTTATGTATATATGTTACCGTTAAAGCACGAAATTGTTCACCTAAATACCCGTAGTATTGTGTTGAGAGGATTAAATTGTGGAAAGGAGGTACAGCAACATGCCGCATGAGATTGACAGTTTTATCGGCCGTTACTCAAAGAGTCACTTTAAACTTAGCATATTTACTAAGTATATGTCATAAAACCCGGAAAAGGAGTGAAGCGGAAAAATTGTTATTTTTGGCAAGTATGCTTTAGCGGTTTCAGTACAATTTCAAAACAATTTACAGAATCCTGCGTTAAATAGTAGAACTTTATATACAGTGAAATTTTTAAACCAAATCGAGGGCTATCAAAATGTTAATGTGCCTACTACATTGTTCAACATCATAACCAAGAATATTTGTTTTCCTTTTATCTCCAATTTAGAAGCATAGGGCGTCTACTGTGCTGGACCATCAACCTCTGTTGAGTGCTATTGCTTTGGTTTCCACCCATGATTTTCTGTGTTGTTTTGCTCTGCTAGCATTACTTATTTCCATGTTAGATGGTTGGCCGACTTTCTGTTTCTCTTGTGGGTTTATTTTCAAAAAATTTCCTCATTATACATATAAGAACGATTATTACATTTTAAATGATTTCAAATATCCACAACAATCTGTCTCGTTTTCAAGTATCCATAGCTTCCTGTCATCCGGCATCCATCATCATGTCTCGTTTTCTAATATCCACAGCTTTCTGTTATCCGGCATCCGACATCTGGCATTCGACATCCGGCTCAAGTGTCCAGCATCCGATGTCCGGCATCCGGCCTCCGGTTTCCGGCATCCGACAGCCCGTGTCCGCCACCTGGCATTAGCTCTCCGGCATCGAGAGGCATCGGATGCCGGTGTAGACGACATCCCGGATGCAAGACACCGGATGCCAGACACCAGATGCCGGATTCAGGATGCTGAACACCGGATGCCGGATGTCAGATGCAGGATGTTGGATGAATACTGCAGGATGCAGGATGCCGGACGACCGAAAGCTGTGCATATTTTAAAACGAGACATGACGACGGATACCGGATGACAGGAAGCTGTGGATATTTCTGCCATCCGTATGCCGAATACCGGATGGCAGATACTGGATGGCGCGGATGCCGGATACCGGATGTCGGACACCAGATGATGCCGGATGCAGGATACCGAATGCCGGAAACCAGGGGGCCTATTTGGGAAATCGAATTCGATCAATCGAACGACATTTTCGAATCATCGGTATTTGGGAATTATTTAAATGAAAACATATAACAAGGAATGATCGAAAATTTCCCGTATCGGGCAATTCGATTACCAGCAATAATCCTACGTTCTTGAACGAGTTTTTATTCGTAGTTTGTTTTGTTCTCGAAGGCGAATACAAAGAGCAAATTTTAAAATGTAAGTACGTTGATTTTATTTATGCACACGCACTAATTGAAAATAAAAATATAGTTTAATAAATTACAGGAATTTAAAGATTTATTGTATATAATTTAGCACAGCGAAAAATTCGACCCTACACCAATTTGACATTTTGGTCACGTTTATGGAAAAACATCCGGACTTCACGAATGACTAAACCTAACTACAGATGCACATATGTATCAAATAAGCGGCTCTCAGAAATTGGAGCATGATTAAACAGTCATGGGCTGTCAATTCGATCCACCGATGTTTGGAAAAAAGATTACTGACACCAGCCAAAAAATATAATTGCAATTAAACGTCAAAATATCGCCAAGATTTAATTTATTATTACAGGTATTGTGATTAAAAATAATTTCCCTAGTTCTTGAGTTCAACATCAACAGGGCATCGATCTGCATAAATATTATAATTGTAAAGTAATATGTATATAAGTAAGCATGCTTGTAGCATACATAATGTATAAGCTTACTCATCAAATTTAAATGGGCTAGTGACATATAATACAACATTTTTTGCACTAACATACATTTTAATGATGAGCACTTATTTTTATATATAAAGAACTAAATTCAAATGAATAAATCAGAACGAAATTATATCAGTAACGTTTTAGTTTTGTTTTCAAAAATAATTTAAATTCAGAAATAGTGGGCCCTCACCAGCGGTCAGCTCGCTAGCATCTGAAATTAAACATTGGTCCTTCAAACCATTAAAACAACCGGCATCGTTAAGTTAAACGCGATAAGTTTACATTAAAAACAGTAAACAAACGAAAAGAATAACAACAAATCTTAAATTAAGTTAAGGCACCTGTACATATATCTAAATAACAGCAAAAATGGAAAGCATACTCCAGCAACAAGATGAAACAGGTGACAAAATCGTCCAAATGGAAACAAACTACCGCAAAGACGGGGAGGATAGGAAAACGAAGATATATTTGGAAAAAAGGTTGGCAACTCTAAAGGCGATTGATAACGACTACGTCGATAATGATACGAAAATCCTGGACATGACCCCACCTCTAGACAAGGGTCATAGATATCTGGAAAAACGGAAGAAAGTCACAGACGTATACCAAAAACTAATAACGGATATGCGTGAACGCCTAAATACCGCATCAACGAATTCAACAGGGAAAACTGCGCAGCAAGAAACTAGTTCAAAAGAAATCAACAACAAAAAGCTATTCAAGCGGCAAGATGTCCTCATGCGCCAAATGTATCAAAAATTGACGTCAATCAATCATTCATTGGAGACTAACAACATATCCAAGGAATACATAAATATAAAATTAAAACAACTAGAAAAAGACATCCAAGAAGTAGCAAGTAACACCTATTACATACCGCATCATGGTGTAATCAAACAGGATAGTACCACTACAAAACTTAGAGTAGTGTTTGATGCTTCGGCTAAAACTACGACAGGAGTATCTTTAAACGATTGCATGATGAATGGTCCCAAATTACAAGATGACCTAACGGATATATTACCTGCATTTCATGACACCACCATGATCCAGATCAGATCAAATTTTACATGTGAAACAACAACAACACGTGATCGTGTTGTTGTTGTTGTTTCACATGTAAAATTTGATCTGATCTGGATCATGGTGGTGTCATGAAATGCAGCTATTATTGCGATGGCGAAAATATAAAATCGTAATGACGGCGGACATAGAGAAAATGTATCGCAAAATCTGGATAAACGAACAAGACCAGAATTACCAACGAATACTATGGAGAACTCAACCGTCTAAACCAATGACAACTTATAAACTTAAGACAGTCACATATGGGACAACAGCAGCCAGTTTCTTGGCGATAAAAGCATTGAGACAGTTAGCTCTTGATGGAACCAGTGAGTATCCAATAGCAGCACACATCATATTGAAAGATTTTTATGTTGACGATTTGCTGACCGGATGCCATAATATAAGGGAGGCATTTCAATCAGTTCGCCAATTAAAATTGCTAACAGATCGAGGTGGATTTAACTTACGAAAATGGTTTTCTAACTCAAGT
Source organism: Nephrotoma flavescens (assembly GCA_932526605.1). Taxonomy (NCBI): domain Eukaryota; kingdom Metazoa; phylum Arthropoda; class Insecta; order Diptera; family Tipulidae; genus Nephrotoma; species Nephrotoma flavescens. The sequence goes on from OW052220.1 coordinate 233,645,046, forward strand.
GAATTATTAAAACATATACCAAGAGAGCTGCACGGTAAGGGTAATATGGAAATCAAGTTAAACGATTGCATCAAGACTCTAGGCATTTTGTACGATCCACAAGAAGACAACTTTAAATTTGATGTTGCAAAACTCCAGTTATCCAGCAACCAAGCTACAAAGCGTTCATTACTATCCGAATCATCGAAATTATTTAATCCAGTTGGATGGCTCTCTCCACTAACAATTACAGCAAAAATGATGATGCAACAATTATGGATAAGCGGAATAAAATGGGATGAACATCTACCAGAACATTTCAACACAAAATGGATAAAATATAAGGCAGAACTAAGTGATATCAAAAACATACAAATTCAATGCAACTGAAAATACCGACATAGAGCTTCACGGTTTCGCTGATGCTTCGGAATACACATATGCCGCTGCTATATACTGTCGAACAGTAAACAAAGATGGAACAATTACAACACAACTTTTAACATCGAAGACAAGAGTCGCTCCAACTAAAGTGAGGTTGTCAATTCCTCGACTAGAGCTAAATGCAGCTTTATTATTATCAAAACTGCTCAAACACGTCCAAGAAGCCTTAAATCTAAACAACTGCAGGATGTATGCGTGGTCAGACTCAACCATTGCACTATGTTGGATCACAGGCGAGCCAAACAAATTTAAGGCATTCGTGGATTTCTGCTATAAAATCCTTGAAACCGACCACAACATGGCATCACGTAAAATCAAGCGACAACCCAGCTGATATAGCTTCACGAGGCGCACCATCATCTGCACTAACAAACAACAAATTATGGTGGGAAGTACCGGACTTTCTGGGACAAAATATAACTAGTTGGAAGGAAATCTATAGTTCCTCACTTACTCATACACATCATCGTGAAGAATTAGAAGAAAAAAATTCAAAACTAATGACAATAAGCAGAAAAGAGCACGTATTTAATGAATTATTTGAGCGATGTTCGAATTACAACAGATTAAAACGCATAGTTGCGTACTGTAAACGATTTATCAACAATGCCAAGCATGGCAACAATAATAATAAGCAGCTAACAGGTACAGAACTCCGGGATGCGGAAACAACAATTCTCAAGGCACTACAAAAGCAAGATTTTTCTACTGAAATTAGCTGTCTTAACCAGGCTAAACAAATTAGCAAAAGAAGCAAGCTACTATCATTGAACCAACTTTAGATGAAAATGGCTTGTTACGACTAAATGGACGACTTCAAAATTCAACATTATCAAGTTCCAGGAAAAACCCCATCATCCTGGATAAATACAACCTTGTAACACAAAGAATTATAGAAAATGCTCATGTCAGTACCTTACATGGGGGTGCCCAACTAACATTGTCGCATTTGAGAAATAAATATTGTAATTTTATGTTTAAAAATGCTGGTCACGATTAATACTTGGAAACTTTGTTGCTTTTGTAATAAAAAGCATCTTGCACAACAACAAATGGGAAACTTACCATCTGCTAGAGTACGGCCGGGAAGACCGTTCGCAAAAACGGGTATCGATTATGCTGGCCCCATTCAAGTGAGAACAACCAAGGGAAGAGGTCACAAAACTCACAAAGGTTACATTGCACTGTTCATCACATCCAGGAGAGGATTATGCACGGATATCTACTCTGACAATGGGACATACTTCGTTGGAGCGAACAAGGCAATGTTAAAAGAACATCATCGCGCAATAACCACATTACCGGACGAGATCGCCACTATGATAGCCAACTACGAAACCAATTGGCATTTCATACCGCCCATGACACCCCATTTCGGTGGCATATGGGAAGCGAGCATTAAATCTATGAAGTTCCATTTAAAACGAATCATAGGAGAAGCAACCCTCACCTTTGAGGAGCTTTACACAGTAGTTACACAAATCGAGGCGTCTCTAAATTCTCGACCGCTAACTCCACTGACCAATAATCCAACAGATTTATCAGCTTTAACACCAGGACATTTTTTGATAGGTGATTCTCTCAAGTCACTGCCGGTTGCTGATACAGATAACATCTCTTTAAAAACAAGATGGCACCTTGTTGAGAAAATGGTGCAAGGCTTTTGGAAAAGATGGTCCTCTGAATATCTCCATCAACTACAACAACGAACTAAATGGAAATGTAGCCAAGCGAACCTAAAAATCAACGACTTGATGTTACTAAAGGATGACCAACAACCAACCACACGTTGGAAACTAGGGCGAATTATCGAGACACATGCCGGAAGCGATGATTTAGTTAGAGTAGCTACAGTGAAATGCGAGAACAATATCTTCAAGCGGCCAATTGTGAAATTGTGCAAACTACTAATTGAGGAAAATTTAAAGGATCTAATGCCCATGAAAGCCAACCAGAGTGAAGAGGAGAAGAAGTCGCAAACATCCAAGAATTCCGAGAGGTTTCTGCGGCAGCAACCACATCGACAAGTGAAAAAAAAGAACAAATTGAAACATCTGATGCTTGCGACGTTGTCCATAGTCCATATGTTGCATTTTGGGACTTGCTCAGGACAACATAGACATTACTCCATTCAACCATTCTACAGGCATACACTTTGAATCAATTGGCAGACTCGAGGTAGTAGCCATGAAATGGTCACTAATAATCTATTATAATATGCTTTTTACGATATTTGCCGTGGGCACTTGGCGAAACACACTTATACTTAATAAACACATTTTTATTAATCACTTGTTTTTGTTTCGCAGAATATTTTTCAAAAAGTTTAAAAAATCACTCGATCGATTTCGACTTGTTAGGTCATCATCAGGAGTATCTACTGAATTGTATTAGTAAAATTTTTTTGTTATATAGTAGAAAAAAGCAAAATATAAATAAAAATAAAAGGAGGGGGAAAAAAATAAGCAATAAAAATTAATCTACGGATCGCGCAGGTAGGCGATGAGTCATAGGTTGAGTAACAAAATTCAAGGTATATTATTGCGTACGTGAGAATAGAAAAGGGCGGGGTCTGTAATTGGTGAGAACCGGATTTCTCTCTGTTCGTTAAGGATATTTTGGTTAAGAAATATTGATTTTCGAATTTCGTAAGACTCTAAAGTATCTAAACGTCTGCCTTTAGGTTGTATATGTAATATGTCTAAATTGTTCAAGCTAGCTGTATGATTTTCTGAAGTTAAATGGTTATGGAAAGTTGATTGATTGCAACCAGATAAATGTTCTTTAGCTCTAACTCCAAAATTGCGCCCAGTCTGACCAATATAGGAGAAACTACAATCATTGCAATTAATCCTATAAACGCCAGATTTGGAAAGGCGATCAACTCTAGGTTTATTGTTAAAAATCATTTTCTTTACTGTGTTATTATTATAAAAAGCAAAACTAATATTGGTATAATTGGACAAGATGTTGCTAATCCGTTGGCTCGTTTTTCCTATATACTCTAAGCGACGCCAATTTTCCCGCGTTGGACTGTCCGGTGGATAAATACCCGTTAGAGTTTTACGCTTTAGCTTTTTATTTAATAACTTTAATATAGTCCTAGTTGCATATCCGTTATTTGTTGCTATTTGAAGAATTTTGTTAAGCTCAGTGTTATAATTTGAATTTGACAGAGGGATGTTTATTAGTCTATCTATGAGTGAGTGGAAAGCTGACATTTTAATATTATGGGGATGGTTTGAAGAACTAGGGATAACAGCGTCTGTATACGTGGGTTTCCGATAAATTTTGAAGTCTAAAGTAGAATTAATCCTGGTTATTGTTATATCTAGAAAATTAATACATCTATTTTCTTCTTTTTCTAACGTAAAATCAATGGTGGGATATTGAGAATTTAACCAAGTAAGGAAAGAGTCTAACAGTCTATCAGTTCCATTCCATAGACATAATATGTCATCAACATATCTATACCAAAAGATTATATGACGAAAATAGGGATTGTTATTTGATATGATCATTTGTTCGAAGAAATTCATGAAAATTTCAGCCAACAAAGGTGACAGAGGGGAGCCCATGGGTGGACCATCAGCGAATTTGAAATATTTATTATCAAAACAGAAATAATTTTGTATTAAACAAAAAGACAGAGTACTTCCAACCAGTTCCATCAAATAACTTCTGGCATGAATCCATCTGCCCCGATCCTTTATGGTTTACCAAAAATCCATAAGGAACGCATTCCGATTAGACCAATAGTAGCGTATTGCAATGCTCCTGCCTACAAGCTATGTAAGGGTTTCATAAATTTTTTCAATTGTCATACTAATTTCTTTTCGGCTTACTCGGTTAAGAACTCGGTAGAATTGATTAACAAAATTCAAGACGTCGACATTCCGTTACATTCAAAACTAGTTTCATTTGACGTTGCCAGTCTTTTCACTTCTATTCCAATTAATACTTTGTCCCAAATAGTTTGTAATTACTTAGATAGGGATGTTGTAGATGAGAGCTTACGTCGTGAACTGAAGTTAGTTTTTGAGACTTGTATTAAACAAAATTATTTCTGTTTTGATAATAAATATTTCAAATTCGCTGATGGTCTACCCATGGGCTCCCCTCTGTCACCTTTGTTGGTTGAAATTTTCATGAATTTCTTCGAACAAATGATCATATCAAATAACAATCCCTATTTTCGTCATATAATCTTTTGGTATAGATATGTTGATGACATATTATGTCTATGGAATGGAACTGATAGACTGTTAGACTCTTTCCTTACTTGGTTAAATTCTTAATATCCCACCATTGTTTTTACGTTAGAAAAAGAAGAAAATAAATGTATTAATTTTCTAGATATAACAATAACCAGGATTAATTCTACTTTAGACTTCAAAATTTATCGGAAACCCACGTATACAGACGCTGTTATCCGTAGTTCTTCAAACCATCCCCATAATATTAAAATGTCAGCTTTCCACTCACTCATAGATAGACTAATAAATATCCCTCTGTCAAATTCAAATTATAACACTGAGCTTAACAAAATTCTTCAAATAGCAACAAATAACGGATATGCAACTAGGACTATATTAAAGTTATTAAATAAAAAGCTAAAGCGTAAAACTCTAACGGGTATTTATCCACCGGACAGTCCAACGCGGGAAAATTGGCGTCGCTTAGAGTATATAGGAAAAACGAGCCAACGGATTAGCAACATCTTGTCCAATTATACCAATATTAGTTTTGCTTTTTATAATAATAACACAATAAAGAAAATGATTTTTAACAATAAACCTAGAGTTGATCGCCTTTCCAAATCTGGCGTTTATAGGATTAATTGCAATGATTGTAGTTTCTCCTATATTGGACAGACTGGTCGCAATTTTGGAGTTAGAGCTAAAGAACATTTATCTGGTTGCAATCAATCAACTTTCCATAACCATTTAACTTCAGAAAATCATACAGCTAGCTTGAACAATTTAGACATATTACATATACAACCCAAAGGCAGACGTTTAGATACCTTAGAATCTTACGAAATTCGAAAATCAATATTTCTTAACCAAAATATCCTTAACGAACAGAGAGAAATCCGGTTCTCACCAATTACAGACCCCGCCCTTTTCTATTCTCACGTACGCAATAATATACCTTGAATTTTGTTACTCAACCTATGACTCATCGCCTACCTGCGCGATCCGTAGATTAATTTTTATTGCTTATTTTTTTCCCCCTCCTTTTATTTTTATCTATATTTTGCTTTTTTCTACAATATAACAAAAAATTTTTACTAATACAATTCAGTAGATACTCCTGATGATGACCTAACAAGTCGAAATCGATCGAGTGATTTTTTAAACTTTTTGAAAAATATTCTGCGAAACAAAAACAAGTGATTAATAAAAATGTGTTTATTAAGTATATTATAATATGAGTAATTACTGGGAGGAAATTGAAGCATTCAAGACCGCGCAAAGTCAACTGAAGAAGTCCTGCATAGACGTTGTTGATATAAATTACGAATTAATTCTTCAACAAATTCAATGACCGTGCAATAATTTGGAGGCAGATAATGAATTATTATTAGCCAGCAACAAGGAAGTGCGCAGACCAAAACGAGGTTTAGGCGACACAATAGGCGTTGTGTTAGGCGACATGTTTGGGATTCTTACACAGCGTGAAGCAAGAGAATATGAAAATCAATTTGAAGCCATAAACAATGATCAGCATCAATTAGAGGCACTGGATAAGGAATCATACCACAATAATAGACAACGAAGTTAAGCTAATAAAGCACAACTCAATTCTTACTATGAAATCATTAAACAAACTGATAAATGATCATGGAATGCTAAAGGCTGAACTAGAACAATTGAACGAGTACTTCATACGGGAAAAGCAAATTCGTTTAATATTAACTTCAAGCATTGAATTGATATTAATATTGAAAAATTTAGAGGACACGCAACAAGCCTTACTTGACGTAACCCATAATGCACACAAGAACATTTTGCATCCTTCATTACTCTCCCCGGCTCAATTGGATCAAGAGCTGGAAATTATTAAAATACATATACCATCAACGATCACCATACCTGGGCATGGCATTCCGGATCTTCTTCACATATATCATAGCATGAAGATACGCAGTAGAGTAACTCCAAGGAACATAATAGTAGAACTCACCATTCCATTATCATTTACGCGGGAGTACACACTGTTAGCCGTTTTTCCAGTGCCTAATATCGAACACAGGAATTCGCAGTCTTACGTCGACACCAAGGCAGAATTTTTAGCAATAGATGCTCACCGGGAACAGCTAGCATTAATGACTAGAGAGCAAGTAAAAAGTTGTCAATCATTTTATGGAAGAAGATTTTTGTGTGAAATATCGCCAATACATCATGAGCAGCCAAGCTCAGTGCGATGTGGCAATCCTACAACGGAAGATGAATCTTGAGGAATTATGTTCCATCGGAACCGTAAATGCATCAAATCACTGCACTCTAAAAAATTTTTGTTGGATTTTACTTCAATAATTGAGTGTAACTAATTACACTCAATTATTGTAGTAATTTTAAACTCGGAAGAAATATTCAACTGCCTGTTTAAACGTCAACTTTTGAAGGAGAGAATTTAAACAAAAAAGCTATTAATAATATTTTGAATATTGTTGAATTATTAACAAAATGTGTTTACCTTTAAACAATATAAAATTATATTTAAACACTTTTTAAACATATTTACGATTAAATCGAAACAAATTAAATTTGATTTTCAACAATAGTTGATGAAATTGGCATGTAAAATTGTTGAATTTTTAAAAGATATATGCTGAATTTTTCATAGAATTTGTTAAATTTCAATCACTCGTTGTTCGAATTTAAACTCAAAATTGTTGATATTTTAGTCCAAATTTACTTTTATTTTTAAATTTATTATATTTAAATTATATGTTATATATATATAATATTTCATTCAAGTAACAACTAAATACTTAGATACATTTTCCAATTATAAATACATAGTAAATTTATAAAATTTCGAAAATTTTTATTCAATACAATAGTACCCGTTACTAATTCAATTCAAAATGAAATTTTAAATAATAAAAGTGGAATATTTAAATAAAACAAAAAAAAATTAAATATTCAGGTAGGTTGAACAAAACCAAATTATAACTTGAGTCTCCCTGGCATTGCATCCAGTTTTCGAACCAAATTACTTATTTTGGACCACAGATACATCTTTTAGACTTTTTAGGTCCGCGAGGTTTTGCTGGTGCAGAAATCTAACCATAAAATCCAATGATTGTGAAATATCCTTCGGATACTGTATATTAAAATTGTAATAAAATCACTTCGATAATCAATCCAAATAGTGATGTATTTGTTGTAGTCTTGCTGACTTCGTTTTTTCAATAAAAATGTACCCGGTTTTTGTTTCAGAAATTTCATCTAAGGAGTAACAATATACGTTTTACATTTTACATCGAACCTGGAAACATCACTTACCAATTATTGAGATCCATGGACTATTCGTGGGAATGGTCTTGATAACGTCTTCCATTTTTGTACCCTCCTATAAATGATAAAATTTTAATAAAAAAACAATTGTTTTAAAACAATTTTTACCGAAACTTTATACACACTTGCTTTACGCAAACTATTCGAAACGAATGATCTGACACGTATTAAACACGACTTTGTTTAATGTTAATACTAAATTTTTACTAAGAATTATTACAGTATTTTAATAACATTTTATATCGTACTTACCTTTAAGAAAAAATATCACACAAACTACTTAAATTCCATTTTCTTGATTATTAACTTGATTATTAAGAACGAACATCAACGTTCTGCAGTCCTGTGGCTTCAGTTTTAATGCATCTAACTCTAAATGAATTTTGTTTTATTTTGTTGAATATTCAACAATTTTATGTTTAATATTTACCACAAAATGATTTTATTCAACATTTCTACTGAACATTTATCAATTGATTAAAGTTCAACAAACGTATTGTTTAGTTTCCAACAACAAGTAAATTTGCAACATATTTGTGATGAAATTTAAACAACTAATTGAAAAAAGTCAACATTTTATTGAATAATTAACAAAAAATTTCATTACTACATTTATTGTATGGATATTGCTAAAATAATTTAAATAAATTTAATTGATCTTTAGTTTAGATTTGATCAAATTTTTTAGAGTGTGGTTAAAACTTAATGCCAACAATCAGTGGGTATATGCCATTCACAATGAAACAACAATCGATGTAATATGCGGTCATGAAAGCAAATCGTATCAGGCATAGTAAAGGCATAGCAAAAATCAAGGATCAGTGGCCCTATTCTGCCTTTCCCTGGGAATAGGGAATTGGGAAAAATATTTTCATAGCATTTTTGTCAAAATTGTATTTTTCTGGCCTACTGAGGGAACAAGTTTGGTGTTAATATTTTCGAAACAAAGTTAAATGGGAAAATATTTTTCCCTTGAAAAATTTTGTGGAACAAAAGTTTCCCAATTAACTTTGTTTCAAAAATTTTTACACTAAACTTATTACTTCAGTAGGCTACAAAAATATAATTTGGACAAAAATGCTATGAAAATATTATTCCCAATTCCCTATTCCCAGGGAAAGACAGAATAGGGCCACAGGCATAGTAAAAATCAAAGCTGGTTGTGTGCTACGGGATGCAAATTTTTATATCGTTGTAATCGGATCCTATTCTAACCATTTGGAAAAGGGATTCAATAGATCGGTTAATACGTTAGCTGAATCTATTCACTTAAAGAAGTTCATCACCCGGATCAAAGATAGCCCAGTCCGTCAAAATCATCCACAGTATGTAACGCTTTAAGATGCCAACAAATTGAAAGAAGAGATAAAGACGCTCGAAAATATGAAGATCCAGCTACAAGAGGGAAAGAATCATCATATCCACCATTATACCATGACTCATGTCATTTCTGGGATCCTTTTAGTTTTAGCGAGCGAGTATTTTCGGATACCGGATGCTGTATGCCGGATACCGGATGCCTGATGCTGAACACTGGATGCTGGAGACCAATTGCTGGACACTGGATGTCGGATGTTGGAAGTCGGATGCCGGATGCCGGGTGCAGGATGCAGGATACCGGATGCAGGATGCTGGAGGCTGGAAGCCAGGGTGCTGGATGCTGGATAACAAATCAGTGACTCTATCTCAGCTTTAGAGAGGACAAAGACATTTAGTCAATAAAAATTTGAGGTGAAAAATGTTCATAATGATACTACAAAAAATCAGTTTTTGGTCAAAAATCGAACTTTACTCAAAAAGTTTGAAAAATTGATGTGAACCGATATTTGACGTGTTTTTTTATTGTATCCGAGATATCAGATAAATCAGAGAGATTATTTGTCAGACAAATCGGATAATGTTTAATCTGAAAAGGCTTTTTACCGAGTTGTATACACTGTACTGAAAATATGTAATTTGGGTATATTTGGGTACGAAAAAATAATAAATTAGCGTATTATTAATTTTACAATTAATTTAATAAAAATAAGATAAAAATATTTCAAATGTGTTTTTTCTCTGAACTATCTGAAAAAAAATTCAGATGAAAAAATGACGATCTGAGAATGGTCTGAGAAAATAAAAAAAACGAAAAAAAATTATCGGATCGATCCGATAAAATAAAAAAACGGAAAAGGCTTTCTTTTTATCTCTCTGTGGCACTATTCTGGTAATTCCCTGGGAAAAGGGAATTGGGGAAAGATTTTATATGTAATTTCTATTTTAAAATTTTTTTCTGGCATACTGAGGTAAAAATCTAGTGGTAATTTTTTTGAAAACAAAATAAAATTGGGAATAATTTTCCCTGCCAATTTAGATATGGAAAAATTATTCCCAATTTATAAATATTTGCATCAAACTTTTCTTCTTAGTAGGCCGGAAAAAAATATTTGAACTGAAATTACATATAAAATCTTTCCCCAATTCCCTATTCCCGAGGAATTACCAGAATAGTGCCACTGATCTCTCCGATGTAATAAAAAAACAGGCCAATTATTGCAAATTAAATTTAGAATATTTTAGTAATTTTCAAAATATTTGCAAACAACGAAAATCCTCTTATGAAAGTTGCCACTTCCGGTGAATCGATCTCGCCCAAAAAACACTGCGATCTCCCAATTTATGGAAAAACCATAAGTAAGAAGTGTCATCCCGATGAATCAATTCGTATGTATGGGGACTGTCCAGGGACCAAAATTTTATCATTCCGTATCAAATGCTATCAAACCGTATCGCAGTAAAGCAACCTAAACTCAAAAACAATTTTTGACGAAAATCGTCATATTCGTTTAAATTTTGAAATTCTGATTTGGGCCGGTATATTAGCTGCATTTCATGACACCACCATGATCCAGATCAGATCAAATTTTACATGTGAAACAACAACAACACGATCACGTGTTGTTGTTGTTTCACATGTAAAATTTGATCTGATCTGGATCATGGTGGTGTCATGAAATGCAGCTATTATTGCAACTTACTCATCAAAAGAGATTTTTCATTTGAACTAAAAAATTAAAACAAAAATTATTTCTGATAATTCCAATGTCATCGTTGTATCTGTGATTTTTCGTTAAACTATATATACGTATATACGTATACGCAAAAAAACAAAATATTTTTTATTGTATGCAGCTATTTACAGAAAATGAAAACGTCGTTTAAATTTTTACTTTTACATAGGATGAAATATCTCTACTAGGTTGTCTGTGGTAAGACGCTTTAGCGAATGGAAAATTTGAAAAGAAAATAAAAAATGTCATTCTTGGAAAACTCATAGGATTACCTCGGTAAAATTTTTCGCCTCAGCTTAATGGGTTTTCGATAATGGCCGTTAAGTATCCTGCGTAAACAATATCAACAGTAGTTAAAGTAGAAGGATTCGAATTATTTAAAGTAGAATGAAAAATATTAATGCAAGAGAGACAGAAACAAATTGTATTTTCTTTGATTTTTCCGCTTGGACTAAGCCAAATCGTAGATATTTCAGAAATACGCGAATTTAGCTTCACTTAGCTTATCTTCAGTGATAAATCGCTTAGCTATGCAACAGATGGGGTGGAAAATTATACTCGCCTCAGTAAATCTAGGAGAGTGTTATAATGTCAAGGTAATAATTTGATAAGGCATAATTTAACGTTAGTATAACATATTAAAATGCCATCTAGAAAAGTTTACACAAACGACCATCGTACACAAATTAACCGAAGGATCTAGGCAAACAAAAAAATACTTTAGGTTTTGGAAATAGTGTAAGGGAAGCGACCACGTTTTAACATTTTTGTGACTACAAAAATAAATATTAAATTTTATGTTATACGATGTGTATAGAACCTACTTGGCGGATGTAAGTTTTTTTTATAAATATATTACTTTGTATCAAAAAAAAAAAATTTAAATCTGTAAAATAAAATTAATATTTCTGGAAAAAAAGAACCTACTTGGCGGACATATAAGTTGTGATAACTAAACAAAGTTATATTGCCTCTCCAACTAAAGGTTTTTTGGAATAAGTCAAAATGTGTTATCGTAAGCCATGTATAGAGTCACATTTAAAATTAGTTCAAATGGGATGATTTAGTCTTAACCTTACGATTTTGCATTTTCCATGATAATTTCATAATTTTTACATTTTAAGCAAATAGTGTTCATAAGAAATAAAGTTGTACTTTTAATAATTTAATTCTACTTTACACCTCTACAACACAAAAAAGCACAAGAAAATTCATTTATTGTGTTATCGGTATATACGTTGCTGTAGAACAGCAACTAGTCCAAAGTACACAACACGAAGAACAACACAAATTGATAACAATAAGAGAAACCTATAGAACATAGCACAATGAATATTAAAAGGGGTGTTTAAAGGATACAACAACACCAACAACTACATAAACTTAAAGCAACAGGATGGTTAATTATAATTCATGAGAAACTTATACATAATCAAGAAAGCACAACACAGAAAAAGCAAAAAAAAAAAAAGATGAAAACTTTGAGAAAGTATGAAAGTGTGATAACAGGATTTTATATTTAATTTTCTTATCGCATGAGTAACTTTTTAAATATTTTGATAATGAATTCAGATAGATTTTTTTTTTGTTATTTAAATTTAATTTAATTTGACTTAATATTTAAATAAGCATGAAATTTAATTATAATTTAGTGTTAAGAAATATTTTATTTTCTTTTTTTGTTGGCATGCTGTATTTATTTAAGTTTGATTTGAAAAGCTTAAAAATCATCATAAAACATTACCAAAAACGTTTATTATGTAAATAAATATTTTTATAGGGGAAATTTATTAGGAATGTAACTGAAGCAAGATAATAGATAGTTTTTCAACCGGAAATATACAAATTTGAGAGCAAATGGGGTCTATAAAGGGTGGTCGTCGTGTTTTATTCGCGTCTATTACTTTTATTGTTCGACACGTTCTACTGAGTAGGTTTTCTTAGACTCGCCGCTTCCAGGTCATTGCTGATTTTACTATAATTACACAAACGAAAAGCTTAAATATTTTTCATATGAAGATAAACTCAGAATTGTGAAAAAATGTGAGAGTAGAAAGTGACGCGCACGCACGGTTGTAAAACACGGCCAAAAATTTTGGTTATGCCTCTCTTTTGAGGATTGCACCTACCCAATTTCGGTATTAATATTTTCTTCTAGGAGTCAAGTTTGTTCTTGAATGACTTTAATGCTTGAGATATACTCGACGCGACCGACGTAACTCAAAAGTAAAAATATATGATTTCAAACGACAGCAATTATACTTGACGCGATTAACGAGTCTTCAGTAGGCTATGGAGAACAACGTTTTTGACCTTTAGAAACGTCGTAGTCACGTCGAGTATATCTCGGGGGTTAAATCGGCTTTGTCAAAAGCGCTTTGGACGCGGAACTCCCTGCTTGGCTCGAAACACTAGATGCACTCTAGCAAAATATCTCCGACAAACTATTGCACTCCAGAACCGCCGTGGTTTCCATTTATAACTAAATGTTCGTTGTAGGGACCTTATTGAAACCACAAATTAACTGTAAAGCAGTTTTTACTCTTAAATTAATTTTATTTTTACTAAATTCTCGTTTTCGATCCCTGAGTGATCATTTTCCGATTTAATTTACAACTAAAACAAAACTCTAATTTTGCCGCTAAAGAAATACTTGTTTGTGTCTTATAAACGACATGTGAACAAATGCGAACAAATTTGACAATACATTGAAAACATCAGTTTCCAAGCGGAACAAGAAAACTCAAGAGACTGTTTTGCTGGCGCCACAAATCTCAAAAAAGTCTTCCAACCAAGAGGCACTACCATCAAAGACGAAAATGAAAAACGGAGAACAAACGTGACTGATATTCTCTCTCCTAAACCCTCTTTCAAAAACTGCTGAATTGGGCTGACGGAGTCAGGACCCATATAAGAGCAACCGCACCATAGGGTGAAAAGAATCTTTGTCGAATATCCCACAGGAGATTTAGTAGAAGCTGCTAGAAGTAGATAGTAGATTTAAAAGGAGGAGAAAATCGGTCTCGACGGTATATCCGCAGAATTAATTAAACACATTAACACACAACATTTTTGTTTGAAAAAGGGATATTCATATTTGTTCGTCTTCGTTCAATTCCCATTTCCATATTTTTACTAAAACCGAAATCAAACTAAACTCAAATTTATCAACTATAATGCAGCATACATACCTGCGGACCCGATTGCGGCACAATTCTGCAGTTTTGAGTTGAAGTTAGTCTTTGCTCAAAATATTAGTCTATTTCGTACGTCATTTTGATTGTCAAATTTTTCATTTGTAATTTTGTCTTGAACGGTGAACACGCCATATAAATATTTCTCAGTAGGCGTAAATTTTTTTATTAGTTTGACGTTTCAATTTTCAGAGTGAAGAATTTTGTCTGAGTAACATTTTTAATTTTTTTTTTATTATAATTCAAACGACTGCGGTTGATAATCATGTCGGAATGGAGAGAGATAGGTAAAAGTGATTGATCAAGCGACTGGCTGATAAACATGTCGGAATGGAGAGAAAAAGTTAAAAGTGATTATGGCGAGTATTGTTACAGGTAATTTTTCTATAAAATCACCTGAATTCTTTATTTCTATAACTATATATAAATATTTAACCTTAGGGCGAAGTCAATCAAATTTACAGCAGAAAAATTGGATCTACTTAATGACCAGTGCTGTTACGGCTATCGATTGCACAGCATACTTTTTGTACTGGCGGTATGAATAAATAACTTATTATATTATTTCAATTTTCGACTTTTATGATCTCGATTTGTAGAGTTGAGTCAATAAACTTTTATTGTCTCATATTGGCTGGTGTATAGTCGATCTACATCAATATGGGCTAATACACGATGATAGGTATGATGTTCATAGACAAAACACAGCCATACTACGAAACCAAGAACAGTTTAAGCGTACAACTTTACACAGATCAACCTATGTATATACGAATATTTGTATGTACATAGGCAGGAATACCTAAATAGAGATTGTTCATTTTCATAGTATTTACCTGAACACGTACGATTTGAGATATACGGATAACGCAACGTTTTCTTTATCCACCTCACAGTAATTTTTGTCATTTAACGTGGGACCTTTGTGCTGTAATATCAATTTTGATATTTAAATAAAATAAAAAATAAAAAAATATTAGTGCCAGTATTGTGAGGCCTATTTTCGCTCTTTTACATCCTAATGGTAAGATCTCTTACTTTTATTGTAAATTCGAATAGGGCGGAAAACAAAAAGATATTTATAAGTGCTTTATCCCATATAGGTTGTAACATAAATTACGCTATACAGAATATAAGCAGATCTTAACGACGTAAGCTTATTAACTTGTGCCAGCTCTCAGTTAATTAAACTATTAACTTGCGAAGGAGTTTTCCAATCGAAGTGGAGGCGGCTACCGCACGGGGGCCCACAAGGAATACATGCCGATAAAGAAATGAAAATCCCCCGATTATCTTGCACCACGAAGAGCCTAAAAGTGCGTAGTTACAATTCGTGAGAACATAGAAGGTGAATACTCGGGTATAGAGTACGAAATTGTTGATGGTGTAGTTCAAGTTATAAAATTGATGACGGAAGAGGCTTAGCCTGTCGCAGAATTCACGTTTCAGTATGCCAAAGAGAATCGCACGGAAGTGACAGCGCTACATAAGGCCAATATTATGCGAATGTCTGATAGTGTATTTTTTGCGCTGTTGTCGTGACATGGCGTTAAATATCCCGAAATGAAATTTGAAGTATTTGGTATCCACATAAATATGTGCTTGTTATGCCAAATTGACATTTGTTTTGTATGGTGCTATTTTGAGTGATGACTGCGCTTGTCTAGTTGGTGGCTTAGGCACCAACAGATATACCCAGGATTGCCATTGCGTAGACCGACATTTTGTTTCCTACCTTATTATTTTACAATAATGTTATGGATTAATTCCAAGAAATTTTTATCCTCTTAAAATTTAATAAAACATTTGATTTTTTAATAAAAAGTTTTGAGTTTT
Organism: Nephrotoma flavescens; assembly: GCA_932526605.1. NCBI lineage: Eukaryota > Metazoa > Arthropoda > Insecta > Diptera > Tipulidae > Nephrotoma > Nephrotoma flavescens. The sequence goes on from OW052220.1 coordinate 233,661,081, forward strand.
TATTTATTACTTCATATCAGTTACAGTTCCTTCATCACTATCGTTGATACCCCGTGATGATTGATCTAGAAGACGTGTTCTTCATTGAATTGTAATCACTTCGTAACATTAGGGTACCATCTTTACCGGACACAACTAAATAATGGTAACCCCGAATCCCATGCAGCAATACAAAATAGTGGCTCTTCATTTACAATCTCTTCTAAATATAAACCCCACAGCTGTGGCTAATACTTATGTCTGCGACAATTGAAAATGATTGTGCATAAGAATTACAGCTCCCACCTAAACTTCAGTTACACTTTACGTGATAATTATCGATCAATTAAAAACAAACAAAAGCACAAAACTTATGTAAAACTGAATATGAATACACAACTCATCATTCTCGTATTCATACTTCTTGTAGTAAACAATGCTGAGCACAAACAAAAAGCTCTATTTTGTCACTTCCACAACTTTTTTTTTGCAGAGATGATATACTTAACGTAAAAAAGCTCTATATAAATAAATAAAGTAAAAAAATAAATCCTTTTTCATATTCCTCATCCTTTTAAATCTCTCAAGGTATTTTTGTGCTTTTTTCCTTTTTTTTTTTGCTTCAAAACAACAACAGTGATAATGTGCAACGTTATGTTCTGAATACAAAATTACTATTTAAAAAGTATATAAATCGGGGGAAAAAAAGGAAAATTTGTTGTAGAAAAATAGAAAAAACATTAGAGATAATAATACACAGTAGTTATGTGGAGAGGACCACTTGAAATAGACGAGAGAAATACAAAATCAGGGAAAAAAATGAAAACAGCAGTAAGTGTTTTTCTTTACTGGATTGTTAATTCATTTCGCTTTATTGTTGCCGCGCTAAAAAACATTGAGCGCAACAGCAACAATATCGCCCAAAAAGAATGAAAATATATAATTTTCCGTTTTTCACTCGGATTATATTTGTTTTTTTTTTGTGTGCACAAAGCTTTTATGGTTTTTGTATTACGTTTTGAATGAAAAGCGTTGAAAGTACATTATTTACGATTCATATATGGTAAATTTTCTATGTACTCGTTATACGGGAGTAAGTAGATTTTGAATCCGATAAAAAGGATATTCAAAATATTTTATATAACTGTTTTTTTTTTTTGTGGCAGGTGGATAAATTATGTTGTTAGCTTTAAGGTGACTTACGTATAAATTGTATGCGCCTAGCGGGATTTTAAATTAAATTCCAACTGAAAAATATTAAATTGGTCCAAATAAACAATGAAATCAATTTGATTTAAGATAAAGTAAATCACATTTAGACTGGAGGATATCAAATCCATAATCAAGGAATTGTTTAATGAAAATCGGAGACGCTGGCAATAAAATCAAAAAGTCGAAATAAATAAATAAAACTTTATCAATTTCTTCACTCTATAAACACACCAAAAAAAAAAAAAAGAATAAAATCAATTTACCATCATCATCATCATCATCATCAATATATATCCTTCAATTTTGTCCTCTCATCTCCTCCTATATATAAAACTCATTTACCCAGAGTCTATACATATATGTATGTAAGTATGTACGTGTACAAGATGATACATAAAAATAAAAGACAAATTTAGCACTTCATTTTTCTTTCGACTTTTCCGTTGAATTTTTTTTTCCTCATCCATTCTTAGAGGAAACAATTTTAGTGGTAGGCTGAATGGAATGAATAGCAAAAAAAAAAATGAAAATTGATAGGCAGGAAATCAAATTACCTGACTCATTTCAGGAAAATGTAAACGAACAACGGCAAAAAAATTGATAATGATATATACTTCGAACAGTTTTTCCGATACGTTTTTGTTTTCTTCTTGCACATCTATACTCGTGTATATAGATATATCTCGTCGGAAAATTTATTTTTCCATTTTCAATTTATTAAATGAGATATACAATGAAAAATAATTTTATGTTTTTATTATCAATTTATTCTATTTACTTATCAATATACACTCTCTTTAGGTGTGTTTATGTATTTGTCTACCTCCCAATACAATTATTTAGAAAATAGAATTTTTCTTTTCATTTACTTGATATCAATTACGATTTTATTTTGCGTATAGTAAATTGATTTGTAATTAATTTTTATTATTTTACCGTCGATCGAATTTCATTTATCATTTTGTTTTTGTCTCTCTCAGGTGAATTTTGGAAAATGATAGTAAGAATATTTTTATTTTGTGTATTATAATGTGGTAGTATATAAGATTGTCTTTTGTAAAATTTTAATCGAAGTGTTTTAAGAATTTAACGCATCACAAATTTTCAATAAATCACTTTGCTTAATTTCATTTCTAATTTTGTATCTCAAGAAAATGAGGTTGGTGTTGAGTATTCGTAAATGCGTCTCGTAATACTGTTCCTTTATTCATATATTGCATTCAACGTAAATTTACTAGTGGGACCAGTTTTAGTGTCTTTTAATGTTAGTAAGGTGTATTGCTTTATTAAGCCGACCATTTTCATATATGTTTGAATGTCTAAGGTATCTGCTGAGGCTAATGAACTCTTTCCTAAATCTATCCTAAAAAGCAACAACAACAAAAAATGTGTGAATTTGTTTGTAAAATGTCTCGATATAACGTATTTTCGTAAAATGCTTCGATATAATGAATTTTATGGCGTGTAAATTTGTATTGATCTTCTATAAATCACATGCACGGTTTCCTAAATTTTTCGGGAAAATGTTATAATCCGCGTCCCCATTTGGCATTTATTTAGAGATACTTCTAGCTCCTATATACGAGATAAATAAGTTTATTTTAGCGGAATTGGGAACTGAAGGTGTTTAGGACAGTAAAATTTGTATTGAACTTCTATAAATCACATGCACAGTTTCCTAAATTTTCCGGGAAAGATACTTCTAGGTCCCACATAAAAGATTAGCAAGATGATTTTGCCGAAATTGGGGACTGAAGGTATTTAGGACAGCCAAACTTGTATTGATCTTCTATAAATCACATGCACGGTTTCCTAAATTTTCCCGGAAAATGCTATAATCCACGTCCCTATTTGGGTTTTATTTAGAGATACTTCTAGGTCCCACATAAAAGATTAGCAAGATTATTTTGCCGAAATTGGGGACTGAAGGTGTTTAGGACAACCAAACTTGTATTGATCTTCTATAAATCACATGCACAGTTTCCTAAATTTTCCGGGAAAATGCTATAATCCGCGTCCCTATTTGGGTTTTATTTAGAGATACTTCTAGGTCCCACATAAAAGATTAGCAAGATTATTTTGCCGAAATTGGGGACTGAAGGTGTTTAGGACAACCAAACTTGTATTGATCTTCTATAAATCACATGCACGGTTTCCTAAATTTTCCGGGAAAATGCTATAATCCGCGTCCCTATTTGGCGTTTATTTTCAGATACTTCTAGGTCCTATATACGAGATAAATAAGTTTATTTTAGCGAAATTTTCCACAAGAAGTCCTTTAATTGCCGAGAAAGCAGGGTACGGCCTATTTTCATACGCTGACCTAGGTTGCGCACTTTCAACACATTGTCGACCGATCTTCCAATTTTTTGAATTTTTCCCATTCTGAAAATACCCTATATCATGAGATGATCTCAAATGTTGATTAATTGAAATAAATTTATATTTCAAACAATGAGTAAACTCTCTTTTAGAAAGATAAGATTATACTTAAAATCAGAAAATCTTTAACTAAAATTATTGGTTTAAAAAACAAAAATCAAATCAACAGAATTTGATCTTAGCGAACTGTAACGGCCGAGTTAAACAATTCAAAATATTTAAAAATTTTGTATGATATTTTTTCTCGAATAAGAATTTTTGAATATTATTGATTGTAATAATATTATTCTCTATTGAATAACAAAAATCTCAGAGATTTCCAAGCTAAGATTAGAGCTGTATATCAAATACTAATTTAAAATTACTTAGATCATCTCTGTACGATCCGCAAGGCCTTAACACGTCTATAATTTCAAATCAATGACAATTTTCATATTTCACTAAATGATATTCGCTCTCAAACAGCAAAAATCTAAGAAATTTCCGAGCATATGGATAAATAAGATTTGTTTCAAATATTACATTAAATACTAATTCAGAACCACTTCGACAACCTTCGAGCCGAGTTAAATATTTTTAAATGTTTAAGAATTTTTGTATTTCACTCAGTGATATTTTCTCTCAAATAACAAAAATCTCAGGATTTCCGAGCGTGCCGATAATTTAAAATAGTTTTTTATGGCAAATGTAAATTAAAAACTACTTTACGAACCCGTAAGGGCCGAATTACACAATTTCAAATATTTAAAAATTATTTTATTTCACTCAATGAATATTCTCTCTCGAATCCTTCAAATAACAAAAATCTCAAAAGTTTCCGAGCATGTAATTAAGTAAGATCGGTTTCAGTACGTTGAATTTCTGTTGTTTTGCTCTTAGCATCGTATGATTGAAATGTTTGGTTTTAGAATATTATCGCACAGTTCCAAAATGTTATTGGCAATGGGTTTCGGAGCCCATCACCAAATGTTTGATGCAACTATCTTGAAATTTTTCTATATCGGTATATGCCGTAGAACAAAATTGTTTATACTTTACTGACGTAAACAAACTTTGATTCGCTCTAATAAGACTTTGTGTGTATATTTTGATGGGCGTATTGTTGACGCTTACTGGGATAAGATCATCAGTGCTGTTGCGCTCTCCTCCTCTAATATAGACACATGTAATGTGCAATGAAAGCTTTAGGCGTTTATTGTTATCTTATGCATGAGATACTGAAGAGCCTCACCAGGCAATGAAATGTTCACAACTGGGTTTTCCATTAAATCCTTTACTATACTAATTGATCTTAATCAGAGGATTTTGTTGCTTAGTAACTGTGATTTTATCCTTATACTGATTTTTGCATATTTAATACATTCTATGATATCAATTACCATGAGCTAATTATCAAGGCACACAGATTTCCATCTCTGAACTAATTAGATTTGAAGTTAAATTTATAATAACTTTGTTTTATCTTGTTTTCGTCTCGAAACTGAAAGAGAATGCAGTTCGAGCTCGGCAATACTCGAGGACCGAAAAAGGCAAGGTAACAAAACTAAAAATCCAAAATTATATTTAAACCGCCAGCTATAAATTTTTTGGGCAAATTGTCCGTGAATATTTTAAATACCCTTGCCTTTCAGGAAGAGAAAACGAAAACCGTGGTCGACAAACATACGAGACAAGGTATTCTTATGCCGTCGTTAGTTTAGCAAGCGACTCATTTTAGCAAGGTTTCTTTTGAATCGGTTTGTCGATAGTTATCGCTGGAAAAATTTCCAGGTCAATCAATCTTCATGTTAGGAGTTTGGGAAATTTGAGTTAATGGTCACTTTAAACAATAGGTTTTTACAAATTGTTGAAGTTTGTACGTGTGTTCCAATTTTCCCGAACTCCCAACATGAAATTTGACCTTGAAATTTTCCAGCGACGAACAGATTCAAATGAGATCTTTTCCAGACAGCACTTTAAACGTTAAAAGTTTACAAATTTTTGGAATCACTTTCAAAGCATATTAAAATATTTTCAAAGCATTTTTGCTTGATTTCGAACAAAGTTTCCCATTCAACTTTGTTTCTAAAATTTTTCCATGAAACTAGGTCCCTCAGTAGGCCAGAAAAATACAATTCAGACAAAAAAGCTATGAAAATAATTTTCCTACTCCCTTATTCCCAGGTAAAGCCAGAATAGTGCCACTGGATAGTTAACAGAAATTTATTGCGTGTAACCAAAATGTTGAATAATATTTGGAACTGAAATACAAAAGCTATACAAAGGATAAATTAAAAGAGATCCAAAACACTTCTGGAGATATTTGAAAACAAGACGCGAAACTGATAGCTAACCAGCATAGATGAGATTTAAAGATCAAAAGTTTTGTGATCGACAGATAATAACCAACATGTTTGCTGAGTTTTTTCAATCTGTTTATAAAGCAGAAGACGTTGATAATTACACAGATCCAACAACATATTGAGTCACAGGAATGTAGTCCTGATGGTATTCCTCCTTTATTTTTGAAATTTTCTGTAAATTTGACAACTTCTCTAAGCATTTTGTTTATTCAATTATTAAAATTGGCAACTTTTAAACAAAAGTGGCAAATAACAAGAATGACGCCTATTTTCAAAAGATGGATCTAGAAAAGATTTTTCGTGCTACAGAGGTATTACATCTATATCTGCATACATAAGTTCATTCAGAGTAGTGGTTTCTTATGTCATAATACCAATATGGTGCTATGTATGTGGTCAGTATTGACCAATCTCATAAAATTTACCATCTATTATATTAAAGAAAGGGAAAGCACAAACGGTTGATGTAATATACAACGAATTTGCAAAAGCCTTCAACTCCGACAGTCACTGCAAAACTTTTGAACACATTTTCGTTTCCGGATTATTCGTAGCCTGGTTCAAATTTTATTTGAGTAATCGGATTGCAAGTGCAGCTAATCATATTAAAATGTTGAAAACATTTGTACAGAAGAGGATTACACATTATTCAATTTATAAAAATGTCGACGAATCCGAACCACTACAAAAAAGGAAGATGAGGGCATCATTTGGGTATTTGATGAAAATTCTTCGCTTCCGCTGGAAGCAGCTGTTGCAAAATTGACGAAAAAGAATACTATTTTACCAAAAACAACCTTACGAAAGAACATGGCTACGCATATGGAAATACTTTGGTCAAACCACTGGCAACACAAAAATACAAAGAAAAGCGACTACAGTGGGCGAATGAACATAAAAACAAAGGTTATACGAATATTGTGTTTAAGGAATAGTCATCCTTTTGGGGGTGTAATGTTAAAAGGCGTGTTTGGCGAACTAAGCAAAAAAAAGGTTGTCCGAACTGTGGAGCACCCGCTCTAGCTCCATGTATGGGGATGCTTCTCCAAGCAAGGTTTTGGTAAACTAATCGTTTCCACGCGAAACCTAAACGCACTTTTCATGAATAAAATTTATTCACTAGGTTTTACACCATCTATCCTGAAATTTTTTGGAGCGGGGAACTCTAATTTGATATTGCAAGACGACAACGATCCAAAACACCATAGCCTACTTTGTTCGAAATTTAAAATTAAAAAGGGCATCACAGTTCAGGCCGCCGTCTCAGGCACCTAATTCCAATCCGACCAAAATTAATTTTGCACTCATGAACATTAAGCTGAAAATGTACCACATGAAAAATTTAAACGACCTAGCGCGAATGGTCCGAAAGATATGGAAAAATGTAACACCACAGTATGCAGAAAAATTAGTTGATAGTTTGGACAACACTAGCCAGACAATTATGAACAGTAATGGTGCCTTTACTATGTTTTAGTTGATAAGGCCCTAGAAAATACAACAAACTTTCATAATAAAAACAAAACAAAATCATAGTTTTATTTTTACTTATAGGGTTTTGCCGTACACGCTCTTGTTAAAAAAAATGACTACCCCAATTTTCCCGAGCTCCCTATATAAAACTCGACCTGGCAAATTTTCCAGCGATAGCCATCGTCGAACCAATTCAAATGAGAAATACTTCAGGTATTAAACTTTGATCTTAATAATTTTTTTACAAATTAAATTTGGCCGTAAACGTCAGATACATATGCTTATGAAAATAGTAATTAATGTTGGTTTTAATATGTTGTTTGGTTCGCACGTTCATATATTTCCGGTTGATTTTGTCAATTAGTTACTTTTGACTGGAATTTTATATATATTTTTTTTAACTTTCGGCTGAAGTAGCCGAGACGCTATCTGTATTATCGATTTTTTTTTTCGGTTGGCAACTTTACAGCTAACTTTAACAAGGTTATTCTCTACCCGGACAAAAAGAGGATTATGAACTGCTGATCTTTTATAAATATAAGAGGCCAATATTTGATTTTTGGTGGACACAGAGAAATACAGGATTTTAAAACCTATGATGTTGGTCAAACCGGCAATGGTCTTTTCTGCAACACCCTCTGTAAATAAAACAACCACGAATATATTTGCCCGTTACCACATCCAATTCGTTTCATGCATAACACTAATTCTATTTGTAAGTTAAATTTATTAGTATCTGAAAACAAATCAACTACAAATCGAAAAACAAATATCGAGGTTACATAAATTAAATTGATAAACAATAAAAGTATTTTTCCAGTTCAACAAGTACGACACGCCCGTATAGTTTGTGATAAGGCAGTCATAACGACTCAATTAACCCACAGCGGAATAATCTCGCTTAAAATGGAGGCTAAAGTTTACTTTACGTACACATCAAGAAAATCAGGTAAGGAATACGTACAAATGTGTAATTTTTATAAAAATTTTGTTATTAGGATTATATCTTAACAGTTTTTCGATAGAACAAGTAGTTTTTCCGGGAAAATTTTGTAATTTTGCAGGAAAAATTTGAAATTTTTTCTAGAGTTTTTTTTTTACTTTGTTTAAAATTATAAATAAAATTTGACACTTGAAGAATTGTATAAATTCTGGAAAAGCGGGGGTTTGGGTATGGCCCGTAAGGAACCATATCATATATCTCAGGAGCCATATGCTAAGTTCAAAAATTTATGGGGAATTGGACTTAATTAAACAAGCTATGAAAATTTTATTTAATACTAATACAAATATGAAATTAAGATTTAAAACGATACATTTTTATGTTTATACAACATATAATTAAACACAACGTTCAAACTTAATTTCATCTCAATAATTACATTCAATTAAAAATGTGTAAGGAGCTTTGACACGAGACGGAGGGATGGAATGGCAGATGATGTGGAAAATCAATTAATCGCACATCTTCAGATCAAGAAATTTGCTTTACAACACGATGAAACAAAACTACGCGACAATGAAGCGCTACTGATGGCGTATGTCACATTTTTAAATAATGATCAGCTCTCGGAAGAAATGCTTTTTGCTCGGATGCTCGAAACAAACACAACAGGTGAGTCAATCTTTCAAGAAGTTAAGACTTACTTTAACGAAAAAAGTATTATGCTGCGATGGTAGGTAGATAGAGACCGAGGTTTAGTTGCTTATTTAAAACGAGAAGTGCCTGATGTCTTATACACATATACATTGTGTTGTGCACCGTCAACATTTGGTTGCAAAAAAATTAGGAGGACTTTTGCATGATTTTCTTGCTATTGTAATAAAAGCCGCCAATGATATTAAATCCAATCCATTGCACACCTGCATGTTTCAACAATTCTGTCAAGACAGTTTGAACTGGAATTGCTGCACACCAAGCTCGATGGCTTGCAAAAGGTAATTGCCTCAACTGTGTTGTTGCTCTCTGGAGTAGCATTGTATCCTTCCTCAATGATAATTCACTTGGAGAACAAATAAAAGCATCAAAGTGCGATATATTCCATTTATGGAACATTTATGAAAAACTAAATTTGTTGAACAAACTAATGCTAGAAAAAAATATTAATCTCATATCTTCCAAAGAACCCATTATTACTTTTATTCGAAAGCTCAAACTATTTTTGATTAATATTGGACGACGTGAATTTATGCAGTTTCCGTTATTAGCTACTCTCAACGTTGAAGTGCATGATGATGATATTTTTGTTTATATTGCACATTTAAAAATTTTGTTGAGCAGGGAAACTGCAGAAAAATTGCCACTACTTTGGGAGAGTGCAAAATTATTAAAATGGCATTTCCTACCTCGTATTAGAATCTGAATGTAGTCGAATTCTACTTTTACTCTGAAAAAGTCGTAATTTTCTTGACATTATGAAGAGACGTTTTGCCGCCCCGGTGGCAAAGTGGTTAGCATGCTTGCTCCAGCGACCGGAGGTCCCAGGTTCGATTCCCGGTGGTGACAAGGAAAAAAAAAAAAAAAAAAAAATTTCACGGCTGGTTCAGGATCAATGAATTAATCACTCATTATCCGAAATGAAAATATGATTATGAAACCTCATTTGAGGCGGCCAAATCCCTTGATGGGATATAATGCCAGAGAGAGAGAGAGGGGCCGCCGTTTATGCTTGAAAATTTGGAACCAAATATTAAGAAACTAGTAAATTCCTATCAGTCGCAAGTTTCTCATTAGGTAAAAGTCAATTTTAAGTAGATTTTTAGGTAGTAAACGATTTTTCTTAAGTTGGTACACAGCCTAAATAAATGAAATAAAAAATGAAGTTTTGTTTCATAATTATTTATGTGGTTTTCGAAAGTGGGCCTTCGGCAAAATAAGGTTGAGAAACGCTGCTCTAAGGTATTAAAATACGGATTAAAATTACATTAAAAAAAAGTTATATTTACAAAAGTTGATTTTTTGAACATTTGTGGCACTATCAGAAGAAGCGATAAGTGTCTGCAAAGTTGACGAAGCAATTATTATTAAAAAAAAATAAAAAAAACAAATATTAAAAATACAAACTGAAAATTTTTCCGGAAAATCAAAAATTTCTGATGGAAAAATTTAGCTTTCCCCTCCTAAAAACTGATAGTAAACAATCCTGCATTTAAAAATTTCCAAAATGAATACCTAAAATATTACGCCAAAATAGATCTATGGAACTCATTTGAAATCAGAATTGAATGATTATACCAACCAAAGAAATAGTTATCCAGGTGGGCGAAAGCAACCACCACCAACAAAACAAATTAGGAAAAAAATCACCTGCAGCGAATGACATAAACGAATACAACGATTACAAGAACAACAATCCCAATATCCAACCAAGACATTTGTTGTTTATATACAAATTTATAGTTGGAAGCTTCGACCCGGGAATGTTGCCTTCCAGCAAACAAAAGACAGCAGTTAGTCAGCCAAAATTGCTTCTAGGCCTTCGTTAGTCAGTGCATTTTTGTATAAATATTGAACCTTACAGCTTAAAAAATGAGTTGTAAAACTAAAAACATTGTATATATGCTAATTGTAAGCCCTCAATATATTTACACAACGACTCAAGAACTGTTCCCGATCAACATGTGAACCAACCGTAAAAAACCATTTTTTAAATGTACGCAAACTAAATTGAATCAAATATAATATTGTTGCAGCCAAGTAAAGAACCGTCACATACAATCCTCTGCAGTTGTTTCCCAACAAAATTGTATATGTAAGTGATGGGTTATTTACCAAAAAATCAAAAAGACGTTGACCTGAACTTCATCCAAAATAATTTCATTATAGTGCAGACATAACTTGTGTGTTTGCTTTTTATTGATCTCTAATAATCAGTTATAAAGTAGTATCTGTTCAATCAAAATAGTCAAATGACAAAGATCAATTTTTATTTATATATAGGTATGTTCTTCTATAACTTACAGAGATTGGATGAAGATCCCAAACTACCTTTCCTATTTTTATAATTTTAAATTAATAATTATGGTTTAATGTAAAGAAGTTATTCAAGTTTTTATGATTAAATATTAATAAAGTTTAATATTTAAAATCGAATTTTAAAATTTCAAATAAGTTGAGAGTTCATATCCCTTTTGTAATTTACTAACAAAATTGTGTGGGTACGGCAAAAGTACCATGTCAAAAATTGATTTTTGTATGTGTTTTGCACCAACTTACATATTTGTGTAACTTTCAAACTTATTTTCCTTCGAAAAAAACACTATAACTATTCACACAATTGTGTTGGTTGTACTTCAAATCAAGTGAAAGTTTTTATCAGAAACGCCATTACATACTATAATTTTTTATTCATACATTTGTGTGGTTTGGACTTTAATTCAGCCATTTTTTTTTTTTTGGTTGAAAAAAGGATATAAAAAGAGTCTTTATTGTGTTTAACAAATACCTATAACTCCTCCACCGCACTTCAATAACCCCTGGAAAACAATATAAGCGACCTCGCCAAAGTATTGAATTTTATATGTCAAAGTCACAGACAAAATAAAAACACCCAATGAGTTTGAATGGGATAATCCGAAACATTTTATTCCAAACCCGTAATAACTTTAGTTCACTTGTCCGAGATTTTTAAGTTACATATATGCTTAACACGTCATACTTATTCCAATTGGAATAGTGCTGGTCTTATATGCATCTGGTATATGGCGTTTTCTTTTCAGTGCTTAAAACTATTGTAATGCCACACACTTGTCATGGAAATATCAATATCATACGCGTTGCAATATACTCTATATTTCGAAAGAGAGGCACGCGAAATATTTTCATGAAATTGTATTTTGTAAAATAAACATATTTTATACTCCAAAATTTGTTGCTTTACGCAATCATAAGTTTTTGACCAAAAAATAGAATTGATACGATAACAAATATAAAATATGTTTATTAGGCATTACGAAATATTGTAATAATTAATATTAAGGTGATATAGCATGTTTAATAAATATAAAAAGGTAAATGCATAATAACAAGTTTAGTCACTAAGATAGTATGATAATAGTCAGTAAGATAGTGTGGTGACGAACCAGAAATAGAGGCTCGATAGTGAGATAAAAGCATGTAATCAAATAAAATAAAAACTAATTGTTAATAACAAAATTGTATTAATTATTTCTAAAAGTTGTGATAATAAATAAACTGAATTTCACATTGAAAATAAATGCCTCCTTATATAATAATATATAATAGATTTTAACACTTAAATTTTGTTGAATAATGGTGTTTAAAAAAAAATTAAGCTAACTTACTACCACTTTCGTATAACATGCATATTTACATAAATTATAAAAACAATTATCTAATGAAGAAGTGAACAAAAGTAAATTAAAAGTGTTAGGTGTCCGTCGCACCACCATAAAAAATTGATAAAAAAAAATTGATAGACGAGAGTTGAAACCCCCACTTAAAATTTGGGTCTATATATCAATAAGGAAACAAATACCTCTTAATAAAACACAAGAGATGGATTTCTTCAATGGTGCAAGAGATATTGAAGCTGCGAAGAAGAATGAGAAAACACTCAGTAACAACAGCCAACCATCAAACAATGTGGAACAAGTAGGATATTTAAAGGTAACAATAATAGTATTAGTAGTAATTTATATTATAAAAAAAATGTACGAAACAATAAAAAAAGACACTATTGCGAATCTAACAAGAGTAATAAACTCTTAAACCATATATACAAAATAATACTAATTCAAAAAAAAATTTAAAATGAAAAGACAAGAATAATTGCATTATTTAGTACAATATAGTAAATAACAAAAAAAATATATTTTTCGTAAAAATATTAGTTTACAAAATAAAGAAGTAGCTAGTGAATAAAAAAAACAAGAAAATACTTATGAATATTTCTCGTAAAAATATCAAATTAATAAAAATTTTGTTCAAGTTTTGTTGGTAGAAAGAAGTAGTACATTTGTAAAAAATATTTTTTTTATAAAAATATGGGTCATCGTTTAAGAATACTCATATTACAAAACAAAAGGTTCATTACCATTTTCAGTTCATTCAATACATGGTAATAATTTTTTTTTTAATTTCGAATAGCAATTGAATTGCAGAAGATTTTTTATATAAAAAATAACCTAAGTTATATTATAACCTAATTTATTTCTGACTTAGGGTACTTAGGGTTTAGATGCCATTGAAAAAGAAAAATGGATATAAATATTAGTCAAGTCATTAAGATTCTACCAATTTTTACCGGTGAACCAAAAGACTTGGAAAATTTCATAAATTTAATAAAACCATTACATGATGAGTTAAAGGTGGCTGATCAACCGAAGGTGATATCTATAGTGTAGACAATAAAAGTCAATGATAGTGTTAGATCGAAAATAGCCGTCGAAGAGAAACCAGAAACTTTCAAAAAATTCAAAGAATTATTTTATAAAATTTTTAGTTCAAAACGTTCTGTACTTGAAATATAGTCAGAATTAATAAGAACAAAGCAGACTGGTAAAATAGAAAATTTTATTAATAAAATAAAAAGCTTAGTCACTGAGCTAAACAGTGTATATAAAAGACAATTGGGCGGATATATTAAAATCATACATCACTTAACAATTAGCGTTAAACGCATTCAAAGAAGGTTTGTTTGCAGAATTAAAACCTACAGTTATAGCTAGCCGACCTAAAACGTTAGCATAGCAGTTCAAATTGCTGGCGAGGCGGCAAAAATTGTTAGAACAGACACACAAAACGTGTCAAAACTTAAATATCAAGCATTACAATTTCCGAGACACTATAATAACTATAGAAACAACAATAATCATCAAAACAAAAATAATTTATATCGTACTAACACAAATTATAGAAACTACCCAGCAAACAAATCTTGATAGCAGTATGAAACAGATTGAACCATTTGCACAGGTCGAAGTGAGAAAACAAATAAATTTACTTCGGTTTCTTTTATAATTATAATACATACAGATACACTGCATATTACCCCCACTTATTTTCTTGTTTATCAATTTCATTTAGAAAAATTTCTATTTCATTTTTATCAGTCTGAAGATTTCATTTGAGGTGTGAGTTGATGCAGAATCTACCTAAATATTTATTTAAGTAGATTCTGGTTGATGTGTAAAATATTCATTGTACATGGTATGATGTTTATTTTACAATTGTTTTCAGATGGACAATACATGGACAACATATAAAATTAGTATACAAAATTAAAAATATGTAGTTGTATCTGCGAGTGTATACAACAAAACATAAAAATAAAAAATATTGTTTTTAGTTAAACCGTTAATTTAACGTAGGGGAAACAAACCCGATTTTTCGGTCGGCAAAAATACGAAAAGCATGGAATTAGGTGCATCAATTTGAAGTAAAAATTGAGCGCTCTAATTATAAGCTGTTTATGCGCTCATTGTGCGCTGATTTGTATTACTGGGTATAGACAACAAAATTCGAATCGCTTCGCGAACCAAAATAATAATAACCAAAGATATTCGGGTTATAGAAATCAAAGATATATTAATCGAAATTATAGTAATGAAAATCGCAAAAACAAAAATTTACACGTGTTATAGAGTTCGGGAAACGGGGTTATTCCTCCAAAAACAGCGCGGGAGGATATAACAAACGAAATGAACCAATTATCGATTCAATAATATTCAATATAAATATAAATGCAGGAAATTTGGTAATGTTACAGTCGGATGTGTCAGGAGACGTCTTGACATATCTGATTGATACAGCATCAGATATCTCTGTAATTAAGATAGACAAGCTAAATGAAAATCTAATAATCAACAAAAGTGAAAAATGTAGAATAACAGGTGTTACTGATTCCGAAACTTATTCGTTAGGAACTATTTATGCAAAATTCAGAATAAATAACGCGATTTGAAACAAAAATTTACATGTAGTAGGTCAGAATTTTCCTATAGTTACAGATGGAATCATTGGCAGAGATTTCTTAAGGAGAAATCTATGCAAAATACACTATGAAACCTTCTAATTATAATACCTATGGAAACAAGTCTCCCGTCTCGAAACAGAACAGTTTCATGATCCCTGCGAGAACAGAAATTATAAAAGCTTTAGATATAAAACGTTAGAAAAAGATATTAGATTAGAAAATTTTAAACCGTTAGTTGAAAATTTAGAGGATTACCACATAATTGATAATATAGTGAACGTAAATATAGCAAAAGAAGATAGATATAACAAAATAATAAAAGAATTAAATGTGGAAAATAATAGTGAATTTGAAAAATAACAAATTTATAAAATATGTAAAGATTATGTAGATGTATTTTACGTATCTGGTGATAAGTTGACAACAAATAATTTCTATAGGCAGAAAATACTAAAACAGGATCCCACCCCTGTATGCATAAAAAGTTATAGACTGCCACAAACGCAGTATTCAGAAATAAATAAAGAAGTGCAGCATTTGTTAGATAATGATATAATAGAACCCTCCATAAGTCCTTATAATTCACCATTATTAGTCGTGCAAAAGAAGATGATAGATGGTAATAAAAAATGGAGATTAGTGGTAGACTTCAGACAGTTGAATAAGAAGATTATTGATCATTTACCTCCGTCCTAGCATTTTCCACTAGTCAAGGCCACTACCAATTTAAAAGACTACCATTCGGTCTCAAAAGATCAACAAATAGTTTTCAAAGAATGATATCGATAGCCTTAGCAGGTCTAAATGAATTAGCATTTCTTTACGTTGATGATATAATAATATTTGGATGTGGTATAAAACACCATAATACAAATTTAATAAAAGTATTAAAACGACTAAGGTCTTATAATCTAAAAATTAATCCATTAAAATGCAATTTTTTTAAAAGTGAAGTAACATATTTAGGACATCTTATTACTAGTGAAGGAATAAAACCTGATCCATCAAAATTTCAAGTTATTAAAAATTATCCGTGTCCTACAGACGTAGACAGTACTCGTAGATTTGTAGCATTCCGCAATTATTATAGAAAATTCATTCGTGATTTTGATTTGATAGCAAACCCATTAAATAGTCTATTAAAGAAAGGTGCCGTATTCACTTGGACAAATCAATGTGAAGAATCATTTAAACTTTTAAAATCAAAGTTAATGAACCCTCCAATATTGCAATATCCGAATTTTGATAAAGAATTCATTTTAACTACAGATGCGTCAAATTTTACTCTTGGAGCAATTTTATCACAAGGAGAAATTCCAAATGACTTACCAATTGCATTTGCTAGTAGAACAATGGATAAACATGAACTAAATAAACCAATAATAGAAAAAGAGATGTTAGCTATCCATTGGGCTATTAATCACTTTAGGTCTTACCTGTATGGTAGAAATTTTACAGTCGTCATTGACCATAGGCCGTTAGTAAGTCTTTTTACAAATAAAAATCCATCCTCAAAGATGACTAGTTTTAGACTAGATTTGATAGACTATAATTTCAAAATAATTTTTAAACAAGGTAAATTAAATACAAATGCGGATGCATTATCTAGAATAGTATGGGATACACAATCTTTAAAAGCGTTAATACCAAAACAAGCAGTCAATGTAATAACCAGAAGTATGAGTAAAAAAGTATAAGATAAAAATAACAATAGTGTTAGTGTAGACAAACCGAAGTTGGAGCCTGATCAACTCTATGCTTGGGAGTGTACGTCTATTAGTGAAATAAAAAACCTAAAAAAATTGCAATTTATAGTTGAAAGTTTAGATAGTTCGAGAAAGAATTTACACAAAAAGGTAATAAAGAATTTAGGACTATAAATAATAAAAAATTAGATACAGTGACTGTATTTATTAGTGATAATCCGATTTTGGAAATAGATTCAAAATTAGAGAAACTAATAACACGCATGCATGAATTGAAAATAAATAAGTTAGCGCTCAAGAATAATGATTTAATATTCAGTCACATAAGTATAAATAAATTTAAAGAAAAATTCAATAATCTGCAGAAATGTAAGATAGGAACAATGAAAGAAAATAATTTAAAAATATTAATATATAAAGCTCCACAGAGAATTATTAGTCCGGAAGATATGAAAAATTTAATAAAAGAAAATCATATGACACCAATAGGTGGACATACAGGTGTAAAGAGAACTATCAATAAAATTAAACAAAGATTTATATGGAAAGGTATGAATAGGATGGTGAAAGATTTTATAAATAATTGCGAATTATGCAAGAAAAGTAAAATCATAAAGCATACCAAAGAAAAAATGGTGATTACAAAACACCAGGAGATATAGTTTTGAAATAGTATCAGTAGATACAGTAGGTCTTCTTAAATTATCAAATGAATTTAGATATATTCTTACACTACAGTGTGAACTTACAAAGTATATTGAAGCAATACCAATTAAGAATAATGAAGCAATATCAGTTGCAAGAGCTATATTAGAGAAATTTATTCTAAAATATGGAATTTCCAAAATTTTAAAATCAGACATGGGAGCAGAATTTCTAAATGAAGTAATGAAAAATATTTGTGAACTATTAAAAATTAACCAAATCAACTCTACACCATATCATCATGAAACATTAGGCTCAATAGAGAGAATTCACAGAGTTCTGAATGAATATTTGACTAGTTTTACAACAGATTTTAATTGGGAGGATTGGCTTTCATATTTTGTATTTTCATACAACACAACACCACATACTGCAACACGATACACACCATTTGAATTAGTATTTGGAAAAATAGCCAATATACCTTCATTTTATTAATGCTAAAGTATCAAAACCAATCTATAACTTTGACAGCTATGCAGAGACAGTTAGATACAGATTACAGGAAGCACATACAAAAGCAAATGAGCTATTACATCAATCGAAGTTAGCTAGAAAGAATGTATATGACAAGGATATAAATCCGTCAAATTTAAAGTAGGTGATTTAGTATATCTCAAAAGAGGAAATAGAAGACAATTCGAAAGCAATTACACTGGTCCTTTCGAAGTAATAGAAAGAAATGATGTGAATTCAAAGATTAAAATAGAAAATTAAATTAAAGAAATTCACAATAATCGTCTAAAAAAATAAAAACAAACATGTATTTCAATAAGTATAAGATAAATTCATTCAAGTAGAATTAAGATTAGTAATAACAACATGATATTTATAGAAATTGATAAAAGAAAATTAAAAATTTACAAATCTTCAATTGGTAAATTTTTCTAAAGGGGAAGGATGTAATACCACACACTTGTCATGGAAATATCAATATCATACGCGTTGCAATATACTCTATATTTCGAAAGACAGGCACGCGAAATATTTTCATGAAATTGTATTTTGTAAAATAAACATTTTTTATACTACAAAATTTATTGCTTTACGCAATCAATCATAAGTTTTTGACCAAAAAATAGCATGTTCAATAAATATAAAAAGATAAATGCATAAAAACAAGTTTAGTCACTAAGATAGTATGATAATAGTCAGTAAGATTGTATTGATTGTATTAATTATTTCTAAAAGTTATGATAATAAATAAAGTGAATTTCACATTGAAAATAAATACCTCCTTACACTATATTTTGTAAAAAATAAACTTAATATTGTTCGAAAATTTAAGAAATCTCCTAAGTCGTACAAGAAATTAGAGCATATAAGGTAAAAAGTACTTTGATTGGTACTCTCCTATACTAGACCTAATTGACGGACCAAAAGTACCAAATTCAATTAAAATAAAGGCTCCTATAGTAGACAACTAGGGCATCATGACTTCTTCCACTTAGATAGACACAGCAAACTATAGCAATAATGAACCAGTAAACATGATATGTAAGAGTTTCAACAAGATTTGTTTGATTTCTGTTTAAATAAAGATAATTTAAAAGTAGATTGAGGCATCTCTATGCCCATTGATTTTATTATTTTTTCTATTATTTCTGTATTTTTGATTTTCAAATCGGAAAGTCTAATTTGTAGACTTATTTCAACATATGTTAAATAATGTAATAAATAAATTACAAAAATCGCACTTACCTACTACTACTGGACAAAACAAATGTTTTAGTTTACTATACACTCTACACAATTTAAAATGTTTCTACCCCCAAACAATGTTTTTGTAGGTATTTGTGTGCATATAATAAGCGTATATATGTATGTCACAACGTACTAATACACGTCATACAACTGTTCACTATTTTCACAAAATTTTCACTATATTTTCACTATTTTCACAATATTTAATTTTTAATTAAATTTTATTGGAATTTATACACCACACCAAGTAAATTGAATACTGCGACTAACTTTACAATGAAACAAATGAATAGTCAACATTTCAAAGTACCGTACTTCGAACGAAAATTTTTAAATTATATTTTAGAAAAGACAAGTGATGGTGTTGCACGACAAGCTAACAGTAGTTTACCGTTACATATATAATTATGCTACTATGTAAAGAGTAATTTTTAAAGAATTATCATCCTAGTTTAATGCATTTCTGTATATGCTAAAGTTTTATGCGTTTTAGTTTAAATAAATCGGCTGTTAATGAGTTTTGGAAGAACTTCGGGGTTATGACAAATTTAAAATTACATAGGCGGATCTATGCAGAATTTCGATTGAATATACGAAGTTAATTTTGTTCATTACTATTACTAACTTTTGTCGTATCACTAACTGGACAATTTTGTAACGGACTATGACAAAACTCGAATCTGATGACTAAATTAGAGCTCTAAACAATGGAAAGAAATTAATGATGCTCAGAATTTGACGTTGTAAAAATTTCATAGGTTTCAGTGGTTGACACTTAGGCCATTTTTGGCCCATTGTAATACCACGCATTCACGCCACATCATTAACCCATTCACCTATTCACCTACTCACACAATTACAGTATACCACCTGCACATTGCAAGCTCCATGTCAACCTGTACATTGACATGGAAGGTGGGTCGGCGTTCAATTCTGCATTCCATCAGAGGGTCTTAGTTGTGTTTATTAACATCACCGATTGTAATCGATGATGAAAATTCGATTTGCATCTAGCCTCTGATGGGATTCGAACCCAGTACCTCCCGGTCCAAGTGCCGAAGCTTTAACCACTGCACCACTTGTCCGGTTACAAAATTTCATAAAACTTCGAAAAAAAAACATCAAGGAGTTTACATGTATGTTCCCAATATCTACTTCTTATCCACAAATAACTCGCATACTGCATAACTAGAATTCGTATCGGCAAATTAAAATTACGGAAGTAATCGATCATTTTTACCTAAGCGACGATCGATATAAAATGAACACCATAAATAGCATCTCTGCGTTGAATAGCTGTTGTATATTTTGACTGTCAATTTAATGAAAGTTCAGAAATACTTGGTGTACGACGAAAGATATTTCATAACATTTCAAATGTATCATCTTTAACGAAACTTGAACGAAATTCTACTTTATAGTTACCGATCATGCTTCCAATCGGAGAAGTATGTTACTTCTTGAAGGCCGCACGTGTCACGGCCAGTTTCTATTTATTAGGCAAGGATTTTCCTTGCCATAGAAATCAATAAAGTTTGAAAAGGCAATTCCAGGTAAACGGTTTCTCTTTACTATCTACATATCATTTATGAATTCCTGGGATCGCTCAACATACGATATATATTCCGCAGATCGGAGATATATTCACTGTACCGTATCGATGTTAATACAATTATAAAGTAAAATTTTTCTTAGCTGTTCTTCTTACAAGGAGAGTTTTGTTTTTCTTTTGATGATAACGTTTGTGCGTTTTTGTGACACATTTGTGTTTACAATCAGAGAATCCGGCTGGTAAATGACTCTCCTAATGGTCTTGTGACATAATCCTGATCGGCAGATCCATTATCGGCGACTTGAAGGAGAAGTGCAGAAGAGCCGGAAAGTGAATGCATCTTCTTCACTTCAGGTGCAGGCACGATGACGGTGGAAGAATGGTGGCTTACTTTACATTAAGTAAAAGCACTGAAAAATTTTTTAATAAAGAATTATGTAACCACAGTGGTAGATCGTGAACAGAAAACGCCATCGAGAAAGGTCATCGAGGCCAGCTGTACCACAGATTCAACTTGAAAAATGACTTATGTTGACAGAACACGTATAGGCTGGTTCAAACATATACATATTTCTATATACGTATTCATGAAGTTGTAAGCCTAGTAAGATGCTATAAATGTTAAAACTTGGTCAAAAATCGATTTAACTTATTGCGAAACTGCCGAATTCATGAATTAAATTCAGTCGCCATATTAGTGAAAAGAATATTATTTTTAACGATGATATGTTGACTATCTATCAAAAAATCTCACAAAGTTTTCTCAAAAATGTCCGAAAAAAGTCAAATTCCGCAATTTATCTATTTCTCACACAAATAGAAGAAATCAATCTCTACTGAAGGACTTCTCAGTGTGGTGTAGCAATGCATTAATTTTAAGCTTTAAATATTTATATACTAATAATTTATATAAAACTCATAATTATATATAAAACCCAAAATATTACCGTAATTTTATTATATAAACCGCCTCATTTTATAAACAAGGAGTCAGTCAATCAGTATTGTAAGGGCAAATACCTTGCTCAGTAATTATTTGATAACCAAAAAATGTATTATAAAATACATTGTGTATTATAATTATAAAATAAAAATAAAAGTGTATATTGTGTAATATTCATATTTCAATAAAAATAACATATATATTAAATCTAACTAAATAATAAGTGTTACAAATTAAAATCAGGTACACTGTGAATGAAAATCGTTATCCTAACTCTATATTAATGCAACATCATCAACATTAATATAACAATGGTGGCAGCGGCAAAGAAAAATTAGTGTCTTAAAACAAATTATAATCGCAAAATATTAAAGTGACTTTTTACCTGTGCAAGTGATTTAATGTAAATATGTAAAGATTATGATTTAAAAATATTATACATGGACTAAACGAAACAACAAACGTAAAATGATTATCATGGATTTTACATTTTAAACATCAACCATAATTATACAACAACGATAATATATAATAATATAATAATGGTACAAAATAATAATATATATTGTATGTGCAAAATAATATATAATAAAAGAACAACAACAATAATATCACCAAAATAAAATCGTAAATCGTAATCGATAATAAATACAGTACGCAACAGAAACGTTCACGAACGTGGTTGACACACAGTAAAATTTTAAACCGAAAACTGAGGAATACATGGACTATAGCAGCAGCACAGCAGGGATTTACGGAATACTACGAAACTCATGCAACTATGTTTTCAACATCATCATAACGGATACTATCGAATATTTTGGGGAACCGCAAGTTTTTATATTATTCTAATAAAAAAAAAATTCTAACAATACTTTATTTAAATATTACTAACATTAATCTAATTTTTGATATTATTTTACTACAAATATAATCTATCCAATTATTTTACTACAAATGTATGTAAAAAATTGTAGTTAAAATTTTATAATATTTTCATATTCCATCTAAATTTACTAAATTATTTACTACATATAAATTTCAATATTACCTAATTTTATATAAAAAAAAAAAAAATAAAAAACATAATTATTCATTCATTAAATCGAAAGAAAAAAAAATTCAATATCAATATTCATTCATTAGAAGTATTAATTTTATCGTGATCGTATAAAAATAACAGTGGCATCGAATAGCGTATACAGATAAATTTCTTTTTAGAAACACGTATTGAAAATTATTTTTGAATCTTTAAATACATATTTATGCTAGATATCGGAAAAGTATTACGAAGTGGTAGAGTAATGAGCACTGCTTCTGATAGTGATTCAGATTCGAAAAAAAGGGAACCGAAACCAAGTGGGTCTGGGGTTAATAATACAAATAATTTAATAAAAACGAACGCGAAACCTAAAATGGCTCATTCAATCGATAAAATGTGCAAAATAATTCCCAATTTTAGTGGAAAAATAATCGAATATCATAAATTCAGTTTAGCTGGTGATTTAGTGTGGAAATCTCTTACAACGAAGGACGAAAAATTACAATTTATGCAACTAATAAAGCTTAAATTAGATGGTCAAGCATTTGAAGTAGTTCGATACAAAGATTTTGACGATTTTGAACATTTGAAGCAAGCACTTGAAGCACAATTTTGCAAAAAAAGATCTGCTGGAACGGTATCAAGTGAATTAGTCCGTATAAGCCAAGGTCGTTTTGAAAGTGCGCAGTCATTTGCTAATAAAATCGAAAAATTAATGTTTCAACTTAACGAAATTTGTATAAACAAACAAGGTCGTGAATCTGCTACAGTTATTCAATCCATGAACGAAGAAATGGCCTTAAATTCATTTCAAAATGGACTTATAGAACCATTAAGAACAATTGTTAAGGCTCATCATTTTGAAGTATTGTCCGATGCAATAGCACAAGCTATCGAAGAAGAACTGTCGCATAAACCTTCATCTAATTCTCAAACAAGAAAGTTTTGTACGAATTGCAATAAACCAAACCATTCATATCATGAATGTTTTAAGCATAAAATGAACGAAAACGACGCTAAATCGTCGCAATTACATTCAAATGATCAGAAACTGTCTAATAACTCAAATTTTAGATATAATTCAAATAAAAATTCTACCCAAGAACGTAGTCGTGAAAATGAAAATCGAAATCCGATATTTTGTAGATATTGCAAAAGAAACGGTCATTTACTTGAAAACTGTTACAAACGCCAGCAAAACAATACTTTACGACTCAATTCTCAAGTGTATGCAAGTCGTATTAGAAATGAAAATCCGGAAAACTTAAAGAAATCCGAGCCAGACACGAACACATCAGCCCGGATTCAAGATCTCGAATCAAGTGTTCAACAGTTCCAGTCATGAATTCTCCATCTAAATAATGTATTCACAATTCAACAAAATTATTTAACTTTTCTGAGTTGAAAAATTTGAATCTCTTTAAACTCGTTCAACTAAACATTGATATATTAACTAAAGAAAAACCTCATTACTTCCTAGTAGACACAGGAGCTGACGTTAGTCTAATTAAAAGAAATTCAATTAAATATGATACTGAGGTCTTTCCAAATTTAAAAATTCAAATTCAAGGTATAACAAATGGAAATTTAAGTACTTTAGCTTTAGTAAAATCAAATATTATATTTGATTCTAATACAAAAATTCCACATTCATTTCATATAATCCCGGATGATTTTCCAATAGATTGCTCTGGAATTTTAGGCAAGGACTTTTTTGAAGCTTACCAATGCATTATAAATTATGAACAGAAATGCTTATCTATTCAATTTCAAAATTCTACTCATAACGTACCATTAACTAGCCATATCAATCAGATGGACATAAATAACGTAGTTGTTCCATCAAGAACTGAAAGTTACGTAAAATTACCAACTTTTGGTATGAAGAACAATGTTGATTATTATTGTCGATCTCAAGAAGTACTTCCTAAGGTATTCTTAGCCAACTGTATAGTTAAACCATATAACCAATTCGCAACATTCAGTATATTAAACAATAATGAACACTCGGTTACCTTAAAAGACATTCAATTTGAGTTTCACCAACTTGATCAATATAATCTGTTTCATTTTAAATCGTTTTCTACAAATATTGTTAATCGAATGCAATTACTTCAATCCGAAGTAGACGTATCACATTTAAATGACGAAGAAAAATCGTCAATTTTAGAAATATGTCGAGAGTATAATGACGTATTTTTTCTACCTGGAGATAAACTGAACGCATCAACTAGTGCAATTTATCACGATATTGATACAGTTTCAAATAGTCATCCAATCAATAAAAAACCATATCGACTTCCAGAAGTAGCTAAAAACGAAATTAATTCTCAAGTTCAAAAAATGCTGGAAAATTCTATTATCGAACCAAGCATTTCACCGTGGAATTCACCATTATTAATTGTACCAAAAAAATCATCGAACGGTGACAAAAAATGGAGATTAGTGGTCGATTTCCGCAGGCTTAACGAAATTACAATAAATACTGTTTTTCCATTACCAAACGTGTCGGAGATTCTCGATCAGTTAGGACAAGCCAATTATTTCTCTACTCTAGACTTAGCTGATGGATATCATCAAATTTTAATGAATCCCAGGGATAAAGAAAAAACCGCGTTCTCAACTACTTATGGACATTACCATTTCCTACGAATGCCATTTGGCCTTAAAGGGGCGCCTAATACGTTTCAAAGGCTAATGAATCACGTATTAAGTGGATTAAATGGAGTAAAATGCTTCGTTTATCTCGACGATGTAGTTGTTTATGGTGTGAATCTCGAGGATCATAATTCAAGGTTCAAAAGTATATTATCGTGTTTTAGAAAATTTAATATGAAACTACAACCGCGCAAATGTAATTTTCTTAGAACGGAGGTGAAATATTTAGGCCATATAATTACACGTGATGGAACCAAACCTGATCCAATATTACTCGATGCAATTTTAAAATTTCCAACCCCAACGAATGTAAAGCAAGCTTCATCATTTCTCGGACTCTCCGGTTATTACCGTCAATTTATTCCTGAATATGCAAAGATTGCAGAACCACTCAGTGCTCTAAAACGGAAAAATTCAAAGTTCGAATGGAATGCATCGACCGACGAAGCTTCTAATAAATTAAAAGAATGTCTATGCAATCCGCCCATTTTACAATACCCAAATTTTAGTTCAACTTTTATATTGACCACTGACGCTAGTGATAAAGCGCTAGGGGCTATTTTGTCCCAAATGCATGATTCCAAAGATCTACCTATAGCATACGCCAGTAGAGTCTTGAATGTAGCAGAAAGGAATTACCCTACAATAAAAAAGGAATTACTCGCTATTATTTGGGCAGTTCGTCGTTTCCGACCATATTTGTATGGACAGCAATTTATTATTCAATCTGACCATAAACCTCTTACCTATTTATATTCTGTTTCCAATCCTTCATCAATATTGTTAAGGTGGCGATTAGAACTCGAAGAGTACAACTTTTCCATAAAATACAAACCAGGCAAAACTAATTATGGAGCTGACGCATTATCGCGAATCGAAATTCAGTCGAATGAAGATCATGAATCTTATCCAATAAATGTAGTCACTCGATCAAATTCAAAAAAACAAAATCTTCCTACAACTTCACATCAATCTATACCAAATCGAATCCCACCTATAATAAATCCAACTCTAATCAATATCGATCAAAGTAACTTACAAAATAATTCTTCTTCGGATATATCAGATGCACATAACCGCCAGACTTCCAATAAACGTCAGATAGTTAAACTTGAGAATTCGGATGATATTGAGCAAATCATTAAAGATTTCCATATCACACCTCTCGGAGCTCACCAAGGAATTTGCAGAACTTTAAACCGATTAAAATACTATTACGAGTTCCCTAACATGATTACAAAAGTAAAAGCAATAATAAAAAATTGTAGTTTTTGCCAAAAGAATAAATATGGCCGAGCAACAAAAATTCCAATGAAAATAACTGACACGGCAAAGGCACCCTTTGAAAGAATATTTATGGACATAGTTGGTCCCATAAACCCGCCTTCACATACACAAAACCGATACATCCTTACAGTTCAAGATGACCTAACCAAATTTTCCCAAGCTATTCCAATTGCTGATCACGAAGCTGCAACGGTAGCAAAGGTTTTCTCAGAACAGTTTGTTTGTCAATATGGCTTACCTGACATTATCGTAACGGACCAAGGGTCAAACTTTATGAGTCACATTTTTAAAAATATGACGAAATTGTTTAAAGTAAAGCATATTCAATGTTCTGCTTATCATCCACAATCAAATGGATCACTTGAAAGATCGCATCGTACTTTAGGGGAATACCTTAGAACATTTACAACAAAAGATAAAGCCAATTGGGACAATTGGTTAGTATATGCAATGTTTGCGTATAATAGTACCCCACATACATCAACAGGTTTTATGCCATTTGAATTGCTATATGGTAAAATTCCAAACATTCCATCCTCCATTACAAAAAAACCCGAAATCCTTTAAAATTATAATGACTATATAAGTGAATTAAAATACCGATTACAAAATTCATGGGAAGTGGCTAGAAATCAATTAATCGATATGAAAAATAAAAGTAAACAATTATATGATAAAAATATTAATTTTACTAGTTTTCACGTTGATGATTTAGTATTATTACGAGATGAAACTGGCGATTCCAAAACAAAACCTTTGTGGTTAGGACCATACAAAATTACTAGAATAATTTCCGATGAAAATTCTGAGATTGAAATTAACAAACGCCTGAAATTGGTGCATAATAATAGATTAAAACACTATCATAGTGATTAACATAGTTGAATTTATTTATATATTCTGATAATTTATCAAAAAAAAAAAAAAAAAAAAAAAAACAAAAAAAAAAAAAAAAACCTTATCAAATTGAAATTTGCTATTTTGCTCGTTCGAAAACTGAAATTTATTTGTATTATAAACCTTGTAAAAATAACGAACTAATTAAAATATTAAAGTATGTATTTCTATTATTCATAAGATTCAATATTAAACTTATTTACTATTTTATTCGCAATTATTCGAAAATTATGGAATTATATATTAATTATTTCTTGTAATGAATGAAAATTGATTTGTCACTACATATTTTCTCAAAACTAAACCAAATTATTGTAAATATATATTCTTATTACTTTTACTATTATATTTAAATATTATTATATTAACCAGTACTTTTGTTAAAACCAACATGAATTACTACTAATGTCAAATAAATTAGAAACAATTAAATTATATTAGCCACCCAAAACGAAAGAACGAACTAAATAAAATCAGAAAATCATATTTTCTTCTTCTTGGGATGGAGGTGTGGTGTAGCAATGCATTAATTTTAAGCTTTAAATATTTATATACTAATAATTTATATAAAACTCATAATTATATATAAAACCCAAAATATTACCGTAATTTTATTATATAAACCGCCTCATTTTATAAACAAGGATTCAGTCAATCAGTATTGTAAGGGCAAATACCTTGCTCAGTAATTATTTGATAACCAAAAAATGTATTATAAAATACATTGTGTATTATAATTATAAAATAAAAATAAAAGTGTATATTGTGTAATATTCATATTTCAATAAAAATAACATATATATTAAATCTAACTAAATAATAAGTGTTACAAATTAAAATCAGGTACACTGTGAATGAAAATCGTTATCCTAACTCTATATTAATGCAACATCATCAACATTAATATAACATCAGTTCTGGTTGTTGTTTTCTTCAATCGACCACTTAGCCATTCTGTGTAAACTTTATCGATCATACCGTTGGAGCAATCTTCAATGCCTAAAAGATATTATTAATTACAGATGGATTGAGGAAATTATATATCGTTGCGGCGGAGGTGCAATCGAACTAGATGCCACTCGCAACGTGGAAGAAATAGTAACTCCTCTTCCATCCTAAAATACAAATAACTTACTGAAATGCACGTAGTGTGTTGAAAATGGTCATTAGATAACATGTATAGCACCAACAACATGTCCTATTGTGATGGGTAATATAGCGTATACGTTCACGATGGAAGAACTAATATCCGTTTTTAGGTAAATTCCTAATTATCAGCCTCCAGAGCCGCACTACCATTATATCACCGTAGCTGTATAACTCTTGTCTAAGAGAAAGTACACTTCCAGATATTTAGAAATGCGGAGGCCTATAGCATTGAATCTCATGACTACTGTATCGAGCATGAACATTTCTCGAAAGGCTACTTTGTAACCGGTTAGACCGAAGGATCGGGAGGTTTCGCTAACCGCCAATATATGGTTTCCAGAAGGCATGCTCAACGCTTGGTGTTATTCAGCCGTTAGTCATTCAGCAGTTAGTTATTAAAAATAAATTTAACACAACAAAATGGTAACAGATTATAAGTACCCTTAATACCAGGAGTTTGTCTCGCTTACTTTGCAGTATCGTAGAGAAAAAGGATAAAAGAGTTAGTTGTGGGGTTCATCTTTATTCTGTACTCGGTCAAACTCTTTGAAATATTTGCTGTGTTTTAATATTGGAGCACTATCCGGCGCCAAAGGGAAATTTTCTACTGAAACTGCTGCAGCTATTATTTACTGGTGTCGCTACTAATAAAAAAATTAAATTGTAAACTTCATGCAGTCGAATGACATTTCTACTCTTGTGTTTATGTTGTTTGGAAAAAAAAAATCGCAAACATTTTAAAACAAACAAATTGCGAAATAAATAATAAATTAGATAAATTTAACAAAAATGTTTTATTAATATTTAGTTGTTCACAATAGTAAATATAGTGAATAAGTTTTTAAGTTTAAAATTTGAGTGCTTTGCCTTTGTGATACTTATAAATATAATGGTTACTCCAACGAAAGCCTCTCGAACGTCATTAATATTCAAAACATCGTTGCCCACAGTTGTAAATGAGTTAGATTTCATCGTAAATTTCATTAAATGTCCGAAACGGATAGTTTAATTGCTGAGAGTAGTAATCATGTGCGGGATCCAAAAGCAAGGGCCAAGGCTAAAGCAAAAAAGTGACGTCTACAAAGTTCAACCGTAACAAAATGTAAAGGAATGATAAATGGTAAACTAGATACGGTATCTTTCTTGGATCCCGTATTTGCCGATATAAAATCCAACTTAAGCGATATGAATAGTTCAAATGGAGCTTTTCTAAATGCGCTGGAATCGAATAACTCGGAAATTTTATTTGATTACGATAATACAACAAATGAATTTATACTCAATGAGAACACCCGTTGAAAAAGAAATTTTATTTTATGAATTACAAAAAGCTGGACGGCCCGTTAAAATTAGGACAATATTTACGGAATACAATATTAGTTATAACGTACGTATTTGGCTGGAACCATCTAAGTAAGGAATCGCTCTATAACGATCTTTTTAATTTCAGAATGCTGTAATCAACCGCAGGTGATAGTAACATAAATATAGATGACAGCGATAGTGATAATGGATTTATGGGTGTGAAAATGTCGAGACGGTGTTGTGCTATAATTCATGCTATAATTCGCAACTTAAAAACCGTATGGTCCATTATTTCGAATTTCCAAAGAATGGGGATTAGTAAGTACCATTGAATTATTTCGATCCTGTAGGTAGGTAGAGAATTTTAATCCAATGTACTATTCTTTTCTAGAGCTCAGAAATGGGCAGACAAGATCCGCCACTTAATTCGAGACCAAAAAAAACACTGCGGCCCGTTACTGTACGAATCCCAACAATATTTGTTTCAAATATTGAACAATTTATGCCCGGAGGAGATAAGCGATTATTCGATCCAGGTAAGATAAATCACAGACGGAGGATGATATCACCTTGAGCAAAATGCCTTCAATAAGTCTGCTTTAGAGACAGCACACTGACAGACAAACAATGACAACAAATTTATGTGACAGTCCATCTCCTGAATAGAACCTATCTATCTAGAATTTGATTAACCACAAACTAAACAGTCGCGAGATGTTGAATCTCCACTTTTAACGTCTGAACCGGATGACGAACTCGAAGAGCGCCTTGAAGAAGATGAAGATCCACCAAATGAAAAACTCACATGCTCCGATAAGTATTTTATAAAAGACGAAGGTTCCCAAACTTCAACCTAAGCCGAATATTTTCTGGATGAACAAGATGAAATTAATCAGGTTCCATGTCGTCTATGTGCCAATGAATTTTTCGGAGAGCAACTACTATTTTTCCACGAAGATGCTCACATGAACTAATAAATAGTGTGTTACCGCGATTCGCAATCCCGTCCCACGATTACTTACCACAACAAATAAGTATACCATGCCTAAAAAGGGTTCATCAATGCACGAAACAATGTACGATTTCGACGCGGTTCAAGAAAAACTAATGAACAGTTGAAATCGTGTTTTTTAATTTAATAAATTTTCTTATCAATATACAAAATATTTTTGATTTATAAACAAAACATAATTTATTAAAGTTTTCCTTATTTTTCACGATTTTATTATGTATTTAAAATCCTTATATACATGTTATGAAATTGAACGACTATCCGCTAACACAAGAACTGTACAAATATTAAAAATTTTTTAACGATTAAAATTTTACAGTGATATAAATTTAAATTAAATTAGGCAATTAAAATTGTTCTTCTTCCACCGGAAAATTTTCCCACGCTCGTCTTTTGCTCCACTGATTGGCCCAAATTTATAACCGCCACGTCCTTTGAACTGTAAAAAGTAATCATGGTGTTTCCATAGTGATTTACGATGGGATACGGTGAATAATGTTATTCTTGATTTTCGGCATTGTTGCTACATGCATCCTTCGACATCGACCGAAACGGCGCTCATACATTCGTCCAAAATTGCAAATTGTGGATTATGATAGCACATCGATAGCGTTTAGATCACGTCCCGACTTTCTACATATAATAATTGTACAATTTAAAAAAATCGATGGTTATCGGTCTGACCCCGTCGCAACAATACATCGTACGTATGCGGCTAAATAATTTGATCACGTAGCGTACTTTAATTTTAATAAAAATTAAATTATATTATAAATTTAATTTTTTTTTTATAAATTTTTTTTAAAACAAAATTATTTTTTACTAAAAAGAATTTCGTACATTTTTCTAAACAATACAAAACAAAAAAAAATTGACATACGTCAAAATTTTGAAGTTTTATTTGATTTAAGGGTTGTACAAAACAAGGGAAATTTAAAGTTTCACCCTGAAATGGATAGTGCTCCCGATAGCGGCTCCCGATAAATAAGTGAGCCAAGAAATTTTTTTATCGATTTTTAATTAAAAAGTTGAATGAAAAATTTTAGTTTAGAGTTAAATAAATTAATTATATGCAATAATAGCGCGCTAAATATAAGTTTTGACATAGAAAATTGGCTGCTCCGGATACAGCTATCGGGCGCTAATAAAAAACACAGCAATTATGTCCATCAATGTTTTCATACTCGAAGCCAGGAGCAAGGAGTATTTGGGTATTATTTGGGTGGGCTTCAAATTTCTACCATGAGGTGCAAATCGATGCCAAACTAGCAAAGCTCTCTCTTGAATAATGCCGACCGGACGGTCCGAAAGAGCAATTGAACTGATCGAGTGTGTGTCGAGTGTCAATGAACTAGGCGATTTATTTCATAAATAGCCATTTATTTCCTCTGAATAAATCGTCAGCACGGTGATGTCGACCGGTTATCTTTATCGCAAATTTTGCAGCATACACGATCAAGGAGCTGCGAAGATTGGAATGCTAGCTTCGCGAAACGAAATAATTCGGATGCAACAGTTGCTTGCGAAACGTGATGGTACACGTTATTTAACGGTCGTTCCGGTGAGCAAAGATATAGATGGTGGTATTAGCAAAGATTCTCACTCGGTTTTAGTGGATGGCCCGTGTTATCCCCACAGCGTCCATGTTGGTTTAATGATTTTTTTCCACACTATCAGAATAAAGTAAGAAAGTCACCTCACACATGTACGCAAACACACATACAGAAAACATTTTGAGGATTTCGGATTTCCCAGTTTTACGGTTTGGATTATTATACTTTAATTTACTTTAAATCAAGAATATACCGCACATAAATTTAAAAAAAATTAAATCTGAAGTTTGATAGGAAAAGGTATAATCAATAGGGACGGTACATTTAATTATTTTTAATTTAGTTCGTAAATGCTGTACTATTCAAACTATTAGATTAGCAAAAAACGAAAAAACTTCAATGCATTTTTAGATTTCTGGTGGAGTGGTTTTGGCGAAACATCACTGGGATCTCCCGATTTATTGAAAAATCAAGTCTAGTCAATCTGTACCGAGGCCGAATTTTTGTTGAGAACCAAAACCCGACATTTTCGCTTACATTTTGGTTTACTGCTGTGAACCGATATTATTGCAAAATTAATTATTGCATAATTATTGTATGCGATAAAATGCGTTTTTATTTTACTCTAGTTAAGCTCGAAAAGAAATATGACCTTTTAATTTGTGTTCCTACTTATGCCTACTGTTTCATGTTTCTGAGAAAAATCTTTCTTAAATGATTCCTATATTTTACCGTAAAGAATTTCTGACTCGACAATTGCTAACTGTTTCTCATTGTGATAGTTCTTTATGATTATTAAGGCATTCTAAAGGGTCTTCCAATAGGAATGATACAATTTTTTGACATTTTTTATGTCATTTGTGCTCAGTAGATTATACCATTAATTCATGGAAAGATACACGCTTTACAACGTTTAGAAATTGTTTTATCAAAATCAGTGCTCATTTGTGAATACTAAGAGAAATTTAAGAAGAATTCATGCATGGACGGCATTATTCAGTTAATCGGCTCACTATTCGTCGTATTGTAGACAAATTAGAACGTGA
Source organism: Nephrotoma flavescens (assembly GCA_932526605.1). Lineage (NCBI taxonomy): Eukaryota > Metazoa > Arthropoda > Insecta > Diptera > Tipulidae > Nephrotoma > Nephrotoma flavescens. The sequence goes on from OW052220.1 coordinate 233,694,965, forward strand.
ATTTTCTTTACACGATACAAGAGTATACCACTACGACAAAGAAATGCACGCACACAAGAGAATATTGGTTTGGTAGCAACAATGCCTCCTAAACTACAGGCCTCTTACTACTCTCATTTTTCGCACATGACGTCAATTTATGTCTAAACCGAGACTGCGCAATAATAATATTAAGATATTTACACTAACAAAACAACTAGAGAAAGCAACAAAAACGTCGACATAGCGTGTCGTCATCATTTGGTGTAAGCGGCCTGTAGTTTAGGAGGCGTTGGTAGCAGCAACAAGGTGTAAGAGAAAATCCAAATTTATCGGTTCCACGTCGTTCTCAACAATTAATTCTTTCTCAAACAACAACATGGAGAATTTTAAGAAAAGATTTGGGTTTACATCCTTACAAAATTCAACTGATTCAAGAACTGAAGCCATTAGACCACCCTAAACGTCGTTTATTTTCTGATTTTGCTCTTGAACAACTTGAAAATGATGAACATTTTTATCGAAAAATTTTAATCAGTGATGAAGCTCATTTATGGTTAAATGGTTCTTTACATAATGAAAATACACGCGAAACTGTGCAGACACCATTACATCCTGATAAAGTCTCTGTGTGGTGTGCCGTGTGCAATTCATGCTGATGGAGTGATTGGTCCCTATTTCTTTGATGAAAATGGTTGAAGAGTAACAGTCAATGGAGAACGATACAGAACAATCAAAATGATTTATCTTTCTGTTGTCTTCCAGAATAATCTGGAACATATGTGGGTTCAACAAGACGGTATCACCTGCACACGGCCACCTTAACAATCGATTTATTGAAAACTAAATTTGGTGACGAAATTTTCTCAAGATTTGGCTCAGTTAATTATCCTCCCAGGTCGTGTGATTTAACACCTGTGTGTTGATAATCCAACAACAACTGAGCAATTAAAAATCAACATTGAACGTGCTTTTGATGAAATACAACCATATTTATGTGGAAAAGTGATGATAAATTGGGCTGAAAGATGCAGTACGTACGGAAAAGTCACCTGGTCATTTGAATGATGTTATTTTCCATACATAATTGCATAATGTAACTTTTGAAATAAAAAAAAAATTTGGTCTCACTGAATATTTTGAGTTTTTTTTTAATTTTTAAATTGTATCATTCCTATTGGAAACTAAACGCGCATGTAATAACGTTGGCTTGGCCTTCTTTTTGTGTCCGTCACGCCAGCCGGAATCATATCAGCCGGAACCAAACAACTATTAGTTCGAACCAAAGTTCAGGCTGAAAAATTATATAGTGCACAATAATGCACTTGTGCCATAGTTGGCTTGGCTGTAATATGGTTCTGGCTCGCTTTATCAGGTTCTGGTCGGAATTATAAAATTCCGGCTGAAATAGCACATAATTGCACAATGATACACAATGCATCGTTCTACTTGTGCCATAGTTAGTTTGACTGTAGAGGGTATGGTTCCGGCTTGTAAGGTTTTTTTACCGTGAAATCGTATATTTCTGGATTTATAAGGTTCAGGCTGAAAAATTATATAGTGCACCATGATGGACAGTGCATTGTGCTACTTGTGCCATAGTTGGTTTGTCTACAGTATGGTTTTTGCTGACTTTATCAGGCTCCGGCTGGAATTATAAGGTTCCGGATGAAAAAGCATATAGGCACAATGATGCACAATGCATCGTGCTACTTGTAACATAGTTGTTTTTTACGGCTGATATGGTTCCGGCTGGCGTGACAGACACGAAATTTTAGTTCGTTTTATTTTCACATAGGATTTGTTTTCTGAATTTCAATGTTTTTGTTCATTCAGCTTCTTAGAAATTCTGAATCTCGTAAATAATGTCCATTATCAAAATTTAATTATTACGGGGGGACCCGGGACATACATTAGTGCTAAGACTAGTACCACAAGTCCCCCCTTTTGGTTGAGGCGGAGGGTAACTTTGAAATTAAAATAAGAACCCCTATTTTGTATTGCAGATTCAGATTCTACAGCTTAAAGTACTTAGGACTTTTTTGAAACATTTTTTTCGATTCATGATAGATGGCGCTGTTAAATTAAATTTATTTCGACTTCTCCTACTGAGAACCTATGCATAAGAATCTGCTACACGCTTGAACTAAAATTCGTAACCCTCAGGAACATGCATTTAAATCTGCTTCGAAGATTAATTCGAAAACAAAGAAACATGTTTGCGTTAGGCTATTAATACAATACAAAATGGAATATCTAACTGTACAAGAAAAAATTGAAATGAGCCTGATTTATGGAGAATCTGGCCGTAGTCTTGATAATGCTGTCAATTTCTACGCTTCGCGTTTTCCGGATAAGATTCGGTCACGTGCTTCATTTTTCCGGACTGTTAAACAATTTACTACTGATAGATTCCGGATTGTCCCAAACCAGTATTTGGAAAATTTTAAAACGTTATAAGTATCATTTGTCTCTTTACACCAAGATCTTCTTGGCGTTGATTTCCAAAATGGGGTAACTTTTTTGCCAGTGGGCACGTGAACAAATACAGTAAAATCCCATTTTTTTGCTACGTATTGGTCTCCGAAGAGTCGTGTTTTACAAACCATGGAACGGTTAATCGGCACATCATGCATTACTGGAGTGTTCAAAATCCGACTGTCAACGTGTGGTGTGGTGTGGAATAATTGACAATAAACTAATCGGCTCCCACATTATTGAAGGCAACTTGATTGGTCAAACGTAGCGAGACATTTTGGAAAATAAACTGCCAATATTATTTGAAGACTTGACTTTAGAATTGCAACAGGACATGTGGTTTCAACATGATAGTTCTCCAGCACACTATTCGTCGGTAGCACGCAAAGGATCTTTATATCAATCGTCGCTGGATCGTTAGAGCTGGTCCGGTAAATTGGCTTGCCAGATCACCAGATCTTACATCGCCAGATTTATTTTTGTGGGACTATCTCAAAGATAAAGTTTACCAAGAAACACCAACAGCACGTGACAATATGATGATTTACTGTCAGTTTATCGTGAACAATTTATCGTGAGCAATTTATCGTAGAACAATTTATCGTAGAACAATTTATCGTGGAAACAATTTATCGTGGAATCAATTTATCGTGGAACAATTTATCGTAGAACAGTTTATCGTGGGCAATTTATCGTATAACAGTTTATCGTGGACAATTTATCGTATAATAGTTTGGAACAGCTTTAGTATCGCAGTCAATTTTGTTTGACAGTCTGAGCGACGGTAGCGCCACTTTGACCAAGAGTGGAATTGTTTATAACTAAAAATGTGCGTTTGCTTAGCATTTTGAACCTAGCGCCATATATTGGAATACAAACGAACTAAAATTTTTAAAAAATACGTTAAGACGTGCTAAAAAAAATTAATAAAAAAATATTGAATCTCATTTAAAAATAAATGAAATTTAATATTTTTTTATGAATATATTAAATTGAGAGTGGGAGTCGCACTGCAGATCGCAGATTATATAGAATCTATTAATGACACCTACGCTCCTCCCCGTAGCCCTGCGGGGCTCTTTAGATTTTAATTTCGGGAGGCGCAGGAGCCGGGATCTTTAATCTGTTAAGAAACTACCGAGTTCCGCCCCACATGGCCATATTCCAGAACTTCTTCCAAAAATCATTCAATAATCCCATTTCCATCCAACATACCCAATCCCATCATAATCGGTTAAGAAACTACCGAGTTTCATCCCACATGGCCATATTCCAGAACTTCTTCCCAAAATCATTCAATAATCCCATTTCCATCCAACATACCAAATCCCATCATAATCAATTAAGAAACTACCGATTTCCATCCTACATGGCAATATTCCAGAACTTCTTCCAAAAATCATTTAATAATCCCATTTCCATCCAACATACCCAATCCCATCATAATCGGTTAAGAAACTACCGAGTTTCGTCCCACATGGCCATATTCCAGAACTTCTTCCCAAAATCATTTAATAATCCCATTTCCATCCAACATACCAAACCCCATCATAATCAGTTAAGAAACTACCGAGTTCCGTCCCACATGGCAATATTCCAGAACTTCTTCCAAAAATCATTAAAGAATCCCACTAATTTTTTGATACCACACATAAAACCTTTCTACGATAATTTGTCCACGAAAAACTGTTCTACGATAAATTGTCCCACGATAAATTGTGTCCACGGTAAATTGTGTCCACGATAAACTGTTCTCGTTAAATTGAAACACGATAAATTGTTTACGATAAAAAGACCGTCACCCCAATATGATTGGGTGAATCAGAAATGGTTGTGCCGAAATTCAAGCAGACACGCTTTTCAGTTGTGTACATTTTAAATGCGATAATTTAATTAAAATATGATGAGGTCAGGGGACCCATGTAATTCAAGCACCATGGTACGTGAGAGGTGAGGGGGCTCACGTTAATCAAGCACCCCGAAGGGAACAGAAAACTAGTTTATTCACCAGCCAATTAATTTTCTACAGATAACAAACAAGGAACAGTAATGATTGTTACTAACACGTTTACTATACAAGATCAATTAGTAGCAATATTCATGATCATGTTGTATCTAGTTTTGCTAACAGGGTGTCCCAACAAGAGCTCCGGATTTGATTTTAAAGAAAAACACATTTATTTTTGGATTAAGCAAACATTTTTCATTCAAAATAAAGAAAAATAGAGCCGATTAAACGTGAAATACAACATCAGGCAAATGGCCACCACGAAACTTCTGTCACAATCGAGAAATGACACGGCCTGGAAACTTAGTCTGTGTGGTAGGTCGCACCGTCTTGTTGGAAAAACATGTCCTCCACATCAATTACATCCAATTCGGGACAATTCGGGCTTTTGTAAATGTTTAAATCTTGACAAGGATGCCGAATCAAAGTTCCTGGATTCTCGGCCACAGATTCCCTTACTGTTGCTATATTTTCGAGTAACCGACAAGGAAGACGAATTTTGTAATTAAACGTCTCATTGTCGATTCATTTGACGCATTATTGGGACCGAAAACTTGACGTAATTGGCGAACTGTTTTCGCAAAACTTTCACCATTTTTGTAATGTGCTTTTAAAATAATTAAACGTTGTTTGTTTGAATACTTATCTCTCTCTCTCTCTCTCTCTGGCATTATTACCCATCAAGGGATTTGACCGCCTCAAATGAGATTTCATAATCATATTTTCATTTGAGATAATGAGTGATTAATTCATTGATCCTAAACCAGCCGTGAATTTTTTTCCGTGTCACCACCGCGGGAATCGAACCCGGGACCTCCGGTCGCTGGAGCAAACATGCTGACCACTTTACCACCGGGCCGGCACTGAATGAATACTTCTCCATACTCTTAAATCGTGTGGTCTGAACGTGACAAATGTCAAAAAAAAAACACCGTACAACTCGTATTAACAAAATGGCTGCCAATTTAAATCCGATGCTTTTGTTGGGACACCCTTTATTGGCCCAGTTCAAAAATCCATCATTTTCTCCAATATTAGTGATGATAATTTTATCTTTACTTCGGTTTATTTTAAAGGAAAATTCTTCCGACGAAAATTGCAAAAAAGAATTATCGATTTTGATAAAGTTGGTTCATGTTTTGTTGATTTTCTCCAAGGCACACATTGATTGACGCATGATCCAGAAACAACTTTTAAACTGAATATTGAGGAATATAATCAGTTAATTCCAAGGAAATCCCGGAATACATCTTATAGTCTATAAAACCTAAAAAACTTAAAGACATTTATATAACTACTAGCAGTTTTGGGAGCCGCTAAGCCGCCCGTAAAAATTAAAGTACTCTGGCAAAAAAATAATAATAGTGAATAGTAGAGTTTTATTTTGGTGATAGGTGGTGTTGGTTAGGTTCACCTTATAACCCCCGCTTAATCGGCTGCCAAGTCTGGAAGCGTTGTACCTAGCAGTTGAAAACGCCATTTCGCTATCCACACTTGTAGGTTTAATTGTCAATAGAATGTTCATTCAATCTAATCAACATAAAATCCACTGCAATATCTGCACTAATTAAATTCATGTCACGTCGACCTAAATTACATCAATTGTTGTTTTGACTGGCGTTAATGACGCTGCTAGGTCTGAAATAATTGGTTCTTCAATGTTTCTCATAAATATTTTAAACCTTTCCAACATAGCATCGGGCTGCTCCATCTAATCCATCCTCTCTACTTTTCTTGAGATTGGCCCATTCTTTATTTGTGATATGTACCGGCGATTCCTATGTTTCATTGGGATGTTTTCAACTACAAAATAGTATGTCCCTTCTTCATTATAACTATTTTGTTTTTTTTTTTTTTTTTTTTTTTTTTGAAAAATCTTTTATCAGGTCCAGCGGGAGGTTCTTAACAGTGTTAAATAGATTTAATTAATAATAAAACAAATATTCATCAGGTGAAAAAAAAAATCCCGAATTCCTGGAAAATAATTGAACAATTACCGGGAAATCGGGATCGTACAATTCTACGGGATCTCGGCAATTCAGGATCCAAAAAATGCTTATTTTCCGAGATATTTGGAAGTTTCAGCATAAAAAAATCACCCAATGCTTCTCATCTTAATGTTGTTGATTGATGTATCGTAAATGCTTCCCACCTTATTGTTATTGATAGATATATCTATCCCCAGGAGTCACTACCTTTGTTGTACTTCGTTTCACTCTATCGGATTTCTTCAAAACGGGCACATTGTCCATTGTAGAGAACCTCCATTATTTATTATGGTTCGCAGCGTTTATTTGAAGACTTATTAGTTTACTGATTACTTGAATTAATCAAAAATATGTGACTAGACACGTTCACTAGTTATCAATTCCGATCGTCACTAGTGCTATTCAATAGAGCTAGGAGGCTTTAACAGGTTTAAGAACTTGCAATCTTGCATTTCAAACAAAAAGATTTATTTCTAAGTACCCAGAGTTCAATTATATAATATTTTTAAAAAGTTTCCTTTTTTCTTGTAAATCAAGATTGGGAAAAATGATTCTACCGTCAACAAGACAACAATCCAAGAAAAAACCAAACTTACTAAAAATTCTTCAAAGTAAAAGATTCAATTTTTCAAGATCTTTGAATAAAAGAGACGTTTTGTGTATTTTCTATAACTCTTATTACTTCCATCCATTAACAATATTCATTACAATTTTTATTATTTTCTATTTCGTCCGTATCGATGATATTCTGTTCTGTTTGTGCTTTCTTCATAATAATATACTTAGTAATCTCGACAAGAATTCTTTAGTCATGAAAATCATATGTGAATCGAAAGAAATCAAATCACAGAAAATTGAATTGAAATAAATTAAATTTTGTAACAACAAAACAGACATTGTGAACTAAAACGATAAACATAAAGCTTTTTCGTTTATTCTCTGATATTTTTCGAATGTATGTATACAACAAAGGAAAATCAAAAGCTTTCCTTGTAACAAACAAAATATAAAAAAAGTTTCGGACAATGAATTAAAAAGGTAGAGAAAATCAAAAAGTTTGATTTAATTATGTTTAATTTATTTATTTCTAGAAATTCATTCATTTAGTACAAAACCAATTTTCAAAAAAGCTCATTGTATGCAACGAGAAAATAAAATCAATTTTCAAACAAAATTCTTCTGTTATACGCTGAAGATGTTACTAAAATAATATCAATATATTCGTAACGGTTGCTCTTGCTATATACAAGTATCAGAGTATTATATTTGATCCCTTCATGAATACTAATTACCATGGTTCGGTTGTGCTTTTCCTTCTAGAAGAATATAACAAGAAAAACTAATAACTTATTTAACAGCTCATGTTAAAAAAAAAATGTTAAGGTAAGTCAGAAATTTTTTCTTTTCTACTTTTCTCTAGAGATAGTAATCACCCTTGTTTGATACGATTACGAAACTTTTAAAAGTCTTTGGAAGTTACGTTTCCTGTGTACCAAGTAGTAGTTACCGTACATATACGATAATTAGTGTTAAATTTGCTAGCATGTTATATGTAATTGATACCTATTACTAACACATACCGAGTGCTCAAATAATTCGAAACACGTGGTAGTAGTTTTGAAAAAAAATAATTTTCAACAAAGTTTATGTTAATCAGCATCATATATTAGAATCTTAAAGCTCAATATCTGTGAAACATTACATCGGTTCGGATATTATCAGGCACCCGGTACACTTTGGTACATTCCATATAAATAAATTGATTAGTCATACATTTTCTAGTGCAATTTGTCGATTAAATTCGTTGAGATAGACCGAAGTGTATAGAATAAAATATTGGAAGTAAAATGAAAATATTTTTATCGGTGTTTATCTAAATAAATTTGAATAATTTTTTCTCCTTATGTAAAAGGGACCCACCCAGTACGGTTGAAATACTTGTACACTGATGCTAATATGGAATACAGATTATTTCGATTTATATATTATTGACAAACCTGCAATTTTTTATTCCATATGGCTGGTGTTATACAAAAGCCATCTATAATAAGAACACACAATGAATATTAGTATAAAAACAAAAGACGTTACTTTTCCTATTCAATAATACGGTTGAGTGATTTTTTGTTGTTGGAATTTTACATATTCAAATTGCTCTGAATTGCGCAAAAGATTTATTTTATATCAATTATAGGATAAACGTACATAGGTGTACAAGTATGAAATGTACCATCGTCAATGACTCACGACCAAAGGTGTAACTGACCAAAATAGATCTTTGAGAAAATGCGCCATTTATAAAACTAGGACTACTTAGTGTGTTTTTATTTTAACGATGTGGTGACGATTCCTTAAATAACTTCAAAGCCAATCGTAAATGTTACCACTTATGCCATATATATGATAGTTTCAATAGCAATATATGGTGGCCAATTATATCGAATGCCTCAGAGATATCGACAAAAAATGCAATGGGTTATTGCGTGTTTTTAATGGTTGCATATATATTTTGCTTAAGAAGTGCAAAAGAGTTTCTTCTGTCGATTTTCCCACAGTAAATGCAAATTGGTTTACACGCAGAATTTTTATTTTTTAGAACGTTTTTAAAAACGAAATTAGTGTATAATTATTTAATTGTAATTCGTCACCATTTTTTAAATTTAAATCACAGTAGCCATTTTTAAAATGTCCGCAAATTTTTTTGCTTGTTGGTTAACATTTTATAATTCAAGTATTTCCACTTAGGACAATCCCATCTGTAGGGAAGTAGAAATACTAGAACTTCTGTAGGACAATCCCATCTGTAGGGTAGTAGCTTTAAACCTTTTGTCTTGCCGTAATTAAACGCCAAGCCACTATGAGCACACTGAATTTATATACTTTCGTCTCTCTTCAACTGTATGGAAGTTGGATCGTAAAGAAAAAAAGTTTCATTCTGTTAGCTTCTCTTTCCCTATGTACAAGTAAATAAAGTGTTTTGCACAATAAAAAAATATATAAAAAAAATTATGAAAAGGAAAATGGAGACAAGAAGACAGAATACTCGATGCTGTATAAGATAGCGGAAATTTGACAATGGAAAATAAGAGATTACGCTGCTCGCCGTAAGTGGCAGCACAATCACTAAAGAGAATTTAATTTATTATGTAGTTACCAGCGGATTTTTTTTTATTATTTTTTTATTCATTATTATTATTATTATTCATTAACTTTTATTCATTATTTTTTGGACAAAATTCTAGGAGGTGTTCGTGATGAACTTGCTGGCAATTTCATAACCAGGCCTTTAGAAAAATGGTATCTGTACATTTTACACAACATAAATATATTTTAAACTGGGGGAAACTGCCTTTTTTTAATTAAATTCTGTAATATTTGCATCGCATACAGAAATAATTTGGAAAAATTTACAGACTACAATTTTCACGAGAATTTTTTGATTTTCTGCTGCCATATAAGTTATTTTCAGTTTTTCAGTTTTGTCCAATATTTTAGGGGCTTCCAGTAGTAACCAATGCTTTTGGTTGTTTTTCTTATAGCGTGGGTCATACTGAGACTATATAGAAAGTATGGGGTAAAATTTTGGAGTAGAATTTTCACTAGAAGTTTTTGGTTTTCTGCGGCCATATAGGTTATTTTCAGTTTTTGTTCAATGTTTCAAAAACTTCGACAGATAGTCGCAGCATGACTTGAGCTATTGGAAAGGCAACCGAAAGTGTTGGTTACTAGTGGAAGTTTTTGAGGTATTTAACGGAGGCTGAAGGTGGCATGTGTGGCCGCAGAGGGTCAAGGGAATCTCGTGAAAGTTTTAAACCATAAATTTTCTTCAAACTGTCCACATAACCTTATTTTAACCTTACCGGTCCAGATCAGTTTTCCCAAAATTTAAGCAAAAATTAGGATTTTTGTCAAACAATGTTTTTCAGTGAAAATTTGGATGCTTTACAGCGGATTAGTACGAATTAATTGACCGAGATGAAACTCCGTAAATACTTTAGTTTTTTTCATTAATTAAAAGTTCCCAGTGTTTTTAGCCGATATTGATCGAACGAAGGTGCGGCTTGATGGGAGCTCTTTCGGCACTTACTAATATTTTGAAAAGTGTCGTAATTATGAGAACATCGATTATGAACTAAAATAATCTTAACAACATTTGAATTAAAATTGGTTCAAGTCAATTTTTCAAAATGTAAGCGGAGTGGCTGATTTTTGGCAAAAAAAGTTGTTTTTAAACGTATGGCGATTACAAGCAAATTTTTAATTTGTTTTTTGGATGGAGTGATCGCGGTGAACATCATACTTAAATTTTTTCCATAAATCTGGAGATCCCTCTGATAATTTGACCGAAGCCAGTTAACCGGATGTGACAGCTAACGTAGAAGATTTTTCGTTTATAGTAAATATTTAAAAAGGAAAATCATATACGAGATAAACGGTTATGAACTTAAAGATTCTAATTTAAATGTTCTACAATGTCGCCCGATTTTTCGAAAATTTTACCGGAAATGACGATTTTTTTATAGAAAATCTGTTTTTCAAAAAAAAATTCGGCTCTGTATAGCCCAGACGGATTGATTGATCAGAATGAAACTTCACACTTAAGCGTCTTCTGGAAACTGGGAGAATCCGGTCAATTATGTCTGAATCCCATCCACATTAAGTGGTAGCTTACAAAGAAGGACACACAAAAATTTGGCTCATACAGCCTAGATGGATTGATTGATTGGAATAACAGTTCATCATTGTTAGTTAACCAAAGTCGGTTCACTGTAAGTGGCGCCTTCCAAAGGAGTTTTCTCGTTTTGAAAATAATCACAATAATGAGAAAATCAACTAGGCTCTAAAAGATTCAAAATTATAAATTTACAATAATATCGGCTTATGTTAGTTTTCCAAAATTAAGGGGAGAAGTCGATTTTTGAGAAAAAAACTGTTGTTTTTTAGAGGAATCTTGAAAATTATTGACCTCTTCTTTTTTGACTTAATGTCTGTGTCCTGTCCTTTATTCCGCTTAGACGGAAGTTCACAGTGAATTTGGATGAGATCGGTACACCAGAAGTGGCAGTCTCAATAGAAGCTTTTTGGAAAGAAAATAGCGTTTACGAAAAAAACAAATAAAACAAAAATATAATAAATTAATTTTGAAAAAATTTAAAATTTTACCAGAAATTACGAGTTTTGTTAAAAAAAAATCCCACTAAATTCGACATATCTACAGACCAGGCAGATGACTATTTGGAATCTTTGTACTTAAGCTTTTCCATATTAAGAGAGCTGTGCGACATTTGGTGGATATCTGAACAACAGAAGTGACACTCATATGTTGTGTCATACTCTAGGGTTAAAATATCTTATACTATTATTCCTGATTATAAAGGATGATATTATACCAATAATTCCTTTTCTTTAGAGTGTTCAAATATTTTTAATTATGTTGATGTGAAAGATTCAAGAATTTAAATCGATTTTATTATATTTGGATTACATATGTTTAGATTTGGCTAATGACGAGTTTAGAAAATATGATATAGAATTGGATTTTAATTCTTTTAAGTTTTTAAGCAACAAAACTAATAAATTGGTTATTCAGGCCAAGCATAGTTTCTATTTTGATATGCTTAAATTTTCTGCTGATGATATTTTTTCTTGGTGAAACAGATTTGGTGATTCGGTTTCACCTTTATCTAATTTAAATTTTTATAAATTCGTTGACAGTAACTGTTTTTTATTTGAATGTGTAGTAGCGTTTATGGAGTTGAATACTATTCGTGCTGTGCAATCGAATCTGAATTTATTAAAAAATAATTCACTTTCTCTTAATCTTGCTAAAACTACGGCATTATTCTCTCTATAGAAACGTTTCACTTAATTTGATGTGGGATGACCATGTCAATTCTGTATGTCAACGAGCAGTTATGCCAACTTTCGTTTATTGTGAGGTATATATAAAATATAAAAACCTGCATTGTCTAAGATTGATCTACATGTTCTAAAAATTGCCGACGTGGTCCACACAAAAATCAATTAATAATTCACAAAGCACAAAACACTTAATCAAATTTTAAAATTGCCATAATCTTTTAATGTTATAAACGGAGAGTTTTCGAGCGTTCACATATTGACAACAACAAATACTTTTTGACAACAACAAAAAATTTCAATTATTTTTTATAATCAAATTGAATTCTATTGATCTATTTGAGTTTAGCTATCGAATAAATGCATTTTGTATTTAAATTAATATTAGAAAACATATATGACTGTAACAATGGATGGATTCACTTCCTGCATGTAATAATTGTAATCTAATTTTATTTGTGTAAATATTATTATTATTGCTTGAGTGAAATTTAAGTATATTATATATTCTGATTACATGCTGTTATTTTAATAAAACTTATTAAATGAAAATTAATATTCACTTCGGGCATGTAATAATCTGTTTTTATAATTTGCAGTGTACGAGTAAAGTGCAGTATATTCCGTGAACTGTTGATCCATTGCGTTTAGCTATCAAATAAATGCATTTTGTATTTAAATTACAACTAGAATACAAATATTTATGGCAGGGATGGCAGTGACTTTGTCTTTTACATTATTTAAATTTAAACCATTATTATTCAAATTATTTTCTACAAATAAATGAAATAATTAAAGGCTGAAAAACCCATCTTTCATTTTCTCTTTTATTCTTTAATGCATATAGGTGATTTCTGGATTGGATTAATTTTATATGATTTAATATGTTTTTGGGAAACCAGTGCAATTTTGTTTCTGAACGATTGAACTATTTAGTTTATCGAAAGTTCAACTCATAATAATAAAGTTATATTGCAGGATATGTACCATTATATATAAGTACTTAATTAATTACTAAATTTTTTTCAGGATGCTGATTGCTGAGCTTTTGTACCATAAAACCGAAAATAATTGTGCTGTCTTGTGCCTAACAATTTACTAACTATTGACTACTTAGGTGTCTGTAACCGGGTCAAGTCTATCATATCTAACAACCTTTCCTATCCTTCCATCTTGTTATATGTAAAGGGGGTGTACGGTAGGCTGATATTTCGGGTCAACTTCAGCGACTTCTTTTTTCAAGCAGCGAACGGTTCAAATCAATCAATTGTTCTTGGTAACGTTTAGTATTAACCGCTTCCCCCTGGTTTTAACAGCACATAATAGACCACGCCCCTCTGGCCTCAACAAATACAGAGCATTATCTTTCTGCCAAAGTGAATCGGTCTTTTGGTCAATGTGGATGGTACGCCTGGGTCTACTCAAAATTATTTGCGCTTGGGATTCTCAAACTAATTCCACTTTTCATCTCTTGCAACTGCATGATGCAAAAATTTACTTCTTTTTGTACCGAGCGAGCAAAATGTCACATGTGTTTTTGCGCTTTTCTATTTGCTTGTCGTTCAACTCATGTGGAACCCATCTACCGATCTTCTGGATCATTTCCATCTTTCGTAGCTAATTCTAAACAGCTTCTTCACTAACATCCTGTTGCTCAACGAGTTGTTTTTTTGTTTGCGAATCATCTTCCTCCTACATTGCTTGCAACTCCACATATTTGTATTTTTTTGGAAGTTTTTCACGTTCCTTGTCTGCAAAATCGAAGTCACAACTTTTGATATGAGACAATGTCGACAATTAGTAAAATATGTAGAATATTCGTAAAAAAATTAGATTATTGCTTTTTATGCTACTTTTCACGAGGTTGCCATCTCACAATTTTGCAGTTCAAATTGCGATTATTATGAAACCATTAACCAATATGAAAGCTACTCGTATAATTCAATTTTAACAAAAAAAAAATATACCTGTAAGATTAGTATATGTTTAAAATAATTTAAGATATTCTAATTGATTTTTTTGTTATTTATCGTTAATCTGTTCTGGGCAGTCCCGACTCTTTCGCAATTCGCCATTCCTGTCTTTACTTTTTCACCGTTTACCAGCCAAGTCGGTCGGCCCATGAGTTCTGCACACCGACAGGGATCATAGATGTGTTCCAATTCATCACAAATCGTAATCTGTATGCAATCAAAGAAGAGTTCAACGCTGCGTACGGGAACCCTGCACCATCACTGCTCACCGTAAAATTTTAGTGCTAGACAACAGTCGAATTAAAGTTAGAGAGATAGAAGAGGCTTTGAATATGTTCAAATGCGTTTGTCACATATGCATTTGGACATATTCTACTCTCTTGATGCAGTTTAGGCGCAATAAATCAGATATTTGGCGTCTACTAATTACGTTGATGAAACTTGGATGCACCATTACACTCCAGAATTAAAAATACTGTCAAAATAGTGGACTGCCACGAGGCAATTGCCTCCAAAAAAATCAAAGGCTGCTCCTTCGGCTGGGAAAGTTATGGTGACTGTTTTCTTTCACAGTTATGGAGTTATCTTAACCGATTATCTTCAAGAAGATGGCCATGGCAAAAATTCACGAATTACGGTTTAAACTGCTTGGCCACGCTTGTTACCCACCAGATCTAGCCCCGTGCAACATTTTTTATTCCCTAAGTTAACAGTTACTCTCGTAGGACAAAAATGTTCGTCAAATAAGCAGGTCGTAACCAACTATTTTACAGACAAAGACGCTGAGTACTATTTGGACGGGTTGCGGCATACACGGAGACTATGTAGAGAAATAAAATAAATGTGAAGAAAAAATATCTTGAAGGAAGGTCTTAGATCGGAAACTTTTTAGATAACCCTCGTATATCCAACATTGAAATATTTGATTTTTGTAATTTTAAAAGAATTTGTCGTTTATACAATCAAGTGTACAATACGATGCTGATGAAAGCGAATTAAAAGGTTTTTAAAGGGTTTAAGGAAGAGCTCCATTGAAATAAACTTTAATTCAAAGCTCATGAATAACTTCTAATTCTACGATAAAAATTTATTGAAACAACCCTGTTTTCAGTGTTGGAGGGTTGAGTCAATGTTGACTCAACCCCCCAGTACAGAAAATTCCTGTTGTTTCAAATGTTTTGTTTCTTGATTTCGGGAGTTCTTAAATAGCTCATAATTTTCCACTGATTTTTTCCAATTTTACAAGGTCAAGGTTGGGGCTAACTCAACAGGGGTAATTTTTCCCATTGCTTTAAAAATAACAGAAGCAGAGTTATTAAACCGAGTGTATCTTCATGTGTAACTTCTTTCTTTTTAAAAAACAGATGAAATTTTCATTAGCTGAACCACCTATGTGTCCGCATCGTGACTTATTGAGTGATTTAATGGTGATTGTGGTTATGATTCAAAATCTCTGAGATTTATATGGTCTCTGAAGACTATCATTCAAATTATAGTCGACCTATACGTTGATAATAATTGAATGCAAATTTTATAAATGATAACAAAAATTTGTTAAACACTCAAAGTAGTGAACGACGGAATGTGAGAAGGACGCCAAATGTAACAAGATGGCACACAAACATTTTCGCGATTACTTTATATTTTATCCTATATAATTTCATGATGGCAATAATGTGAAAATTCCATGATCCAGTACGTATCTATTTATAAATTCAAGACAACTCTATATATACATTCATTTTAAATCGAAGGGTTCAAATAAAAAAAGCTCCGTAACAGCAATTTTTGTTGTTGTTAATAACAGTAATTGAGTACAAAATTCTGTTCACCCTTAATTTCTTCTATTTAGAAATGAGAATTCCATATAGAATGTTAAATTCTAAATTTAAACGTGAATGCATTGCGTACGTACATATGTGTACGTATAATGTATGTATACCCACCCAAAATAAATTTTTGAACGAATTTTCCGATTTTTTTTTTATTGTTTGATTTATATACAAACAAATTCACCAAAATCCAGTTCCATTGATCTTCATCTCGTATTAGGTTGTGATTTAAGATTTTGTTAACGAAATGTTCCTTTTCAACTGCAAAACATATGTTCCGCACGAATATAATCTTTTCACTTTTATCCATCTACATGCGCTCGTGTATGTGTACAACATTTTTTTTTTTGCCATCCTGACAAATAAATAAAATCTAAGCCGAAAATGGAGAAAAATCGAGATTTCTTTTTTTTTAAATAAAAAGGAAATAATGTGATTTCCTCTAAAATTTTGCGTGACATGATTTTTAAAGAATTAAATACAAAAATTCTACATTTCTTATTCTCTATATATGTATGTATATAATGTAACTATATTATGTATGTATGTAGGAATATGTCTTGGAATATTTTCTAATTTAAATATTTTACCAACAAACGAAAATTTGGAAACATAAAAAAATTTCTGGTAAAATATGAACAAAAGTAGAAATAAGTAAAATTCCTTACCAAAAAAAATGTCTGCTTTGGTTTTATAAAAATAATAAAAAAAATTACAAGAATTACATTCTGTGTTGATTTTGTGTGTATAATACCATGGCCCGGCGATGGTGCGGAGATAATATGGGTGGAGTATTGTGATGGTATTCCATACTTTTTAATTAAACAAAAAAAAATTCAATAATTTTTTGGTAATAAATAGTTGGGGAAATGCCTGCAGCCTTATTTTCTACCTTAAACTCAAACTGTTGTTGTTTCCCTCGTTATGGAATCTTGGGAATTGTTTCAAAATGCTAAATTGCCTAACGCTTATTTTATAGTGCTTTATGTATTTATATATTGAATTAAATATAAGAAGAAAAAAATCCATTATTTTATGGTTAGAAGGAAAAATATCAATTTAGAACAATCTATATTATAACAAAAAAGTTTTATCTTGTATATTGGCGATGGAAAAACTTTATTTTATTTCACAATTTTCCAAACAATTATTATTTCTGGTAATTTCGTTTTATCATTGTTCTTTTGGATTTTATTTTATTTTTTCTTATTGGGAAAACAATTCTTCATAAAATAAAAATAAAAATGATAAACATCCATCACAGTATGAATGATATAAATCGGCAACAACAACAACAACAGCGTACAATGTTAACACCGAAATGATAAAAGTTTGATTAAAAGTTTTGTTGCGAGCTTTACTTTTTTTGTGATTGGTCACGAGTTATATGTTTTGAAATAAACATTTTTTATGTCTTAACTTTTCTACATAAAAATTTACCGCACCATCCAACTTTTTCATTTTAATTAGAAACATTTTGTTTAGCACAGAAAATTGATTTACTTAAACGTTTTTTGAGCGTTTCGTTTTATTTTATTTAATTATGTAAATTGAGGGATTTTTATAATCCACGCGCATATGCAAAGCTCAATGTGTTGGCAACACGCAAGCATTGTGAAATGGCACTACTGCAATGTGCTGTGATTTAATTTTCCAAAATCTTCTAAGCTTTAATGCTCCAACGAGTTGTTAAATATTATCCAATTTGTTTGATAAGAGCGTCAATTGAGAAGTCGAACAAGAGAAATTTCCAATTGCAGCCAAAGTTGCATCGAGAGACATTTGGAACTACTTTGAATTGCAAAACTGGTCCGCGAGCAGCCAATATAGTTTCTCAATGAGATAACAATCGTTTTTCGCGATCATCAGGATCCACTTAAGCTGAATTGGGAAGATTCAATTAAAACTCTTGGACTATATTGGTCTTTTTCGGCCGATTGTGTCGGATTCAGCATCAGCGCAACATAGGATGTTCGTGTAACAACCAAACAAAGAATATTATCGCAGGCATCCAAGATATTTGATCCGCTCGGCCGGGTATCTCCTACCACAACTATCGCTAAACTCATTTTTTAAGAATCGTGGGTAAAAAGCACTAACTTGTGGAGATAGTTTGAGATCCTTAGAGGCTCACAGAATCGATCGCTGGATAAGTCATTCGTCAAATTGCAGTAATTCTCAAATTCATGGGTTCAATGACACCTCCAAGAACGCCTAGACAGACAGAAAGCGTAAAAGCCTAAATAGACATGTCAGAAACACAACACTGACATCCAAAAGAAAGGTCGCACCACTAAAAATAATCAGCCTGCCACGCCTTGACACCGCAACGTGCTACAAGTTTGAATGTACACATCGACCGACTCGCAATTAGTTCTTGGCTGGCTACGCGACACGTCAAATTACTGGAAGATCGTGCTTCTCAAATCCTGAATTACCTTCAATCCACCAATTGAAATTATGTCGACACTAATCGCAACCCCACCGATTACACGTCTTTTAAAGTCGGGCCCTCATTACTACACAGTAATCTGCTGTAGTGGTCAGATCCCGTTTGGCTACGAGAAGATCCCTTATTCATTGGCTACACCAAAGAACTAGCGAGCCCTACACTAACATAAAGAAAAATAAAGCCAATGCTCGCAACGCAAGCAGAAGAGGTGACGTTTCACAGCAAATTATAGTACTTAATCGAGCAATGCGCTAGAAAGGCTTTATTACTGTACCCCAGCTCAATTGGTCATTCAAGATCTGGGTTAAGCTAATCAACACTCTTGACATTTCGATCTCTGAACCATTCGTTGACAATGATGGTATACTCCGGGTAGAAGGGTGGCCCCGCAAATCGAATTTACGATAGATAAGGAACCAGCTGATTATATATCCCAAAGATAATCAATCACCTGCACGTGCATAAGCGTGCTGTACGCTTTCACAAACGCTCAATTACGCACCAATAACTAATGGCTAATCTTCCATCGCATCGCGTTAATTCTTCCAAACCCTCCCTGCACAGTGGCGTGGATTAAGCAAGCCCAATATCTATCAAACAACACAAAGACTATGCCCGTTCATCGACAAAGCGTTACATGGCATTTCTAGAGTCTAGCAATTGTTGGAAACGGCGCCAAACGTCTCCACGACAGTCGGAGGCTCTCCCTTTCTCTCTCTCTCTTTCTCTCTGATACTATATCCCATCAAGGAATTTGGCCGCTTCAAATGAGGTTTCATAATCATATTTTCATTTCGGATAATGAGTGATTAATTCATGGATCCTAAACCAGCCGTGAAATTTTTTCCTTTTTACCACTGAGAATCGAACCCAGGATCGCCGGTCGCTGGAGCAAGCATGCTGACCACTTTGCCACTGGGGCGGCGATTGGTTGAGTAAAAATTAAATACATATATATTTTGTTAGCGTGTGGATATTTTAATAAATTTTACTAAATCAATATTAATATTCACTTCGTGCATGTAATAATATGTTTTTCTAATAAGCAAATATGCAGTAAAATCCACTAACAAATGATCCTTTTGAATTTAGATGCATTTATTATTTTAGTTATAAGTAAAATCATATATGTCTGTAACAATGGAAGTATTCACTTCCTACATGTAATAAGTGTAATCTAATTTTATTTGTGTGAATATAATTATTATTGCTTGAGTGAAATTTAGATAAATAAATTCTGTTAATTTGAGGTAATTTTAATATATTTTACTAAATGCATATTTGTTAATATTCACTTCGTGCATGTAATTATTTGTTTTTCTAATAACCAAATATGCAGCATAATCCATGAACAATTGATCCATTTGAATTTAGATATTAAATAAATGCATTTATTATTTTAATTTAAAGTAAAATCATATATGACTGTAACAATGGAAGTATTCACTTCCTGCTTGTAATAATTGTTATCTAATTTTATTTGTGTAAATATAAATATTATTGCTATAGGGAAGTTTAAGTATATAAATTCTGTTGTTCTTGTGGTTATTTTAATAAATTTTACTAAATGAATATTAATATTCACTTCGTGCATGTGATAATCTGTTTTTCTAATAACCAAATATGCAGCATAATCCATGAACAATTGATCCATTTGAATTTAGATATTAAATAAATGTATTTATTGTTTTAATTTAAAGTAAAATCATATAGACTGTAACAATGGAAGTATTCACTTCCTGCATGTAATTCTTGGAATCTAATTTTATTGAAGTTAATAATATTATTATTGCTTGATTCACATTTAAGTATATAAATTCTGTTCACTTGTGGTTATTTTAAAAAATTTAACTAAATGAATATTAGTATTCACTTCGTGCATGTAATAATCTGTTTTACTAATAATCAAATATGCAGTTTAATCCATGAAAAATTGATCCATTTGAATTTAGATATTAAATACACTGAATTTAGATATTAAATTACACTGAAAACATATATGACTGTAACAATGGAAGTATTCACTTCCTGCATGTAATTATTATAATCTAATTTTATTTTTGTAAATATTATTATTATTGCTTGAGTGAAATTTACGTAAATAAATTCTGTTATCTTGTGGTTATTTTAATAAATTAATAATTATATTCACTTCGTGCATGTAATAATCTGTTTTTCTAATTAGCAGATATGCAGTGTAATTCATAAACAACTGATCCATTTGAATTTAGATATTAAATAAATGCATTTATTATTTTAATTTAAACTAAAAACACATATGACTGTAAAAATGAAAGTATTCACTTCCTGCATGTAATTATTATAATCTAATTTTATTGGTGTAAATATTATTATTATTGCTTGAGTGAAATTTAAGTATATAAATTCCATTTACTTGTGGTTATTTTAATAAATTTTAATAAATTAATATTAATATTCACTTCGTGCATGTAATAATATGTTTTACTAATATGCAAATATGCAGTATAATCCTTGAACAATTGATCCATTTGAATTTAGATATTAAATAAATGCATTTTTTATTTTAATTTAAACTAAAAACGTATATGACTGTAACAATGGAAGTATTCACTTCCTGCATGTAATTCTTGGAATCTAATTTTATTTTTGTAAATATTATTATTATTGCTTGAGTGAAATTTAAGTAAATAAATTTTGTTTACTTGTGGTTATTTTAATAAATTTTACTAAATGAATATTAATATTCACTTCGTGCATGTAATTATCTGTTTTACTAATATGCAAATATGCAGTATAATCCTTGAACAATTGATCCATTTGAATTTAGATATTAAATAATGCATTTATTATTTTAATTTACACTGAAAACATATAGGTGTGACTGTAACAATGGAAGTATTCACTTCCTGCTTGTAATTCTTGGAATCTAATTTTATTTTTGTAAATATTATTATTATTGCTTCAGTGAAATTTACGTAAATAAATTCTGCTGACTTATAGTTATTTTAATAAATTTTACTAAATGAATATTAATATTCACTTCGTACATGTAATTATCTGTTTTACTAATAGACAAATACGCAGTATAATCCTTGAACAATTGATTCATTTGAATTTAGATATTAAATAAATGCATTTATTATTTTACACTGGAAAATGTACCACTGTAACAATTGAAGTATTCTCTTCCTGCATGTAATAATTGTAATCTAATTTTATTTGTGTAACTATTATTATTATTTCTTGAGTGAAATTTAAATATATAAATTCTGTTGACTTGTGGTTATTTTAATAAATTTCTCCTAAATCAATATTAATATTGTACATGTAATAATATTGTGAGAGGAAATTTCTTGTACTAACGTTAATTACGGTATATGTTTTCAATTATTTTAACATTGGTAATAAATTTTAAATTTCAATGTTAAATCACAATAAAATTCAATTCAACATAACAAATAATTTAAAATAATGGGAGAATAAATATCATATTATTTTAAATTGTTTAAGTTTTAAGGTTTATGTTACAGTTTTTAGATTTTTTAGATTTATTTTTTGACCTTAGATTCGTTTTAGAGGTTGTAGTGCAGAAATTATATAAATTGTTCATTTGATTAATAGACATGATATATCGAAAACTATTTCTATTTTTAACTTTTAATTTTTATTAAATTTTAATTTATAGAGATCCGGATTTTCTAGGAAGCAGTTTCTACATTTTCATTCAAACTGTAAATGTATTAATAATTGTCAAATATTTATCGAGCTAACACTTTACTGACTAGTGAGTACTTAGGTATTTGTAACAGGGTCAAATTTATCATATATAACTACCTTTCATATCCCTCCATTTTGTTATGTATAAAAGAATGTACGGTAGGCCCGGCGTATCCGGGATCCCTGCTTAGTCTTGGCCATAGATTGTAGATTTCCAAAGCGTCAACACTTAGAAATTACGATGTTATCTCAAACCCTCCATGAATAGTATACTTTTGCGATATGTTACCGTAAATTCTAAATTAAAATTTACTTCTCAATATATCATATGAAATTTTGTACCCTTTTTCCCTATAGGGATAACATTTTGAATAAGTTTCCCTTTCCAAATCTCCAAAACACCATTTGTGGATTATTTGATTAATTTTAACCAAAAATTCCTCTTGCACAATATTCCATGCACCGTCCTAGATAGTAAGTATACAAAATTGTTGATGGGTATATATTGCTTTGAATCAAATATCATCCCCTATTCCCCCATTTTTTAATAGATACCTACCCTCAATAATTTGCCATGTTCATTTTCAATTTAAACAAAAAAAAATTCTTTTTGTTATTGACTTTTACAGGGTTTTCGGTTTCAGTGTATACAAGAGAGGTATGGGGTCATGTCGTCTATTTGTGTTTTATATAGGGTAAATTTAAATTGATTTCAAATTCAGTGTTAATTATGTTTTAATGATGGACAATTATTTAAATTTGATTTTAAATTTTATTGTTTGTCGTAATTTGTCTCGTTACCAAATTGTTAAATATGAGGGAGGATCGTAAAAATTATATATTAAAGTGTCTACCGCCGCGTAAAGTGAGCAAATAATTTTGTTATTTAACGCTTATTGTTATTACGTGAGTAACACCTGTAAATGATTTGATATATTATTTATTTCCCCTGATTTATTATCAACCCCGAAAATAATCGTCAAATCTAATTAATTGCCTTATTGCAACAGATATTGGAAAAAGATGATGATGTTTCATGTCAAAGAGTGAAATCAGTTTAGTTTGGAAAAAGGAAAATTTGTTATCTATGGCTTTAAAATTTTATGCTTGATATATATTTTCAGAAATATTAATTTGAAGGCCAATCGTACATTAACCTCGCATTAATCACTCTTCCGATTATTGCCATTAAATAAAACATTTTGGTCACAATTAAGCTCTCGTCTAAAGCCAAACACCGATGAACTTTAAAAACTTAATCATCTTTAAACATTTTCCAATACTTCATAATTTCTTTTGTATATTTTTTTAATCATAATGATAAAGAAAGACACATTTTAATTTAACTGTCATGTCATCAATCCATCATTTTTTTATGTCACTGTCTATTTCTTTCCTCTAATCTTGAGAAAAGAACATAAAAAATCCCTCAACACAAGAGAGAATGAAAAAAAAATATTTTAAGATAAATAATTTTGTCATTGAAAAATGAAAAACTCTTCAAGATTTTCATTTCCCATAAACATGTATACAAATCTGCTTTTATTCATGCTATCAAATAAAAGTTATAGTTTTGTGTTAGTATAAGTAGGCGACAGACACTATATTAGATTGACAGTAAAATTTATTTTAAGGATGGTTAAACTGAAGATTATAATTTGAAACAAGCACCTGTTATTTCTACTCAGAATCGTATAAGTGGAAATCAAAATCTGACTTTGCAATGCGACAAATAACTTTAAAATTAAATCGTCTCCTTAATTCCAAAAAGAAGTTTTAAAGAGGATTATGTAAAGCTCGAATGTAGAATTAAGCGTAGATATAAATAAACCAAAATTAATGATTTTTAACCGTTAAAAAATATTTTATGCATTGAGAATGCGATCTTAAAGTGGCGGCTCGGAAGAAAATAAAATATTGTCCGCGGGTCAAACGCAACAACTAATGCAATGGTAAACATGTCCGAAAGGAAATATTGCCCAGGTTTTATTCTGAAAACTTCACCCTTTCCAATGAAGGTTGGCTTCATGTGTTCTGGAATTGTTATCGTAGCTAACAAAAAATCAAATAAAATCAACAAAAGGGATCACGATATTCAAGTAGTGTGAACTGGTCACAGAAAAACGCTTGGTATATAAAACTCCGCGTCTGGAAAAAACAGAAAGAATGATTTTTATAGATAATATTCAACAATTAGAAGTAAGGGTTCAAGAGATAAGCAACGCTCACCAGAAACTTAATATCAATGTCGTCGAACCGGTAAACAGCCAGCAGGAATATGTAACGGACTCAGACGATAAATGTGGAAAAACCACCATTTTATTTTAAATTCACAGAACTTTAATTTTAACTCTTGAAGCTTAACTCTTAAAATATTTTCTGATGACAAATAAATTATTAGCATTACTTATAATGAATTTTGCTATCTAATTTTACTTTCGGAATGTGCCTTCTAACATTTTAATTCTATTTTAACTCAGATTATTTATATCACACATATAATGGTTTACCACGTTTTATACTTTCATCGCTTTTATGTTTGTCTGTTCTTATTGATACAACTTACAGAACTGCTCAGTACTCGACGAAAATTCAATATCAATCATAAGCACGTTGTGAGCAATATTTGACACAATTTTGAATAAATTACTATTCCACTTTAGATGTAACATCAGGTTCGTCACTTTTTTTTTGATACGTAGAGATTGATGTCTTTCGATTTTCAAACCGTTAATCGTAATTTCGATCACTTCTCGACTCGTTTGAGTACTCAAACTTGCAGGACACCTCAGTCGCCGATACAATGTTCAATCATTTATAGCACGCTGTGAGCAGTACTTGACGCCATTGATTAAATTACTATTTCAACTCGTATTTTATATTTTTCTAAACTAATCACAAAAAATTCATTTAAAAATCTGTAAAATTTGGAATTACCATACTGTTATAATTCCAAATTTTATAGAATTTTAAATGAATCGACTTTAGCACTTTGGATTTGTGACCAAAGATACGATTTTACGCAATTTACGACCTGTTTTCATGTTTATCCGCAAAAATTTCTAAATTGTTCAATAGTAATTTTGACCAGTTTTGACGTAATTTACGAAGGTTTACTTGTTTTTCCGTCCGCAGAAAAATTTCAAAATCTTGAAATCGTAATTTCGACCACTTTCGACCAACTTGAGTACTCCAACTTTCAGAACAGCTCTATTCCCGATTTTTTATAGAACGCAGTGAGCAGTATTTACGAATTTAAATTACGACATTGTGCTTGTTTATAACCAAAAAAATTCTACATTTTTCAAGCGTAATTGACCACTTTTCGACTATAGCTAAAATGTCTGGACCGTACAATCCCAATCTCAGTTCCCGTTGTATAAATGAATAAATTACTTTTCCGTTATGTACGTAATATCAGGTTCGTCACGTTTTCATTTTATTTGTAGGGATTGATATCTTTTGATTTTCAAACCCGTAAAGTTCCAGAATCGTATGATTTTTGACGCATTTTACTTGTTTATCAGCAAAAATTTCTAAACTTTTCAATCGTAATTTCGACCATTTCTCGACTAACCATACCACTTGTTGACATAATTCAAGATGTTTTACTTGTTTATCTCTCCGCAAAAAAAAATCTGAAACGTCCAATCCTAATTTCGACCACTTTTCAACTAGCTTGAGTGCTCAAATTTTCAGGACAGGACAGTTCCCGAACCAATGTCCAATCATTTATAGAACGCTGTGGTCAGTATTTTACGCCATTTTGAATAAATTATGTATGTAATATCAGGCTCGATACTTTTTCATTTTATGTGTAGGGGGATTGATGACTTTCGGTTTCCTAACCGTTAAAGTTCCGGAAATATATGATTTTTTTTGGTTTGTCGAAATATTATCGTAAACTGTCCAAACAAAAAAGGATTATTATTTAGGACACTTCACTTCATACGTTTGTGTAAAATTGTGGTTTTCCACAATTTTAGTTCTGTAAATAAATCCTATAAATAGGTTAGGTTTCAGTGGTTGACATTTACAAGGAAGGGTCTCCAGGTGTCCGGCTCCGATTTCGATGAAACTTTAATATGTTTTAGAGGAGTGGAAAGTAAGTGACAAGTATTTTTTTTAAGTGCTCAATCCCCTTCTAAGGGGGTGAAAACCGCCCTTGAAGTTGGGGTAAAAAAGTGACTTTCGATAATT
Source organism: Nephrotoma flavescens (assembly GCA_932526605.1). Taxonomy (NCBI): domain Eukaryota; kingdom Metazoa; phylum Arthropoda; class Insecta; order Diptera; family Tipulidae; genus Nephrotoma; species Nephrotoma flavescens. The sequence goes on from OW052220.1 coordinate 233,721,433, forward strand.
TTCCACCAAGTTATATTCACTTTGAGATCGCTATGACTACAATAATAACATATAACTGGACCGGAATACGGAGGGTTTTATTTCGATGTCCCGGTATTCTCTCCCAGTCAGTCGTCCATAAACGTTTACAGTCTTGTATAAAGAAAGATATTTCAGTGGAAAACAACAAAACTTCATACTTTTCAATTTTCATCATTCTGGTGACTTACGGTAGTTAAATATATTCAATGTATTCATTTCATTGATCAGATTAATTTATTAACAGTTGTATGTGTAATGTTGATGGAGATTTAACCAGATGCAATTATTGAAGAATTATTCCACCAAATTGCGAAATTTTCTAGGAATTTTTAACAATTTTTACAAATTTCACCCCCGTTAGGGGATGTTTCACCCCTAAACATCAATGATATCGGTAAGAATCTATGTTAATGATCATAATTGAGGAGGACAAACAACTTTCAGTCGAAAAAATCAAATGCCCTGAGCGAATTTCCAGAATCGTCTCTAGGAGTGGTTAACCCTCTGAGAAAGGGTAGTTTCGAAAAACCCTCGAACACGTCAACCTTATTTTTTTTTATGGTGTAATATAAATTTTTTCCAGAATTTTTCGCATCAATTTGGATTTTTTAGACAGTTTTTTTGATTTTTCAACCCCTTCCTAGGGGTAGTTTCACCCCCTAGGTAGTACCAAAAATCTTGAAAAATAATATATAATGTAAGTTTCTGAAATACCTATTTTTGAATAAAAAACTTGCAGATTTTTTCATGTTTTTTGATGAAAATTATCGAAAGTCACTTTTTTACCCCCAACTTCAAGGGCGGTTTTCACCCGCTTAGAAGGGGATAGAGCACTTTAAAAAAATACTTGTCACTTATTTTACACTCCTCTACAACATATTAAAGTTTCATCGAAATCGGAGCCGGACTCTTGCAGACCCTTCCTTGTTAGGCCATTTTTCTCCCATTGTGATACCACGCATTCACGCCACAGATTTAACCCATTCGCCAACTCACACAACTACCGTATACCACATGCACATTGCAAGCTCCATGTTAACCTGTACATTGATATGGACGGTGGGTCGGCACTGAATTCTGCACTTCATCAGAGGGTCTTAGTTGAGTTTATTAACATCACCGATTGTAATCGATGATGAAAACTCGATTTGCATCCAGCCCCTGATGGAATCCTATAAATAAGCACATCCCAAATATTTCGCAGTTCGCTTTTCACGTCCTACCTTAAGCAGTATTCAGGACGTACGCCTATAGGTCCTATTAACGTAGAATCATCTGCACATTGCATAGCCCCATGCCACCCTGAAGTACTGAAATGGAAGGTGGGTCGGATCATGAATCCTGCACTCCAACAGGGAGTCATAGTTGTGTTAATTTTCACCACTGATCGTAACCAGATGATGAAAAATCGCTTTTGCATCCGGTTTTTATCGAGATTCGAGCCCGCGGTACTTCCCAATCCATACACCAAAGCTTTAACCACCTTGCCGTTTGGTCGGTTTTGGGTTGCAATGTTTTCCTGTTAGATAAGAAGATCATAAACGAGTATCAGGATTTTAGTTCAATTTGACTGAGGAAATTTTTTTTATTTAATTTTTCGATTAGTTTTTTTGTGCTGATTTGTTCTAACGATGTTAAATTCAATATGTCATACCACAAGAAATAAATGTGAAATTCCACCATTTAGATTGAGGCAAATCAGCCACAACATTATTAGTAAGGATTGATCTTATTAGTTTAGTTAAGAGAAAACTTTTGCTGGTTCGATTTCGCTCCCAGCAATAATAACTATAACGATTCTTTCTATCGTTCTGTGTAACAAAGTTTTAGTGGTTTTCATTTCGATTGCTTTTATCTATCTTTTGTTTATGATGTTATACACAAAGTACTAAATAAATAACAACAATAACAATATAAAATATAAATCATAGAAGAATAAGGTTTTTTGTGTTTTCAAATACATTTTATGTAAATAACGATAAAGAAAGTATTTTTCTCTTCCTCAAAAATCAACAATTCTGTACTGAGTTGGTATAGATTTTTGTTATAGTGGTTTTGATTAGTTATCGACTGTATTTAAGTTCGTTATCTATTTGTTCATCGATTTTAGGTTACAAATAGGAACTTTTTGTACTAAAACCATGATTATTTGATCTTTGTGTTTAGATTTACTTAGGAACTATATATTTATATTGAGATTTGTATTTATTTTAGATTTCGCTTATGGTGTATGACAGATATAATGTGGGATGTGAAGAAAATATCGCACAGAAAAATTTCTTATTCCTAAATTCCCACTACATTAATTAAAATAAAATCCGTGACAAAAATTGTTTCCTTTACAATTAATACACAATTCGCTAATGTTGATTGTAAGGTTTCAATTAGCTATTAGATCTCATGTAAATTTCTATAAAAGAGATTTCTATTAAAAATTTTAGGAAGGTTTGATAATTATTGGCTTAAACAGCCAAAAAAAACGATTTCAATAAAAATCGTATTTTGGGGTTTCTAATTTACTATGAGAGAATTTGGTTGTAAATACCACACCGGCAGGGAGATATTTTGCCTGAGAGCTCTTAGTGTTACAAGCCAATCATTTTTCTCGCAACTTTCGTTTACCTACGCTTTTCGTATACCTACGCCGTTACAATACGAGAAACAGTGACATATAAGACGATAAAAGAAGAAATATATAAGACATGTCTCACGCGTGTCGCCTAACGCAAACCGCCATTGAACGAGTCATTTGAGAAACTAATATGACTTGAAAATGTTTCATAAATTCCAAATGATCAATTCACAATTTATGTAAAATCCTACACATGAAGTTTCCTGTTGAACATTAAAGCTCTCAAAAATCTTTCAACCGTTGATCTGTTCCCTCTACCAAGCTTTGGTTATTGTTGGAAATTTAAAAAAAACGCGATCAACATTGTTACTACACAGGATTACACAGGAAAAAATTCTGGGACATAGGCCCTGGGAATTCTAGAGCAAAAACAATTAAGCCAAATTTGTATAGCATTTTTGTGTGATTGCATAACAATATCCACCAAATTGAAGCGTGACGTCACTGATAACACGGATGCTTTTATCAATGTTTTCCGGAAGTTTTGGCGTAGTTCGGGCTGAATATCATCAAATGCAAACGTTTTCATTCGTCAGTACTAAAATAGTCAGGAGCGTCTTGGCATAGAGCTTAGTTTTCATGTAGTCTCAGAGAAATAAGTAAAATGCAGACGAATTGCAAAATCCGCGGGTGCCATTTTACCTTGATGTTTCGATAAGCTGGCCCAAATTCTAGCCCAAAAAAATATCGATGGCAATACTAAAATATACAGACTTTGACTATAGGCAAGTGTCAGCCCAAAAATGTTTAAAAAAACTCTATTTTCTATATACCAACCCAAAAATTATTCTGTCAAAGAAAGAAAATTGGCCATGTTTTAATGTCAGCCCAAAATAAATTGTATATCATTAAAGCAAAATATTACTGTCAACCCAAAAAACTAAAATCAAACGAAATATGCAATTTAATTTTAATTCAGTATCTGATTAATTTGTGTATGACCCCTGAATATGAATAGCTTTTAAGTCAAATGATACATCAGAGTATTAAACGACATAAACAGTTGTTGGGGAATCCGAGGTTTAAGAGCTCTCCATAGTAATCATTCCAATGACAGTACTGTAGCGGCTCAAACATAAAAATCCTTTTCACTTCATAGCACTCCTCGTAGCAAAACTATTTATACACCGCGCCGCTTAATTACGAGGCATTGCTCGTTTTGCTGAACATAGTTATTTCGCCACCTACATTCGCGAATCTCGATATTTATCGATTATCGATAAATATCGAGATTTCAATTTTACTATACGAAATGAGAAACGAAAACGGCAGTCGCGTTTTAGAAGTACGAGATACACGTCTCATAATAAAAAGATATTACGTCAGTGAAAAGTGCTGAACAATCGTTCACACACCACAACCATTTTGTGAACTAATAATAGGAAATTAAAATTTTATAGTGAAAGCTTATAAAGGGTGGTTAGATTTTAAGGGCCGACGTTGAATGTGAACCACACCTAAACGTCAAGTTTTTTTCTGCATTTAATTTGACATTTCTCAATTTCAGACTAACTCAATTTGAACCATGGAAAGATACACAATCGAGCAACGCGTTAAAGTTATTCAGGCATATTATGAAAATGGGCGTTCAAATCAAAATGCATATCGTGCACTTCGTGATTTTTTCGGTCATTTTAATCGTCCAAATGTGCATACAATCGGAAAAATCGTGCAAAAATTTGGGTAAAGCGGGTCTGCAGAAGATTTTAAAACACCAGTGCATGCTCGTACAGCTCGTACTGCAGAAAATATTGCTGCTGTTCACGATAGTGTGGCTGAAGAGCCGTCCACCTCAACTCGTCGTCGTGGCGAACAATTGCACCTCTCATGCTCGTCGTTGATGAACATTATGCATAAAGACTTGCATTTACATGCTTATAAGGTGCAATTGACTCAAGAAATAAAGCCTCTTGACCATTCCAAATGTCGTCAATGGTCAGAATGGTGGCAAGAAATGGCAACAGTGGATAATCAATTTTCGAAGAAAATCATCTTCAGTGATGACTATGAGGAATATTTTCACCTCAGTGGTCAATACCCTCAGTCGTCAATAAACACCCTCAGTCGTCAATAAACAGAATTGCCGCATTTGGGCAAATCATAATCCAAGAGTGATTGTCGAAAAACCAATGCACCCACAAAGAGTGACTGTTTGGTGCGGTTTATGGGCTGGCGGCATCATCGGGCCGTATTTTTTCCAAAATGAGGCCGGTCAGGCAGTTACTGTGAATGGTGTTCGCTATCGTGAGATGATAACGAACTTTTTATGGCCCGAATTGGAAGATATGGATGTGGAAGATATGTGGTTTCAACAGGACGGTGCCAGTTGCCACACAGCTAACGAAACAATGGCTCTTTTGCGCAACAAATTCAATGGCCGTGTTATCTCACGTGGTGGCGATGTCAATTGGCCGCCAAGATCATGTGATTTGACACCGTTGGACTTCTTTCTTTGGGGTTATTTGAAAGAAGAAAGAAAAGGCGTACTTCGATAAGCCAGTAACAATTCAAGAGCTAAAGGATGAGATAATTTGGCATATAAACGGCATAGAACCTCAATTATGCCTAAGCGTCATCGAAAATTTGAACCATTGGGTGGAGCTGTGCCACCGAGGTCGCGGCGGCCATTTGGCCGTTATTTTGTTCCATACATAATTGAGCCATACCATATTATCATAATAAAAATAATTGACAATAATTTCCTAAATAATTTTTGTTTTATACAAAATCAACATCGGCCCTTAAAATTTAACCACCCTTTACATAGTCAATAAATAAATATGTAATTGTTAATAATAAAAGTAGTGAGTGTTATTAATCATTTAAATAGCGAAAAACGCAATAAAACCGTTATAGTACCATTCAACGAAATATGTAATTGATTTAACACAAAGACTGGCACCCATTCATCTTAATAATGACAAGGGGGGGCCTTTAAACCTCCGATTCCCCAACAAATGTTTATATCGTTTAATGCTCTGATGTATCCATTGACTTAAAAGCTAATCATATTAAGGGGCCATACTCAAATTAATTCAACGCAGAATTAAAATCAATTACATATTTCGTTGAATGGTACTTTCATCGGAATAATGACAAGGGGCCCCTTAAACCTCCAACAACTGTTTATGTTGTTAATTGCTCTGATGTATACTTTAACATTAGTTCTAATTATAGTTAAAAGTTAATTCTCAAAATTAACTGCTACTGTACTAAAATGTGTTATTTATTTCGATAATTTTTCATTTTTGATTTGATAGAATTGATATAACTATCATGATGGTTTGATAGTTTTACGACATATTTATTTTTGGGCTTGCACTAAAATATGGGGGTTTTGCTGTGGTAACAGAATAAGTAAATCACAACATATCGGAAATACAAAATATTTGGCAGATACTTGTTAAACATAAATGTTCGGATATTTTATAGTTAAGTTACTAGTTTTGGGGTTAACATTTTTCGCCCAACTTCAAATACATAAGGAACCACAACAACATTTTAAAGATTTATCATTTTTGTATCTTAATTTTTTCTATCACGATAGTTTCATTTTTTCACGACACTTACATTAGTACGTAGCCAACTTTTAAATCCGCCATTTTCAGGGCTAGAATTTTGGGCCAACTTCATATAGGTGATGTTTCGTGAGAGAGAGAGAGAATACTGAGTCTTGCTAAAATCACAAAGTACGATTCGATATCATGTAATAGGCCGCACGAAATTTTGTATTATGGCCCAAAAACGCTCACAGTTTATAAGTTGCATTTTTAGTAGCCCAAACGCAGAAGTTTTGCTGGTTTACCTATCCATTTAGATAAAAATTTGCAACATTGCTAATTAATTTTTTTTTTCAATCAGCATGAAACACTTGTTGTTTAAGCATCCAAGTAATATACGGCGCTGCTAAATTCCTCCACATGGCCCATGTATCATATTTTTACTAACGATTTCAAAAAGTATCGGATCTTCTTGGGGATTGGGTAATTCAACTGATATAACACTATCAATGTGAGTCGGAGTAATCTTGTCCTTTAACCAAATCAAAATGTGAGCATGTGGTAGGCCTCTTTTCTGCCATTCTATAGAATACATCCAGCAGCGAGTTTCTCCATAAATATGATTTTTAGTTATGAGGTTCATGAGATTTATGAGTTTCTGTTTGAAAACTCTAGCTGTCAGATCATGCCGATGGGTCGATGATTGCCCAATTAGAAGTAAATCTATAATATCAGCCCATGTTGGATTACACGTAACGTAAACGTTACAAATAAATCAGGACGTCCAAATCTTTGGACATACGTCATGGAATCCTGAGCGTATTCGTGCATGTGCCTTGGACTTCCCGTATACGTAGCTAGTAATATGACCAAATTCCCAATGTCAGCAACGTTTCCATCATTTGCAATTGCATCTCGCAAGTGAATATATTCCTCGGAACGAAGTTTTTTCTGATTTAAGCGAATGAAAAGAAGTCGTTCACTTTCGTTTTTAGCATACATATCAACAATGAATTGGTGAAAAAGTTGACGGCACTTCAGGATGTGGTTTGATTGTTGTGCTCTAATCATAATACGATACGCATAAAAATCCATGCAGGAAACCCTTTTCGTCATCGAAGCACTTGTTGTTGGGTTAGTTTGAATCACGTTGAAATGATACCCATCTTCTCCTTGCCAAAACAGTATTGGATGCTGAAGAGCATCATACGATCTGTGTGTTTCAGTAACACGCTGTAGGCTTTCATTTTGTCTATGGATAATAATATCACGTCGGTTGAAATCCGTTCCGACCATAACAATAGCAACTTCGTTGATTGTTGGAGCATTGAATAGTCTTTCATGTTGATCAGACGGTGTTTTGTCTGTTCGAATATGGTCATCTGATGGCATTTGCTCCAATGCAGTTTTGAATAATTTACCAGATGGTTGCGTTCATAGAATAAAATCTGTAAACTTGATATTATTTCACGTTTTGTTCCGGGACTAATAGCACAACGTTGATCAGTCTCCGCCTCCTCGTTGCCCATGAAGTAAATTTGTAAAAACTTGGAATCGTTGTTAGAGAGAGGAAGAAGTGGTCCAATTTTATGATAAATTTGTCCTTGTACTTTAAACGTGGGCATAAAACCTCCATCCTTAACAATTTGGGTTGCTCCAAAAGATGTCATTTGAAAGCATGAGTTGTATTTTCGAATATTTTGTAGAAAATGTCTGGATAACTCAGTAGTTTCGGAGACGTAAGCTAGAAGAGGTTCAGGTGGATCATCCAGAGGAGGCAAGTTCATTTTTCCATTTGAACAACACATTCCAGGTGATTCATTGTGAAACTTTAAAGCATGACAGTACAAATAAATGTTTTCCATTTGCCCAATTGAAACATTGTAATCATAGTCTTTCTCGTAATTGAATGCTGCTAACTTTAAATCAACTCTAAAAGTTTCTATTAATCGTCCATATCGTAACCGATCGACTTCCAGCCGGGCCTCACGATGTTCAATGGTTTCAGTAGCTCTAGAAGAAGACATCCTACTTCGAACATTTTCAAGTCGTGTTTCACGCTGTTCAGTTGTTTCATCAGCTCTTGAAGAAGACATCCTGCTTCGAACGTTTGCAAGTCGTGCTTCAAGCTGTTCGCTTGATTCAACCACCCTTGCGGCTCTAATCTTCTTCGACTTTGCAGTTACCTGCCCAATTGATCTTTTTTTCGGTGGCATTTTTAAGCAAAAATGAAACGTGTAACTAATTAATCAGGAATGACGGGCATTCAAAACAGAAATTAGTATATTAATTTATCAAAACGATTTTAATGTTCCCTTCGATACGTTTCACCGCGAGCTGTGTTTGAAAATGTCTTTACGGATTTTTTTTAAGCAAAATCAAATGGTATCCACAATCAAAAAGTAATCATAGATTAACACATTTATAAACTGAAAACTTAAATCTAATAAGAATGTATATTCACTTGAAATAATATTTAATAGCTGGAAAATAATCACCAACAATGAGAACAATGGCATCCGAAACACAAATCAATATTAATTTATTCAAAACGATTAAAACTACGTCCACTTCGATACGTTTTACCGCGAACTGTGGTTGAAAATAACATTTCGAAAAACAAAAGAAGTTTTTTCAAACTAAGGCAATTTTACACGCACAATAATTTGAATCCATGGATGTTTCTTGTAGAAGATGCTATTTTCAAATATAAAACGCTAGTACTTTTCACAGTAAATCAGTTTATACGTACAATATTTTTTAGTACCTTTCCTAGAATTGATTTTATGAAACAATCATTGATTATTTAGTAATAAACTAAATAAAGTAATAAACTATTAGACTTTAGTATGAAAATACTATTTTCATTAAAAGCCGCCGGTTTCAATAGTGGATTAAAATAGAATGTTAATTATTTCTGAAGTTATGTGGAAATTAGAACTCGCTGACTATGGTACATTTCAAACCAGGATATGATAAATAGGATATCACTAAACAGTACATGTCAAACCAGTAAAAATGGATTATTAGTGTGGATAATATAAGTGTTCAGAGATTTGTCTTCAGTTAAAGTGATGAAAGATTGTCTTAAATTTAAATTAATAAAATTTAAAAGTACAATTTAAATAATTAAATCAATTATAGTAGAGGTATGATTTGTGTATAACAATCGCACGCTAGATATTCTTTTTAGTGTCTAAATTTGCGGCTAAGGCGCTATTTCGGAACATTTAAAAAATTGTATCTATACATGTAAAAATGAATTCTTGATCCAGGGCAGACTTCCGGATCGGAGCATGTCACTAATTTCATATAACCACTTTCCTAAAGTCATTCCCGTCAAAAAATCTTAAAAAAAATTGAAATTTAATAAAAAATTTGTACCAAAGCCCCTAGATCCCGGGGTCCAGCCCATTAAAAGTATCGTCGTGGGCTTGGTCCTGAACATGCAACATATACATGGTAAAGATTTCATGCGATCGGTAAAGCGGCTAAGGCGTTATTTCAGAACAATCAAATAATTGTATCTTTACATGTAAAAATTAATTTTTGATCCAGGGCTGGGCCCCTTGGATTCGAACGTGTCAGTAATATCATATAACCAGCTCCATAAATTCATTTTCGTGGAAAAATTTAAAGAAAATTAAAATTTTCGAAAAAAATTGTACCGCAGCCCCTAGACCCCGCGGTCCAGCCCCTTCCAAAATATCATAAGGTTGGTTCTGGATATGCAAAATTTCATGGCGATCGGTTGAGCGGCTGAGACGCCCATTCGGAACAAACAAACAAACAGGAATTCATTTTTATATACATATATAGATTACGTGTATGTCAATTTAAAATTAAAAATTTAATTTTTTTTTTAATTAAATAATTTAGATTTAATAGAAATCTATGTATAACCAAAAAAAATTCATCATAAAAGTTGTATGGTTTTCTTGTAATATCGTTGTTCTGTATAGTTCTGTATAATAACGGAGTAGTTCAGAACTATACAGAACAACAGATATTACAAGAAAACCAACTTTTATGATGGATTTTTTTTATTATACATAGATTTCTATTAAATCTAAATTATTTAATTTAAAAATAAAATTAAATTTTTAATTTTAAATTGGACAAATTGGAAAACAGCTATCGCGAACTCTACTCTATTGTTTTCAAAAAAAAAACGCAGCTATTATTGGTAGTACAAATTATTTCGTTCGAGTTTTTAATTTTAAAAATGCATGTATTTTAAAATAAAATGAATCAACAGATTAATTAAAATATTGTCCATTGCTGCTTACGACTTTTTCCCACCTCCCACGCAATTTTCGAATCCCATCTCGGAAAAAGTTTCTTCTTTTGAGGCGATCCACGATTGAAGCCAATTTTCAATTTCTTCGAAAGAAATGAACCGATGACTTGCCAAATCGTGTTGCATCCATCGGAACAACCAGTAATCAGAATGAGCAATGTCCGTAGAATACAGTGGGTGCGGTAAAATATCCAAATATATTTTACGACTTTTACAGCGTGAGGCTGAGCGCTGTCATGTAGAAGAATAACTTTATCAGACTTTCCCTCATATTCCGGTCGTTTTTCTGGTAATGCACGGCTCAATCAAATTAATTGTATAATTGTAATCTGTACTCGCCCGTAATGAAATCGCCAGTTTATAGCAGCTCGTATCGTAGTACACAACGCCTCTTTGATCCCACCAGATACACAGCAAAACCTTCGAACCATGAATGTTCGTCTTTATGGAGTTGATGTTGAGGTCGACGGCATCGATTGATTAAACAAAGCGTAGTATTTTTTCCTCTTGCGGTTATCGTAGCAGATCCACTTCTCGTCACCAGTCACTATCCAATTCATAATGACACAATTGCCTTGCTTATGAATTATGCCCATAGATTTCAATCTCACGGCAACTGTTTGTTGGGTCACCCCCAATGTACCGACAAGCTCTTCTTGCGTTTGAGTCGGATCTTCAACGAGCAATGCCTCTAATCATCTACGATTTTTTTCTTGCTGACCTAAGTGAGGTTTTTCTTCAATACTGAAATCATCATTTTTCAAGCGTTGAAACCATTCTCTACATGATTTATCGGTTGGAGCATTGTCACCGTAAACTTCCCCAAGGTTTCGATGTACTTCAGCTTCAAGTTAAAACAAAAAAATTAATACTTCCCGCAAATGTTGTTTAGTTATCAGTAAATCCGACAAACGGAACACCGTAAAAAAACTCGTTTTGTATGAGACTCAAAGCAATGCAAACTGAATGTTAACGGCGGATGCCTAATCTGTCTGAAACAACAGAAACCAGCTGCCACTATAAAAAAAATTATTATAGTCTGAACCACTTTTTGAGTCCCAAAAATTCTATAGTATTTTCCAAGATGGCGATCTCCGCCATATTTACAATTGATTTCGTTATTTCAGTATTCCATCCACTTGGAATGCTATTGTAACTCGTTAAGAGTAATAATCGCTCAAAAAAATTGCTTCGGGTTTAACCTTTACAATTTCTAAAACAAAATAAAAAAGACGGGAAAGGTTCAAAGCCGAAATCTATAAGCATTTTTGATGTCTATATAGCCAAACCCAAAGCACCTCATGCACCCCCCACCTCCCATACTCATACCACCACCATAACCACACCATCGTGCTCTTCGAAAAGCATGCTGTTACGGTAGTGGCTCGGAGCGACGATACGATCGCCATAAGAACGCAACCTTGGATTATCATAAGTTTTTCTAGTCGAGTGAAAAATTTAGCAACCTCTTTCCCTTATCAGCAGCGGTCGTGGCCAACCGTTCTCAATGAGGGCGAGAAATTTTAAAAATATTTCATATTTAATGGTTTCTTACTACACGGTCTCAAATGTTACTGGTAGCTGTTTTGCTGTATATCAATGTGCTGTCCAAACTCCCAATGACAATTTCTTCATCTGGTTTTTCGAGATCATTAATTAATCATAAAATGAAATCTGCATAAGCAAAGCTCTTCGTTTCCACGAGTTTGAAAGTGAATTCATATAGTGAGCTAAATGAGTACGTATGATTGGAAACAGCTAGCCGTGTGTACACTGGAACGCCTTTCTTCGATCCAAAAACCGTTAACAGCTGTTTATGATCGGTGTGAAGCTCAAACTTGCAAACGTAGATCTATACCGATGAAAGTTTTTCACAGCGAACATCAATGCCAAAGCCTCCCGCTGGAACTGCAGCTAGTTTCTCTCGGTGTTTGCAAATGATGCTGAGGCATGCCTCCGTCTTGTAGTTCATGTATCAATACTGCCCTTTCCGTCAGGTCATAGTGGGTTAATGCCAAGTTCGATGTAAACATTATTTTAGCATATCAAAAGAGTCCAATGACCCACGAAGGAGTTTAAGGTGTTTTACGATAATTGTTGAAAAATAATAGGTGCTGTCCTCACACCAGTTGCAAGCAATTTATTCGAAATAGGACATAATGAGTATTGATCGTTATAAGTTTTTTGATTCGTCAACCATCTCCACACTCCACCTTCAAAAAGGCATTGGACAAGTTGATTTTGCAAACAATCGGTATTGACTCAGCTTCGAGAATATTTATGCCGTTTTATTGACGGTGTGGTGTGTATTACAATCTGCGAAGATGTTATTAAATCTGATTTTTAATAACATCGAGCTTCTCTGGACGCCAAAAAAGATGGTGACAACCCCTTCAAGACATAGCGCATCAGGAAATGGATCCTAAGTTTACTAAAAACAATGCTGAAGGCGGAGGCACGAACATATCGGGAGGATAGAAAAAGTCGCTTCAATTAAAAAAAAAGGTCGACAGTTTGAGGAATTCGATTTTCGGAAAGATAACTGAAATAACGGAGCAGTACACTAGAAAGAAATGGACAGCAGAATAATTTGTCAAAGTGGTATTACGGACCCGCAGATGTCATCTAAACTACGCAGAGGCCTCACACGATGATTTTACCGGCTAGATCTCAGGGAGAAATGCAATGGGCCGTGGGGTTTGAGGCTTGCGTGGCTTCTAGTCTACACCGTGATTACATAAATTTATATGAAAAAACGCTAATTAAATATAAATAAAAAAACTGAATTACGGACACCAGAATCCGTCGACCGAAACTTGAGGAACGATATAAAGAAAATAATAACCGGGTGTGTCCATCCGTTAGCAATCGGATCTCCCCGAGCGACAAGTTTAATGTCTGCTGAAGAATTCGTTGAGCGTCTTCGCCAAAACCGTAATTATGAATGGCCACCCGTTATATCCGGTATACATCACTCATCGGTATATGAAAAACACGCCAACAAATCAAAAGTAGTGACGTGGTTATCCACTTGAGTGCTGCGGTGCTCGATAACATGCGGCACTTCACAAGTAACTTTATCACCAAGAAATTATTGGTTTCTCCACGTAAACTGATAATGACCCCCATCTTTTAGCGACCACCAAAAGAGTACCAAAAAAACACATGCGATATAATAATTCGAAAACACGGTTTCCGATTTTAACCAAATTTTATTTACTAGATAGTATTTGTAATTGTATCATCTTTTTATTTTATATTGGTTCCAAAACAACTTAGCACTTTAACAAAATATATAATACATTTTCTTTGAGGCGGTGATTCATGTATAAATTTTATCTGACAGATATAAATAATAATCGCTTTGATTGGTTGAATGTCGACCATATTTTTTTATCGTACGACAAAAATAAAAATTGAACATTGCTCAATTTTGTATAACATTTGACGGTAGTGAGAACAAAAGAATACATATTCTAAAATAAAATAAAAACAATTCGAAAAGAACAACAAAAACACACTTTTTAGGTTGCTTCATTGCTTGCTTTATAAAATGTTTAAAAATATCCATACGACAAAATTTAATACATGTATCTCTTAAGTCTAAATTTCGTTTTTATCGTATAAGACAAAAAAATATTAACCAATCAGAGCGATTATTATTTATGTCTGCCAGACAAAATTTATGCATGAATCACCACCTTTATAGTTTACAAAACAAAACAATAATAATTTTCAATTTTTTTTACTTTCTAATTTTTATTTTCACCATCGACAAGATGGTTGAAAATTTTTTACTCTACTTAATTACTCGACCAAAGAGACAAAAAATTTCGACTTTCTTTGACTAAATTCCATACTCGACTAAAAAAAACTGTAACAACCACCTTCTGTTTTCGGTTGAAGAACAATTCTGGTTCATAGGCGTGAAAAATTATTTAAATTGTTGTTATTGATGATCATCCGTAATTACACTAATACGAGTACATAACATCTGCAGGAGAACACAAAACTTAAATATGCCGTTCAATATTTCGGAGTGGGGTGATCAGTTGTTTCATGCGTACCGAATAGTCAGTCGTAAATTTTTGCTCGGAATTTTTATCTTAAACCTCGGTTAGTTTGTACATAAGTATGTTTGTGTGAAAATTAAAGGAACCTTTAACCCTTGTCAGGCGGGATAGGTACAATTGTACCTTCTCCGTTTTTAAATACTAATAAATCTTCTTGTAGAAGCCGGAGAGGGGTAAAGTTTTGTGAGATCTCTACATTTTTTTGCTGGACCATTCAAACCTTATTTTGGAAAAATATCCCCAGCCCCTTCAGATATAGGGGATCGAGTAGATTTTAGCGTTGTAAAACACTTTTAGCGTTGTAAAATTATGCCGCTGGACAAGGGTTAAGGATCTTAAATTGAAATGTTTAGTGCAGCTCATATAAAGTTTACTTTATTTTAAATTCTAAATTAAGTTATGTGAGAATTCATAAAATCAAAATTGTACTTAAATTCAAGTGGTCTATCAAGACTCAATCATAATTCGGGAAACCCCACGTCCTTCCCCTGAGAACTAGCTGGAAAAAGATGATTGCCCCGAAGTCCCTGATTGGGTAATTTTGTAGTAACGGACGATGCTACAATATCGTCCCCCGTTACAAAACTAACAAAATTCTCGCACCAAATACAACTAAAATATTTTTTGTGTTGTTGTTGTCCTCTTCATTCTTTTTTTCCTTTTTTTCGTGCGCATCAAATCGCACGTATACCCAAAAAAACAACCAAAAAAGAAATCATTCCATTCCGTGTGCGATTGTACACACACACACACCGGTGCACATTAGTCTCGTTGCCACATTTACACGATGCTCACGCGACACCATTGAGTTGAGAACAAACGGAAACCAACATACGAAGAGACATTTGCATTGCAACAGCATAGAAAATATTAGAACTGAAAGTGCCAAATGCTCGAGAACAGGTGACACTGTAGTCAAACAAAATACTCCACTACCATAGAACAAAATAAGAAAGAATACATATAAGGAAGAGAAATAATGGTTATGACCATGTAGTCGTAACAAACTCGCAGAGGGAAGGGAAATAATTGTTGACCATGGAGCCGTAACAGTGGATTTTGGAAAAGTTAACATCGGTGAGATATTACTAAGGTCAACTCAATCGGATACAAAAATGCGACGCCGCAAGAAGCCCGACCACAATACCCTTTGTTTCAGGTGCGAGCAATAGGGCCATTAGTGAAACGATACCAATGAGACACAGTATCCTGGTGAGACGAAGAAAGCAAGAATTAAAATGAAGGGTTGATCTTAAAAGTGATGTCGCCCTAATGGTGATGTTAAAATACATTGCAACTGTTAAATGCGCTGCACGGAAAGGTATTACCTGGGTGCGCTACAAAACCTCCATCAAAGTGGGTATCGTGAGACTAAGCGAACTAAATGAATTGGTATGACATTGCGATATGAAACAATGGATGTGATCGTTGCAGGCACCATTAATTCAAATTCCCGGAAGTGGAAGGGAGGAATACTAAACAAAGATTACAGCTTCCATATTAGTCTGCACTATGTAATCTAACCAATCTCAACATAGGATTTATACAAACCTTCGAAAAGAGCTGCTTTGGCTCCATTATAAATGTAACTTCTGTTCGGAGACCATCGTGATTCGGTTTTGAAGCTTGGAAAGTTTTAGAGGAGCAAAGTCTCAGAGACCACCGCTATGTTCGAAGTTAGTAAAAACAGTTAATAATAAAGTTAATAACAAAGGAGCGCCGGTATCAGTTGGAGGGTAGAGAAAACAGGGCAGGAAAAAATTCGTTGTCCAGTACAACGTCACCTGGAACCCCCTAACATTTCAGCACAAAAGCTATTCGTTGTAACTACTAGAGATGCATACGGTAAAGCATTGCCCCCTATAAGCAATTCCAGCGAAATAGAAAAAGAGATGTATATTGCTGAGCTAAGCCGAGATTAGAAACGGCTTGAAGATACTAATAATGAGATCGAAAAAGAATGCTGGGAAACTCTTTGCAATACAATTGAAAACGAGATACATACAACACAATAATGAAGAAATTCAATTGAACTGTGAATACTGGAATCGCGGAAACCTTTAATACTATTGTTGGGTTCACTTTCGAAACAGGAACGAGTAAATCATGAAGACACAGAATCAAAAGAAATTTTACCTTTAGCTACGGATGAACAGGAAACAGAGTGGGGCAAAATGAAAACGAAGAAGAACCGAAGACTAGATGGACTCCCACTAAAGGCTATCAGAATTTCTTCAGAATAATACATAAATAGAGCAAAGGGTATCATATTTGCCGTGAAAAGAGGCCAAATGGGTTTTTAGTCTGTACACACAGCAACAAATTTATTTTCAAAGTTACATAGTATGAGGTTTGCGACAAGAGAAAACTAACAAGCTTCTAATTAGAAATATTAACTTCAATTTTTTGTGTTGGTTGGAACTGTAATGCAATTTGCTATAATTCAACCAGAGAGACAATGCCACGCAGCCTGGCCGTAAATTTTGGATTGTTTATCGAGACTGTGGGAGTGGAATCGCTAACTGTTTATGCCGATAAAAGAATATGTGTGCGGTGTGTATTAAAAGAGTATATCAACAAATGTTGAGCTAGAGAGAGGCAAACAGCAGTCAACTAAACCACAAGATGTTCGATCTTTAATGGGATACATCATATCGTTTTGCATATTGCAGAGCCCAAGTTAGGAACAGCAATGGTTCAAGTTGCTTAAAAGCTACGCTATATTATAAGTTTTGATAGACCCAGAATCACAATCAACTTTTGAAACCGATGAAGCAGGATACAAATATTAAAGCTATAGAAGAGCTGAGAATATATGCCAAAAGAGTTGGATCACAGCTTTTAGGAGGTCAAGAAAGTACTGTGCCTCAAACACAAACCACATGAGAGACAAACCAAAGGCTAGGAATGTCTAAAAAAATCTGCAGATTAAATTATAGCACATCGCAGACTCCAAAGAAATATTGTTTAGAGCAGATTTTTCTTAAAGATCACATTTTAAGAGATATTAAGAAAGGAAGTCCAAAACAACCAAAATCGATCCCTATTTGATCATATGGGAGAAATAAACCAACTTGATGATGCTGTTAGTAAGGGTAACTGCAGCATACAAGCATTAGAACTTCAAAATGAAACTGTGCACATCCAAGTAAGCCCAATTTGTGATAATTAGGGTGGAGTGGGGAATTCGTGCGCCAGTCCAGGAACCGAAAAAAAACAAATGAAACTCGATTTATAGGGAAAACCAGAAACCTCTTAATTCCAATTCTAACATTTTAGAAAGGCATCTCAACTGACAAAATTTGTCGATTTCTTTTTTTTGTTTGCGGTAAATACTCGAAAGGTAAACGAACGAAGGTAAATTTCCTTCGTTTATAGATCTATTTGAAGCATCCATCGACAACAATCCTAAAATATCAAAGGTGCTTAAATTCCAATATTTGAAAAGTCCCTCAACAGGACAAACTGCCGCATTAGTTCATCATATCGCAGTAACTGAGGCAAATTATAGTGAGGCTTGGAATAGATAAAACAGAGCTACGATAAAACCGGCTCATGGTGTCAAATCTAATAAAGCAGTTCGTTGATCAGCCAGATATATCAGAGGTTGTGGCTAAGGTGGTTCATCAAATAACTGACGTATTGCATGAAGTTCTCATAGGTTTGAAGGTGTTAGGCACAGAAGAGGAAAATGCATCCAATCATCTGCAAAGCCTTTGTGCCTTAAATGCTCACAAGACCATTATCTCTGTAAATGTGGCAAATTTCTTTCTCTAAGTGTTAATGAAAGACGAGTT
Organism: Nephrotoma flavescens; assembly: GCA_932526605.1. Taxonomy (NCBI): domain Eukaryota; kingdom Metazoa; phylum Arthropoda; class Insecta; order Diptera; family Tipulidae; genus Nephrotoma; species Nephrotoma flavescens. Next base: position 233,739,756 of record OW052220.1, read on the forward strand.
TTTGCATCTGAGAGAAAGTTGTGCTTTAACTGTTAACCCCTAAGCCCATCAGTCAACCGTATGCAGATCGAGCTTAGATTAAAAAAAAAATTATAGCAGAAAGCACGACTCATGTTGTGTCGATTGCAGGAATTATACCGAGATTTCGGTATTATCACCAACAGCGATGGATGAAGAGTGTTGCTCTACTCGAAATCTCAAGCCTCATTTCAATATAGGATTGGCTTCTGGAAAGGTCACTACGACGGGTCCGGCTTGTGTCACACTAAAAACCTCATACTCGGCTAAAGATGAAATACAAATAGATGCACTGTAGTCGGGCAACTTCCAAATAGGCTCCCAAGTTTTGATTCTAAGTTACATGATTGCAGGGTTTTAAATGATCTGAAATAAGTAGATCCTCAGTACAACCAAGCTGCCGTAATTGACAACCTAATTTGTGCAGATCAGTTTTCGAACAACACCGGAGTGGCTCAGCGAACACTATCTGGTTGGATTATAGCGGGCATTACTATCGAAAATAGCTTGGAGAGTGATGAAGTAAATCAAACAAGCAGTTGTACTTTGAATCTCAATATGGGCGTTGACCTCAGCAGCACATAAAAGCGTTTCCTCAAGCAAATAGAAAGTTCAAAGGTGCATGCACTGAACCCAGAGGAAGCTGAATGTGAAGTAAACTTTATGTCAACTTATAGACGAAATAGCGATGGGTAGTGAATATTCCCTTTAAGAAATTCGCTGCTCAACTGGGAAATTCCGTGAATGCCAAAAAGAGATTTCTTTGGAAAGAAAGCTACAGACTAACAATTAAAAAGAGAATATTGTAAATTTATTAACGAGCCCAAATCATTTCATTTGCCTCATCACTATTTATTAAAGGAGTCTAGTGAAACGACCAAACTGAGAGTAGTGTTTGATGGTCCGGCGAAAATTACAACAGGAGTTTTACTCAATGAACAATGTTAGTGTGTCTGACGATTCAGCCTTTATTATGGTCAATTTTGATGAGGTTTCGAAACCACAAATAGCATTGATGTATAACCAAGTTCTAGTTGCTTAAAAAGACGCTCAGTTCCAATGCATAATATATGGAGAAGCGAGGCATCATATAAGTTCACGTTCGTATTGGCCAGATAATAAGAATGTAATCATCAAGACGACCATCCACATATCGTTCCATACATTTTAAATTGTTTCTTTGAATTTTATTTCGTTTCCTGAGCTGACTCTGTTGAAGAAGTTCTCAATCTGAACGGCGAAACAGCTGCAGTATTGCAAACTGCTGAACAAATTTCGATGGTCGAGAATTCACAAGAAAGGAGAATATTAGACCTTCACTGGAGGCCAAAACCAAAGAAATGGATTGGATCCTTGGATGCTCGGCTCCATCAATAATCGTAATAAAGATCGTTTTCCAAAACCTTTGGTTGATGAAGCGGGGCTGGGACGATGATCTGCCACCTGTCAAAATCCACAAAATGACAAGGTATGTCCTTGTCATTTTGTGAAGTTTACTGTAGTATTATAATTATATTAGCGATCAGTGAATGCAAATGGTGCGGTGAAGGTGACTCTAGGTGGCATCCAAAACCAAAGTAGCGCCTATTAAGCACATAACCCTCCTATAGAATTATGAGGCGCATATAGTTGCTGACTAAGTTACTGGTTTTGGTGAAGGATACAATGAAGCAACCAGTTGAATGCGTGTACAGAATCCACAATTGTTTTTTTTTTTTTTGAAGTAAGAAAGTATTAATTGTCCAGTGGATTTAATGTCCCTTGAAGATCAATTAATACCCCCCTTTTCTTTCACGCACACACCACCCATTCCCATGTTTTAATGGGGATTTCGAGTCATCCAGCAAGATAGATAAATGCGGCAATCAGAATGGCTTCAAACCCTTGAATTCATTACCAATATTGAAAGATATGAAAATATCAATTCATATTAGCTAAAAGAATAATGTCGTAAAACAAGAGGATATTATTGGCGCGTTTCCGCAAAAGAGTGCACTGTATAACAAGCTTGTTTGAAGTCTCGCTTATGTCTAACGATTTTAAAGAAACGCGAGATTACCTAAAACTCGACACGTGCAGCGAGATTCATTTGGTCAGGAAATCGATTGTTTGCAAAAATTCAGAGATTGTTGGTGGTAGACTAAGGCATTTAGACTGTCAAAATGATTATAAACATCCGGTTATTCTACCAAAACAACATATATTCAGTAAAATGATTATATATGTCACATACATGTACAAAATCTGTACTCCGGTCTATCACTGACGTTGGCAGCAATTTTGGATAATTGGAGGAAGAAAAATTATCACCATTCACATCGTGCGGTGTCGATTAAGCAGGCCTAATGCAGCTTGCATCAAAAAAGGTAGAGAAACTAGACTCACCAAGGGCTATATTAGGGTATTTATCTGTATGATCAAAAACGCTATCCACTTGGAGGTTTTGTGTAACATATCAGCTGACGCTTTTATCGCTGCTTTAGCGAGATTTGTTTTGAAGAGGGGATCACCAGTCCATCTGCACACTGATAATATACAAGAACATACGATGTTCCCTAAAAATACACATAATTCTACCATTGCCAGAACATTTGCTACTTCAATACACCTGTTTCTCCACTTTTATGGTGGTTTGGGATGAAGTCCGTGATCATACAGCCTTCAAAATTCTACGCAAAAACTCACCTTACTTTTGAGGAGACGCCAACTTTACTGAGCCAAATCGAGCCTATTTTAAAGTCACGGTTACTTTACGCAGCAGCAAATAATGATGAAACTTTTCACGTTTTAACGGTAGCTCATTTTTTAAATGACTAAGTGAATATTTTCACAACCACAAACAAAGGATGGAACCCTGCCGAGCTACAGACGGACTTTTAGCCAAGTCACTCAACTACATCCTGATGATCGCCGGGGAATGTTGATGATCGTCTGCGAATCTAAAAACAAAAAAATCACATTGCTTGGAATATCCAAAATATTTTATACTAACCAATTTCAATCCAGTTTAGAATAGCTAAAATTAAAATCTTTAATTAAATTTTAATTTGTTAAATGCTTAAATAATTTTTCAGTTATTTAAATTTATACTTCTATAAATTTATCACTTACCTTAAAAATTTTCAACTTGTAAGTAACTTTCGAAGGTGCCATAATATTTTAAAAAAAATTGAAATGTTGCTTGATTAAGGTATTGGTTAGGATAGGTTGGGAGGGAGCCCCGTATTAAAACGTTTTCTCCTTTTTTGCTTACAACCCCTTGATAACGCAAGCTAATTAAACAACCAGCGATTTGAATTTGGTTTATCATAAATTAAAGCGAATAACAAAGAAGCCCGCTTTTCAACCTGCAAACACCCCTAAAAGAGACGACATCAAAACCGAAATACATAAAATGTTCAATAAGGCAAGGATGTTTCTCCTAGTGTGTTCGAAAGGAGAGATATTTGTTGCTTATTTGGTTTTGGAAATAATTAATAAGATTACCGTTGGTCGGATCTTATTAATTAGAGATAATACTTTGAAAATTGCGAAAGTAATTCTGCTTTATTTTATCGTTCTTTTGCCCTTATGAATTATGCTAATATAGCGTAATATGCTAATTCACCGTATTAAACGTTTAGGTAAATTAATTCTTGTTGTTGACATATAAAAATACAAAAATTATGTGTTAATAAACTGTTCGACTGAAGGACAAGAATCCTTCCGCGAGTCCTTCCAAGCATCCTTAGTCAAATGCGATATTGACTGCCACAGTGTTAACACGCTGAGTAGTAACACCGCTGAATATTGTATTGGAATCAGACAATTTTTTATAATTTTCTTTTTTTTGGTACGCCTACCCTATCTGCTCCTAAGCCCTAGCAGGCGTAATCGACCATTCCGGAACTTCTATAGTGGAATAATTTCATTGTTTAACGAGTGGTGGACTTCGGTCACTGTTTTAGTGCTTCACACCCACCAGTGCTGTAAACAGCACAAACTCGACACAGGCACTCTTTAAATATGCAATGACAATGATTACCACAGTCAAAGATGAAAACGTCATGGAATGTTCTTAGATTAACAAAAGGAACAACTAACCCTCTACCAAGCTATCTGAAAACCAAGAAACGTCAGAACAGCCTGTGGTGTTAGCCTTGAAGCTAACACAACGGTTTTGCTTCGAAATATTCAACAAACTACGAACATGACAAGGCGAATCAAACTCTCCTACTTTTACTTCAAAGTAGGCGAAAGGCTGTCTAATTAAATATCTAAGCAGTCTAGATTGGCAAATTATTTTTGAAGTTTTTGTAGATGTCATTTGGGTTGGACTAACAAAGAATTATTTAGAAAATTAAGCTTATCATATCAAAGTTCGTTTGTATCGATTATTCCACCAAACCAAAATATATTTTCAAACTACCTAAACTTGTTTAAGAGCTACAATAAAAACACTAAAAGTTTTAAAGTCCCAAAACACTGTACGCTTATGCAAATATTCTAAAATCTAAAGTTCTAAACTATAGAATTTCCAAACTTTTCTCAAAAAGTTGTATGTGTTGATAAAAAAACCGAAATTTTTAAATTAAGTTGAATTTGTTCTGTACTCGTCGCCGTCGTACTGTATATGCAATCGTAAATACACCTGATGAATATTAAAAATAATTGAAAGTTTTCGTTTTATTTCTGAAATAAGATTATCTTCATCCCTAATGAGTATTGTTTCTTTTTAATTTTATTTAGTTATAAAAACAAAATGCATCATCATTTCAGTTTAAGATTTAATTTTTTGAATACATTTGAATAAATTTTATAAAACGATATTTTGTAGATTGAATTTATCATAAATTGAAGATAAATGTTTAACGTGTACTCTATATACACAATGTGATGTCATTTGCTAAGAATTTTTTAGGGCATAGCCAAACCTAACATACATTTAAACACTGTACGTTTCTCTGAAGTCCCGAAAAAATATTCAACCAACACAAAATACAATAAAACTCCGACCAAACAGACAAATAGTCAACACAGAACGAAGCGTACACTAAAAATAAAAAAAATTGTCGTGTCCCATCTGGAAGATGTTGATTTAAATTGTTCCAATTATAATAATGAGAAAGTCTAAATATAAACTGAAATCTCCTTGTTTCTATTGTATATGCCATGGATTCCCAAACTATTCTGCTATCGGTCCTAATTTTATGAATAAATTTTTGGCGTGTAACAAAACACGATAGCGTAATACGATTCGATATATGAATGTACTGTTCGCTTTGGAACAATTGACAATTTTGTATCCCGCACCCTAATTTAGGAACGGCTGGCGTCTACAAAGGATGAGCATTTTGTATATAGAGAAAATATTCTGGGTGGTATATGTTGATATACACGTACTACCCAACAGCCAACACAAACAAAACATAATTTTTTATCTGTTGATTTGTTTTTGGTACTTGTATCATTTGGCTTCCCTAACAACAACAACGAGAACAAAAACTCAACTTGGAAAAATCTTATTTATTTTTCATTTATACGAAAAATGAAAATAATGATAATGGCCGATTGTGGATTGGAATGGACAAGTATCCCATCCAACTAAAACCAACCAAAATATTAGTTACGTTTACTTATGTATTTGGTTTTGCTTTTAAACATTTTAGGTAAATTTATTTCCCGACTGGCTTTTCATTAATTTTCCTACTTTGCCTTGATACGTCTTTTTGTTTAAATGAATTCGTGTATTGGCGAATATATGTATAGGGAGTTGAGTTTATACTAAAAGTAGTTAATAAATTTTGTATTGTACGCCACAAATCCGCAAGTGGCCCGGTGCCTTATACTTATGAGGATTATGTTTCCATACTATGTTTTAGGTATCTGCGCGGAAATTTTTCGACCGAAACACCGATTTTGAAACTAAAATTTCCACAGTGATTTGCCATTTACTACTGAACAATTCACAACAAAGTTAGTTGTGCGAATAGAATATAGATGGAAAATGTGAAAAAAACCAATTTCGTATACGCAGTAATTCGCTAGTAGTGCAACTACATGGTATTGCTCTAGATATTATATAATACATAAGTTCGTGGCCTTTTTTGGGTGACATTTTTTTTTTGTTGTTTTGTTTTTATCCATGCCATCTGTTTTGGGGCCGAAGCACTCCCTGCTCTTTCGCGGTTTATTTTTTTCGACTTACTTTACGCATCACCTGCTAAATCGAAGACGTACGGCTATAGGGCCGATTTAAAACCATCTTTACATTGCAAGTTCCATGCCAGCCTATACTGACATGGAAGATGGGTCGGCCCATGAATTTTGCACTCCGACAGAGGGTCATAGATGCGTTACATTTCATCCCCGATCGTAATCGGTTATGAAATTTCACTTTTGCATCCTGCCCCTATCGGGATTCGAACCCGGTAGCTCCCGATCCAGATGCCAAAGCTTTAACCACTGTGTGACATTGAAACAAATAATTTTCTTATTCCAAATGAACTTTATTAAACCAAATATGTGCCATTTTGATCGATGACCTTTGGCCATTTTGCCGGTAGAGCCATGATCCCATCACTGTAGAACTTCTGTGGTTTAGAGGCAAAAAGTCGAGACAACTCACTATCGCAGGCCTGTTTTGAATTCAATGTAATACCATTAAGATGGTTCTGCATTGACCGGAACAAATGGTAGTTCGATGGAGCAAGGTCAGGACTATATGGTGCAGGGTGCATCAAAATTCCCAACCAAGCTCTCTCAATTTCTGCACGGTCATCAATGATGTGTGGGTCTAGCGTTATCCAGGTGGAACAAGACGCTCTTTCTGCAGATCAATTCTGGACGTTTTAAAAATAATAAAATAATTTTATACAAAATTACAAATTAATTGATCGCTTGCTAGGTAAATTTCCCAAGCCAACGTTATAGTATGAGGAATAATTGTATTCTACACATTGAAGATGAGTATTCTAAATATAATTTAATGAATTTACAATTTATTCAATTCTTTTGTAGCATCTAAACATAAACCCCACCAGCAGTGCTGTTCCATTTGTTGTACCAATTGCCAACGATTGAGGTGTGATTCTTTCATGTGAGTATTGTCCACTTCAGGAATTCTGGTATTTGGATGCCCAATCAGAAAGTGTGCCGGCGTAAGTGGATCGACTTCAGCATCGTTGATAACGCACAGCGTTCGAGAGTTTAGGATCGCTTCGATTTCTGTTAGCAGGGTAATCATCTCTTTCTATACTACTATATACTAAATCAAATTCCACGTCATGCGACATGTATAAAGGTATTTGGAAATATTATTGGAAGTCTTGACTAATTTAGAAAACATTTCTAGTAATTTTCTGTCCGAACCGACAAAATTGCTCCCATTGTCGCTGTGAATTCCACTACAAATTCCACGTCGAAAGAATACATCACTGGATAGATCTCCCACCAGTTCTAAATGGACCGCTTTCGTACTTATACATACAAAGAGGCATATGTACGCCTTATCGGTCTTTTGACCCATTGATGTTGACACTCCCCCTTAAACCTTGAACATGTGATGCAACTACGTACGACTTCATTCAACTTAACTTTCCCACTTGGCACCCAATATTCCTGTCGGACTATAGACTGGAGAAGTAAAGGTCCCGCATGCTTGTTGTCTATATGTGCATCACGAATAATAAGCAGTGTAATGGTTGACTTTGGATGCAAAGTTATCGGATGTTTGGTGGAGTATACGGAACCACACTATTCTGCAACCTACCTCCAACTCGAAGTAATCCCACACCATTTAAGAACAGATTTAATGACCTCAAGATACTGGTTTTGTTGATATCCCGTTCCGACTGAAGTGCCAACATCTCATCTTTGTAATATTAGCTTTGTACGTGTTGACAAATAAGATGCACGACATGAATCAACTCTTCCCGTAGTAGATAAGTTCCACTCGTGCTGGTGTCTTTATGTTTTCTAGCGTTACTGATGAACCGTATTATATAACCCATGATCCTTTGAAGCTTGCGGAACGATAAATATTTGACGCGTATAATTCATCAAACATAAGTGTTGAAAAGATGGCCTTAATTGATCTTACTTCTATGGTTTGGCCGTAATGTTTTAATTGAGATGGCCAGGATTCGATGGATTTAAGTAGCCAGTTTAGACCATTCCACCAACTGGCCAACTGGCTTGCATCGCAGAAGCCGTATATATCTATTCGCGAACCAACTGATGAGTGAATGGAAATCTGCAGAAATATTTTGAAAGTTATGATTACTGCTGATACCCATCCCAGCGAGTCAAAAAGTCTGCTTGCTTCGGAGAGAACTGTACACGTTTTGTGAATTTCGCGGAGTTATGAAGCGTTGCATTGAAAGTGAATCAATCGGGTTTGAGGTTCCAGTTGATTCCAAATACCTTTACGGATTCCGCGATCTGTTTATTATGGTCCTGAATTTTTTTGTCTTCCAGTTCTTCAAATTCTTGAGGAATGTGGCTTAATATGCGTTGACTATTGGATTTCCACTTCCATCTTTTCTTGTAGCTGCCGCGCATCGACTCCGTTATCGGCTTCCGTCATGAGATCATCCACGCAGATGTCATTTGCTATGGCAAGAGAAGCATTTTTGGCTGAATTTTTACTATCGTCTGCAATTTGTTTTAGTGCTCTGGTGGCCAAAAATGATGCTGATGCGTGACCATTGCTTGCTGGAAATGTTGTATGGGTTGCGAAGGATCTGGCCGCCAAACAATTCTTTATATATTGAGCACCCTCTGATGCAATGGCAACCTCGCGATACATTTTCTCCACATCCGCAGAAAATACAATTTTATGCTCTCTAAACCGCTTAATAATCGCGAACAAACTGGATTGTCCTGTAGCCTCGACTGCCAAACAATCATAAGGAAACACCCGTGGTATATTTGGAAGATCCATCAAATACAACCCTCATTTTTGCGACATTGTTAGATGTTTTGAGCCCGCCAAGATGCGGTAAATTAATGTTCCTTGTGCTTGATGCAAAAATTTCTGTCATGTGGTTCAATTGTTGATACTCCGCCATAAAGTCACGATATAGTTTTACGAAAGTAATCGTTGAATTGCAGCAGATAATGAATCTCGTAAAAGATTTGGCGGCTTTTTGAACGAGAGTCTCACAGAAATCTTCTTCCCGTATTAATAGATTTTGCTGCTCGTTGTGTGATTCAAGTTCCCAAAATCTCCATAAACTTCGATCGATGTTCATCGTGTCGCTTTCTTGACTGGATAACGCCATCATTGAAACTAAGCCACTATTTCTGGAAAGCCTGGGTTACCCTGAGACTATCCATTATAATATGGTATTTTTTATAGGGCTGGCTCGTTCGCATTTGTTTTAACCTGCCCGTTCCGAAGTATTCTGAAGAAGTAATCAGCTCCAATAAGTAGGCCAATATTGTCCGACTTTTTATAATCGGTTCAGCTAATTTGACGCCAGCGTACGTCTTTATATTGCTGTTTACGCTTTGCTGAGGTAGTTTGCAAGTAACGATGATGATCAGGTCTAAAATTCAACGTCGCCATTTCGACGTTCCTGCGTTCGAATAACTCAATCCCCTAATCGATATACGAGCGTTTCTTTTCTTCAACTGTAGACGTTGAACGTAGCGCTCAGTTATAAAGCTGGCTTGTGAACCGGAGTCCAACAGAGCCCTCCACGGCTTGGTTCTTCCTGAATGGTCAACGAGTTGCACTACAGCAGTAGGAAGAATTGCTGAAATGCTGTTGTTTTAGCTGTGACGACTGTTGATTTCTACTGAGGATGGATGAGACGTAGTTTGATTAAATTCATTATTCTTTGGGATTGTCGTCTAGATCTACATCGAAAAATCGGATGACAGCTGCTTAGACAATTAAAGCAGCGATTTGTGAGTTTTAAGAACTCCTTTCGATCATCTGCTCTTAACGTTTGAAACTCCTTACATTGAAAAATGGAATGCTGCTTGTCGTTACACATCGCGCATTGATAAACCGGTTTTACCGCATCGTGACTACAAACTTATTCTTCCTCATGCTCTCAGGAAACGTGCCTCTTTACTTGTAGCCTTGGAATGGATCGCTTTGACTTCGACGGAGATGTTAGTAACTTTAAAGTGCCTATACGTCGACTCAAATATTTAAGGAACTCGGAGAATCCTGGATTGACTGATTCCGCTGAATGCTCCGCCCATATCGCTTTAGACCTATCATCAAGTTTTTGAAGAAGGATGTAAATCATCCAGGGAACGCGCGTCCTCATTAGAAATGACCTCATCAGAAGTCTCCATCAGGCATTTGATATTAGCTGCAGTGGAGTTTTGAATTATCGGCTGTTCCATGAATGTGCGGATGAAAGAGTTGAGGATATGTTTCTTCCTATTATACCTTTCCTTTAATTTGCCTCTCCTCGAAGAAGTCCTTTGAGATATTGGAACTTCTGAACTGCACTTGTGGTATACATATCGAAGAAGGACTGCCACTCGGAGTAACCCCCAGAAAACGATAGCATATGTATTTTTGGCAGCTTGACCTGGGAATGTTCACCAATTTGCATATCATTGTGAGTGGATTCTAGATTCATTACACCTTGGTTGAGGCTTTTGGATCGGATGCACTTATTCAACATCGAAGTTGCGTTGTAATGTTTACATTGACGTTTCCGACCTCGGTCATAAAGCAGATTGGTGTAAATAACTGGTTTCAGCTCTTTCGCATTTAAATCAGTACATATCCAAGTACTCAGCAACCATCGGATCATATCGAACTTTTTGAAGCACTTTATCATCTCTTTATCTAATAAAATATAAATACAACTATGCGGGTCTTCATCTTTGTCATAAAATATCTGGTCATACCGGGTTTGGGTCAAATATGGATAAGGAAAGGATTTGAAGTTGACATTTTGACGAATCTATACACGCGTCTCCAATCATGGGCTTCTTAACTCTTTCTGAGCGATTCTCATTGCTATGGTAGATTGGCAATCTTACTCTAACCAAAAATCATATGAATTATGTGTCAGGTACGGGAATTAGTGACTTACGTAATGGATAACCGTAATAAGTTCGTATGATCTGATGTTTTCAAGGGATTCCTTCACTTTTGACCGGTCCTAGTGAATTTGTATGTACTAAGGAAAGGAGCTTATGCTACAACATAAAAAATATCCACGAAATTGTTTTGAAAGACCGAAAAGTGAAGTTGCGTGAGATACCTGACATTGTAATATAAAGATATCAATGTAACGTGTTGGTGGACAAGTGGTGCAGTGGTTAAAGCTTCGGCACTTGGACCGGGAGGTACTGGGTTCGAATCCCAACAGAGGCTAGATGCAAATCGAATTTTCATCATCGATTACAATCGGTTATGTTAATAAACACAACTAAGACCCTCTGATGGAGTGCAGAATTCAGCGACGACCCACCATCCATGTCAATGTATAGGTTGACATAGAGCTTGCAATGTGCAGGTGGTATACTGTAGTTGTGTGAGTAGGTGAATAGGTGAATGGGTTAATGATGTAGCATAAATGCGATCACAATGGGCCAAAAAATGGCCTAAGTGTAAAACCACTGAAACCTAAAACCACTGAAACCTAACGTGTTGGTGATAATTGGAATGAACATTATTGTCAATGAGAAAGCTGTGTTCGAAGTGGGTATACCGCGTTTGCTCACAATGGATTATAAACAACAACACGTCACTTAAATAAATCGTGCTACAAAAAAGGCATCGACATGGTAGAGAGGCGTTGGGTTGATTGTATCACTCTAGAAGGAAATTATTTTGATGAATAAAATGTATTTTTCCCAAAAAAAAGTTATGTTTTCTTTTTCAGGCGATGTGTAATTTTAGGCTAAATTTGTTCCTGTTTTTTATGTTTTAAGGGAGGTTATTAAGATCTATTTTCCAATCCTTGCCTGTACTATGCCATTCTGGCATTAAGACGAGAGAGACCCGATCTTGATGGGTGATTGAAAAAGCACTTATAGTGAACTTATTCGTGCTCAGTATGCTTTGATATGACGCAGACCTATTATTAAGACCTAAACTACCTGGTCTTGGAGAGTTATTGCGCAGGGCCGCTGTGCTTTTTTACAGGCCGTACTAAACTTTCCGAGCCGAAAAGCCTATTTACTTTTTTTATGGAGATGATGGTTAATTGAAAAACCCCGTTTCGCTTCTTGCCCGCGTTCCTGTGACCCTGTTTGTCACCAGCACGCGACGGCTTAACTTCTCTTCCTTTTTGTTTCTGTAGTGTAGATCTATAGGCAAATGATTGGCTGGATTTCGTCCTCCCTGATAATTTTAAGTTTGCAGGTGTCTCATCCGTATCATCATCCGTGTAATTTACGGTCAATCGCGATGGTTCCTCATTCATCAGCCTAATAAATTTGGGCTAACACCGCTGCAGCATTTGACTCATTTCTAGAGGCATATCCGGTAAATTTCGGTCAGTGATTGCCAAAATTATAGACTTCACCATGTCAATGTAACGAGACTATTGTTTCTCCTGGCATTTTACAAAAACGTATGAGTTCACCTCTGATGGAGGTTATGGTAGGTATTGAAACATTGGCACTTTGTGATGGACATAATCTACGGTGATTGTGTACAAAACCAGTCAGAGTGGTCGGCTGTAAACTAAGAGTTTCAGCAGCCAACCCTATCAGTATCACTTGGCATTATACCATCTATTTACTACTACGCAATTAACTTACTAATAAAAATAACGCATGTAAATCACAGAACACAGGGGACTAAATCCCTTTACGGAATGTAGGGCCAGAAAAATAAGACACTATAACACACACTATAAATTTTATTATTTTGTGGTCGACTGCATTTGATTAACATTTTGAAACATACTAGAAACTGATTTTAATAAACATCCAAAATTATCTCTTCAATATTCTTTACATTTACAACATTCGACTATATACGACCCAAAATTCAACACATATATTAAAATTATACAATTTGGCACGTTGGCTGCAATAACCTGATTCAGCTGAAAGTTATCTAAAAATGGGAAAGGTTTACAATTTATAAATAAATTAGGTTTGAAGTTAAATTTACCGGTGGCCGAAATTCTTCATTAGGAACTATATAACTACGTCTCCATGCATTCCCAACAACATCTAACAGTTTTCGCCTCGATTTAAGGAAAGCATCCGTTGCACCTTCATAAATATTAAAACATTTAACTCGAATACTTGTGACACGTTCCTTCACCGAATTTACTGCGCCTTTATTTACGCGATACCGATATAAATTATTTTTTGTAAAATATGATATTCCATCCAAAGCATCGGGTCTGGTTAAATCCAAACGGTTTATTTGTGATGTTATAGAGTTAGCATGCCGAAATGTATATTTGCGTGAGTTTCTTCTCAGATCTGCATATGCTGCATCAATTCGCATTAAATTTTGACGTTGAATCTCTAGTTTATCGTGGTAGTAGGGATCGCTCGGTGATAAATATCCATAGTAAGCCCGTTTAATTCGTAAAGCTGCCACAACGTTGGTGATTTGTAAGCCACAAATAATAAAACCACAAAATAAAAGAAATTTATAAAAATTTCGTTCCATGTTTTTTAAATAGCGGCCAGCTCTGTAAAACTTAACTCACTAAACAAAACCAAACAATTGAAATATTATTTTGGTTATCGCTCTGTGATAATGGAGAACAATAACTGGTTTGGTACAACTATGTAAATTATAATCTAGGATCATTATTGAAGGTCAAAATCATAGATGACCCGGTGAACTTCGTACCGCCTAAAATTGATTTCATTGTAACTCTTCTACTAAGCGATTATGAATCACAATCAATATTCCAACTCCAATTCATGGAGTTCGGCATTATTGACTGCACTCTGTGTACGGTTTAAGTTTCGTTTGGTGACTAAATGAAAATCGTTCGTAAATGAATTCAATGTCTTTTGTTTACAAAGAAATAAGATTAACATTCGATGCAAAACTTGACGCGACATACAGTTGTTCATGCGAGAAACATGGAAACTCCAAGTTAATCCCGCAAATTTCCAACGACTTGGTCTTGTGATCTGTTGATGGTCATCGCGAATGCCAAACGCACGGGGAATTGCGGCCGTATGAACTAGAATGGCAAGCCCGTTGGAATTTCCCTTGAACTTTCCCTTGATAATCGTCACCTCGATGATGCTGTTCATAAGGTTTTTCATATATTCAGTTTCGTAACATTGCACAGTCCAGGTTTGTTGATGTTACGAAACATGATGATGATTGAGCCTATTTTCCATTGCAATTTGTAAGGTGGTAATCCGCGGCTCGTTCGCTGAGCCAATTATCGTTTTTTTTTTAGTTTTGCACTGTGCTCGGGAAAAATGGTTTGATTGCCACGAAGATCAGGTTTATACAATTCATATCTTATTAAGGATTTGAATTTAAATTATTTCCTGGATGCATTATTTGGTGGTATTTTTAAGGCAAAATGAAGCAAAAAAGAATTTATTTAATCGTTATATTTTAATGTTAGAAATTTTCATAGCTCAATTTTTTTCAAAAAATGTTTCTGCTCGCGTACCTAGTTACGATCAAATAAGCAAAATATGCTTTTAATTTGTTAATATTTATATTTCCAATAGGATTGAATAATTTAAACGTGCATTATTTAATTTAAGAATTTTTTCGGCTTTTCGGACAAAATATTATTTTAATGGACACCCATACAATGTTTACGACTATTTTAGTCGCAGAAAACAAAGAGGCCATTTATTAACAATATTTCTACCACAAAAGTAGAAAAAATGCACTCCCCATTAAAATAATATTTTGTCCGAAAAGCCGAAAAAATTCTTAAATAAATTAAATTCACGGACGATTAAAAAATTCTTCTTAGTGCATTATTTAAGTTTATTTTTTCCGTTACAAAAATTTATTTTTTTTTCAATTTTTTAGTTTCCGTTTTTATAATTGGAAAGTTCGGCATGGCTACACTCAAAACACTACACTTAAATGATTGATTTTATCATACTATGATATTATTCATCATCTTCATCATAACAATGATGATCACTCAAAAAAAATTTTTTTTTCAGTGATCATCATTGTTATGATGAAGAAGATGATCAAGATAATCATAGTATGATAAAATCAATCATTTAACATACAATGAAGATATTATGGCCAATGCAATCATGTATTTATCGTATATTTTTTCTGAGTGTAGGTTAGGTTAGGTTAGGTTAGAGTGGCTGCTATCGCACACTTAGGCCATTAATGGCCCATTGTGATACCCACAGGATCTAGTCTTTCCTTACTCCCTCTGAAACCATTCGGAGCTACTTATATAGCGTAAAATATCTCGCAGTCCACAGTCCGCGAGCTCAGATAGGCTGTCCATATGTCCACACACACACACAAGAACGTATGTCTTTTGTATGCCAGTGCCGGACACGAGCATAGGAAGTGATTTAAAGTCTCTTCCTCCTTTTCGTCCAAACAACTTCTACAAAAGTCATTCGTCTGTAGACCCAACCTTCTCGCATGTTCCCCGAAAAGGCAGTGTCCTGTCAGTATCCATACGACCAATCCTAACTCTCGTTTTTCCAGGGATACTATAGTGCCTTGGAGCGCCGCAATTCCAGTTTTGGCCAAACCTGTTTTGCTACCCTGCACAAGAGAGTGATGGCCCACCTCGCATCTGTCAAGCCAATCGCCTTTTTACTGAGCTGATTTGACCGCTGCTATAGGCCTCCCCAGTCCGGCGTTTTCCGGCTGCATCTGGAGAGTCGTACCGTACCTAGCTAGTTCGTCTGCCCTACAGTTTTCCGTGACGTTCATACTCGCTCATCTCAATAAAAGATGATCGGCAATCCAGTGTTACCCGTGACTTCAGAGAAACCATAATGGATACCACGTTATGCTTCAACCATGTCACGACTTCCCCTATCGCCACCACTTCAGCCTGGTACACGCTAGTCAGGGAGACGAACGCAAATATTAACATTGAGCTTCTCACATAATACTCCGGTCCAACTTTTCCGTCGAGCTTTGAGCCGTCTGTGAAAAATTGCAGTGCCTCATTTTCAAGTATTGATCCGTTCCTCCAGGATTCCCTCGAAGGACAGATGGTCCGGAAACCTTTATCGAAGCACAACGTTGGTTTAATATAATTTAAATTCAACAGTTCTTCCATTAGTGATTTAACTATCATCGAGTGTCCCACCTGAAGACACTTCCACTGAGAGACAGCCGAGACCCTCGTAGCTACGTTGGCTGCCATTTGTTTACCAAAGAATTCGATTGAAATAAGGTGGAACATAACCTCAAAAGCGCGTGTAGGTGTTGTCCTAAGCGTCTCCAACATCCTTATGTAAGTTACCTTTTCCAGACCCGGCCAGCACATGCCCACCCCGTACATCAGCACAGGTCTTGCCACTGCGGTATAGAGCTAGTGTATCAGCTCTGGTTTCAAATCCCATCTCTTACCTACGGCTAACCTACGTTAGCCTTAATCACCCTTTCTATAATGTTAGGCTTCCAGCTGAGCTTACTGTCCAAGATTATGCCCAAAAATCTCGCTGTCAGTTGTTACAGGCTGGCTACTGCCAACCCGCAGATATCACTAAGCGCACGCAGAGGCCTCCACGGTGATTTTTGCCGGCTACATTCTCAGGGAGAAGTGCGACAGATAGTTAAAAGGGAAAGAAAAACGCAAATAATAATAACCGAGTTCCACCGAAATTTGTCGGCCGGAACCTGAGGAACGAACAGCAGAAAAAAATTAAATAAAAAAATTATAACGGAAGAGAGATGCCTTGGTGCGCGCATCCGTCCGAACTCAAACGGTGGTAAACACCAGTTCCGAACCCGGATGCAGGCACCAAGGGGCCGCCAACCCTACGCCGACACAGGATGGGAGTTCCCCCCTCATCACAGAAAACCCGGAAACTTTAATAATTCATTTTTTTATAAATTTGGACAACAACAAAAAAACCAAATATAGAAAAAACACAACTACCCTCAAGAAACCAAAGGAGAGAACGAGAGAGAGAACGAGAGCAATGCGCAACGAGCGCGCGACCGTTATCCGGCGCTCGATTACAAAATTTGTATTTATAATTTAAAAAAAAAATTTAGGAAAAAATAAAAATTTAAAAATAACAAGAAAAATTTGAAAAATGGGCCTTGGGGCGGGCGTTATGCCACAATGCCACACCCGGACCGTTGCGGTGACTTTCACCGTTACCAAAAAGGTTGCGGTCTTGATTCCGTTGCCGTTGCGGGGCCTCTCCCCGATACCAGAAATGGGTTGCGGTGTCTCACCGTAATAATGGCGGATCGCCGGTTGGCCACCAGATCGTTGCAGGGCCTTTCCCCGATACAACAAAATATCACCGGATGGGCAACCGGTTGGCTACCCGTGCGTTGCGGGGCCTCTCCCCGATAAAAAAACAAAATGAATAGCCGGTTGGCTACCCGTACGTTACGTCGTACCCCCGCCGAAAACTGAAGAATGTTGGGCGTTGCCTCGCCAAAAACCGTAGAATGGCTTTTAAAATAACAGTCGCCTCCGTTTATTAATAGTGTAATTGTCGCTTTAAAGGAAACTTTGCGATTATTTTGAAAACATCAATTCCATTCACAATGGTATTTCACTTTATACAAAAATAACTAAACCGTTTATTAACTCCCTTCACGGAAAACGGTACTTCGTCCAAAATTAGAATTATCACTTTTTTTTTCTGTTGTATTTAAATTCGTAATCATTCCCTCAATCAATACAAAACTCGATTAGTAATAAAAAATCTAGACGAAATTAGATTAAATTTTTTTTTGTTACACAGAATTTTATTAATTGCTTTCACTAATTTACAATTTTTCTAGTTGTTTCAAAATAATGAAATTAATATAGTTCATATACATTATTATTTTTATTTGACCACGTAGGTTATTTTAAATAAATACAAAACTTAACTCTTGGAAATTTGTCACTCGACTATATAGAAAACAAAACTCGACTTTTTTATTCTTCTAAATTCCACACAAGACTTTTACTTTTTAACTTTCCAAACCAGACTGAACTTTAACAAAAAAAAATTCTCACGCCGAATACCGACGCGCAAAACATTCCAGAAGAATTGACTTTAAAAACACTCTGACTTAACTGAACTCTGACTGAATATAACATCCAGCCAGGGGAGGATAACTGCAGAGTTCCTTTTTAATTTCTGCTGGTATAATCCGATCCTGGCCCACCGATTTATAAGGCTTAAAACCGTTTAGCACCCACAGGATTCGTTTCCTGTCCACGATGCCATCAACATCTGTCGAGCCATCAATGAATCCCGGAAATGGGTCTGAATGAGAAGCTCCAATGATTCCGCACTTGAAACTGTCCATAACTCGTCCGGTCTAATTAAGTAACTAGGACTGGTTGGGTTAGTAGATAGAATTTTCCTAAGACGAGAAGTCTCAGAGACCTCCTCCACTGTACAGCAGAAGAGTCGCCATGACTCCCTTTGTGCCCTCCTCAACTCTTTTTTGTACTTTCTTTGGTCCTCCTTATAGAAGTCTCAACTTCGATTTCCCCTTGTGTTCTTAGCCTTATTAAAGGCTGTCCTACACGCTCTCCGATAGATTCCCAGCTCCGTGGTCCACCATGTCGGTTTCTGCCTGCTCCTAGGTTTTATCAGGAGGCACGTAGCATTAAATGAAAGATTGCATGCTTTTGTGACAATATCAAGCATGCAATTCTCCAACACCTCCCAATATTTGTTCCAGTTTGTCCTTCTGGGATTCCTGAAAGCTTTCCGGGCAACAGGTTTGATTTTGAGTTTATACGTTACATAACGGTGATCAGAGAATGAGTGCTCATTCGCCACTCTCTACCCTCTTTAATTGATTCGAGGAAGCAGAAATTAAACAAAACATTTGTCGAATTTTATATTGAAATTCTAGCGGTTAAGTTTACAATTCCGTTCTCCAATATCCGATACCGATATTCTACGTATACTGCGCTATAATATGCGTCGTGATCTTCAAAACCATTTAGTTGATCAGGATATCGAAAGTATTAGTACTTTACTAAGGCGATGTTTAGCACTAGAAGATACATGGGCACGGAATACTAAAATATTTGATGCAACATCTAGACATAAATATCCTACGCATGTTAATGAAATTCAAACTCACTTGAATTCTTTTCCAAATTTAAATTATTCAAATTCTAACTTTCAGTATGGGCCTAATAAAAGTAAACCTTACAACAAAATCCAAATTTTCAATCAAATTTCGGTGCTGTTCCAAATTATCAGTATTTACCTGTTTAAATTGAAATTGCAAATGTTGGAATTGTTATGACTTGGGACACAAATTTTATCAATGTAACAAGCCGCTTCGGGTTTTTTGTTTCGGGTGTGGTACCGATGGTATCTTGAAACCAACTTGTGTTAAATATTTGTCGGGAAATATCAACCTGGGGAAAGTATCAGCTGCTGCCAAAATTCCTCGGAGTCAAAAGCAGCTACCATATTAGCAGAAAGAGACAACAATTATGGCTCAAAAATCCGGTTATCCGCAATTTGTACTTCAAGACTCTGGTTTTAGCATTAATCTTGATTCTTTATCTTTAAAAGCTCCAGAATATTTAGACTTAATTAGCAAAATTTTATATAATTCAGGTTCGTTCTCTAAACCTGGTGTTTCTGATGGCAAAATTCTAGTGAGTACCACACGTCAAAAACTCTCTCTTTCGGCAACAGATTTACCTAAATGGAAATTATACGTACCCCAACCTTTGATCTTGCATATTTTAAAACAGCCTCATAACCCTCCGACGTTTGCTCATTTTGGTACAACTAAAATGCTTGAATGAAGCCAGCAATAGTTTTACTGGCCGAAAATGGCTTCGTAAATGGTTGCAAAATTTGTAAGGTAAAAAACCAGTAAACTATATCACAAGGACCGTAATGGGTGTGCGGCCTATTCAAAGATTGTGTATCGATTTTTTTGAACCTTATCCTCAATCTAAGAGCGTGAATTTTTATTTGTTTGTAGTCTTGGATCATTATTCCAAATTTACATTTCTCAAACCTTTTCGTAAAGCTCTCGCTGTAGATGTAGTTAAGTTCGTGGAAAACGAAGTAGTTTTACCTTTTTCAGTGGCGGAGTATATTGTCTGTTGTATTGGAGTAATTTGTTGTTCAACAAAATTATGATTGAACGGTATTACCTCTGTAATTTGTTTTTTTAATATAGTATCTTTTAGGGGCAAGATTGATTTCCTCAATTTATGAATGAACATTTATGAAAATTATATTTCTACTAGCTGAGTTACCCGGCGTTGCACGGGAGGTATATAATTCAAATACCTTGATTGTTATGCAAGAATTCTCTCTTTACATCGCTGTAGTTGCAATCACATATGAAAAGAAAATTATAAGTAGCTGTATTCAGTAACGGGTGCCTCCGTCAATGCATCCTGTTTGTTAGGATAGTTAATTAATTTTGGTTTGGTATTTGTTACCAATTGCCAAATAATTATACTCCATTTTTTACAAACCTTCAACCAGATCAAAGTAAATAATAAATATAAAGATATTTTAGTTAATAATTTTTATTGTAAAGCCTTTTGATAAACAATATTTTTAGTTTTTCCATTTGGTGTGTAAATAAATAAATTTTTTGGCGTTCCCACTCTGGAGCAAGCAACATACAGTTGGCCATGTGAAAAGCATGCATTTTCCAAAATAACACCAGCTATTTTCAATGATTGCCCCTGGGCTTTGTTGATTGTCATTGCAAAAGCAAGGCGTAATGGGAATTGTAGTCGCTTGAATTCAAACGGCAAATCGGTGGGAATCATAGGAATGCGCGGAATTAGCACATCTTGTCCTTTACTTTTACCGGTAATAATCGTTGCTTCAATCACAATCGGCATCAATTTCATCACACAAAGCCTTGTTCCGTTGCACAATTTCGGCGGATCTAAATTTCGCAGCAGTATTATTGGTGAACCCTCTTTTAAAAGTAGTATGTGTGGTGGAATACCAGGTGGCTCCAAAGAATTAAGAAACTCTATTGGATAATTGACGGATTGATCCACATTTGTAACCGTGTCGATAGATTTGTATTTCATTAGTGGCCCGGGTAGTTGCGATTGAATTTCATTATTTAATTTATAAACGCCGTCATTTTTGGGAGCTAGGAGTGCACATTCGCACAGCCAATCATGATTTTTGAAGTTATTTGGCAGATTTGGGAATACTTTCATTACCACGTCCTGCAGCATTTGACAAAAATTAGGCGGGAACGATATCTCACATGTTACAGGGTCATTTGGCAATTTCCCGTTACCCATGTCCAAAAGCTGCCTGGCAAATGTGTTAGCTGTACCATCGTGATGTAAATTCACTCGCATGTTTGTATATAGTGTGATTTTCGTAACGTGTTTCCAAAGATGAGACGCCTTCAGGCAGGCATTAAGTTCATCAGAGGGTGTTGATCGTGGAATGGCTGGCAAAGTTTGACGAAAATCACCTGCTAGAGTGTTAGAGCTCCTCCCATTTGTCGGTTATTTTGTCGCAAATCGCGCTATGTACGATCAACCGCTTGAAATGCTTTTTTGTGTGCCATGGTATATTCATCCCAAATTATGATTTTACATGTTTTTAATAACGTGGCAATTCCCGAATTTCGTGTTACATTGCAAGAAAAATTATCCGCTTGATTCAAATTCAATGGATGCAATTCCAGATGATGCAACAGCGAGGCCGATTGTATTCTGCTGTCTTACTTCAGCAAGTATCAAATTAAGAAGAAATGTTTTTCCAGTGCCTCCGGGTGCATCAAGAAAAATAATTCATCCGTTACCGTTTGCTATGTATTGCATCACTTTAGTGTATGTCTGTCTTTGATCATTCACTAAGAGACTTTTTTGAGTCTCAGCGAAAACTCGTAACTGACCAACGTCGTAATTTTGTTCTCATAATAATAAATCTCTATCACGAACAATGTTTCCATGGCGTGTCGTTGGTGGCAACCCAAGTTGGGAAACGATTTTGTTATTAATGTATAAGCATGCATCCTCGAGTAATATAAGTGCTTCATTAAATATGTCTGCTGAAAACTGTATTTCCATATCGGGATTTGTTCTACGTGCTTCATGATACAGCAACGTTTTTACGAATGAATCTGTTCCGCACAATTGAAAAAGGCTGTTAATGTCGTATTCGTTGGTTGCGCAGCTCTCTGTAACAGATTTTCTTCCGTAAAGTAAACTCGTTGTCCATTTTTCTAAGTGTATACTAAGATGTACAACTGTTGGATAACGCTCGTGAATATTAAAACTCAGAATTCGCCAGACATCTTCATTACTGCTGATGTAACGTCCTATTTGAAATTGCGTGACTTCATCGAATTGTAAATTTGTATTCGAAAGTCCAAAAATTGCCATATCACTGCCTTTGTTGACGTATTTACATAGACATATACCGGGTGTTTCTTTTAAACTGAGACAATCAAATATCTCGAAAAATAGCCACTCTACGGAAAAAATGTCCATAATCAAAATTTAATCATACCGTGGGGGAAATACATTAGTGCAAAAAAATTGTCCCCCACCCCCCGCTTTGTAGGTGGGCGGGGGTAACTTTTAAACCAAGATAGGAAGCCATATTTTTTATTGCAGATACGGATTCTACGACTAAAAGTACGTATGAATTTGAATGAAATATTTTGCTCGGTTCATGATAGATAGCGTTGTAATCGACGAAATTCAATTTTTTCAATTTCTTCTTCTTAGTGCGTGTTTCAATTGGTTTAAATGCCGCATAAAAAGTTAAAAAGTTAAAAAAAAATTCGTGGTAATTTTTTTTTAACTTTTTAACTTTTTATCTGTTTCAATTGGTTTAAATTTTGACATTAATATTGTTGCTTATTTTATGTGTTATTGTGAACGTATATAGCAAATTTAAATATGAAAATATGTAAAATAAATACTATTTAAATGTATATTAGTTAATTATGGCCAGTTTACATCTAAATCATTACGATTTTTCCCAAAATTTGCACATGACAAATTTCTGTTTACAAACAAATATGTTTGTCAGCCAAATGTTTTCCACATAAAAATTTTATCAGCTTTTGAAGCAGATAAAAAGTTTGACATTTTTATTCACCACAATTTTTAACTTTTAAACTTTTTATGCGGCATTTAAACCAATTGAAACACGCACTTAGAGCACACACGCATTCGATTCTGCAATACGTTTGAAATAAAAAACATCACGTTTTCATTGAAAATACTCGAAATTCGTCATCAAAACAATTTATTAATGTAAATGGCAGGTGAATAAAATAATTTTAGCTTAAAATAAGTGTTCAAAATGATGGCCTGCGACTACAATGCACTTATTAATACGCATTCCCAATGATTGTGCACAACTGAGAAGTGTGCTTGGTTGAATTTCAGCACACGCATTTCTGACTCACTCAATCATGTTCTCACGTGTTGTTGGTTCTTGTTTGTAAACTTTGTCTTTGAGATAGCCCCACAAAAAGAAATCTGGCGAAGTAAGATCTGGTGATCTGGCGGGCCAATTTATCGGGCCAGCTCTACCGATCCAGCGACCATTGAAATCACGATCAAGTATTTCACGTGCCACCACCGAATAGTGTGCAGAACAATCATCATGGTGAAACCACATGTTCCGTCTCACTTCTAAGTTCAAATTTTCAAGTGATATTGGCAGTTCATTTTCAAAACGGTTTCGGTACATTTGACCATTCAAGTTGCCTTCAATAATGTGGGGGCCTATGAGTTTGTTGCCAATTATTCCACACCACACGTTGACAGTCCAAGGACGCTGATGTTCAACTTGACGAAGCCAGTACGGATTTGTACACTCCATTAATGCATGTTGTGTCGATTAACCGTTCCATGGTTTGTAAAAGACGATTTGTCAGAGAACATTACGCAACGAAAAAAATTGGGGTTTTGTTGTATTTGTTCACGTGCCCATTGACAAAAAGTTACCCGATTTTGGAAATCAGCGCCATGAAGATCTTGGTGTAAAGACACATGATATGGAGGGACAACCCGGAATCGCGAACTATTTCTCGTGTACTAGCATGAGGATTATGAGCCACTGCTGCCAATACAGCAATTTCATTATTTTCTCCAATGACTGTTGCTCTACGGGTCCTCTTATTCGGTTGAACATTTCCAACAGTAATAAATTGTTTGATAGTACGGCCAAATGAAGCACGTGAACGAATCCTATCCGGAAAACGTTGAGCGTAAATAGCAACAGCATTTTCAACATTTCTGCCAGCTTCTCCATAAACCAGAACCATTTCAATTTTCTCTGGCGCAGTTAAACACTCCATTCTAAAGTATTTTATCGTTTATTTTGCAATTACGAAAAACACGAAGAAAAGAAGTAACACAGACCTTAAATGTGATTTACAAAACTGAATAAATTGTTTTGATGACGAATTTCGAGTATTTCCAATGAAAACGTGATGTTTTTTATTTCAAACGTATTGCAGAATCGAATGCGTGTGTTTTTTTGTCTAAGAAGAAGAAATTGAAAAAATTGAATTTCGTCGATTACAACGCCATCTATCATGAACCGAACAAAATATTTCATTCAAATCATACGTACTTTTAGTCGTAGAATCCGTATCTGTAATAAAAAATATGACTTCCTATCTTAGTTTATAAGTTACCCCCGCCCCACCTACAAAGCGGGGGGTGGGGGACTATTCTTTGCACTAATGTATTTCCACCGCGGTATGATTAAATTTTGATTATGGACATTTTTTCCGTAGAGTGGCTATTTTTCGAGATATTTGATCGTCTCAGTTTAAAAGAAACACCCGGTATTTAATTGACTTAACCGAGTTGCAGTACTCAACGTTAATATGGGCTTTAAATATTTTCGACAGTAACGGAGTGTAAGGAACAATCCAGCTATTATCTACCTCATGATGCACATTGTTTACTTTGATAGTGGCTGTATGTCTCCGTCATCGGGTTTTCATCTCCAGTATTGTGGATATCCATCGTCACCAGTTTGTGTTTCCTGATACATCTTTCGGGAATATTTTTTCGAACACTTTCCGTCTTTCATGCAAGGTGAATTGGGATTCACGGCTCCACGGCCTCCAATCCGGTCGATGATTGCCCAATTAGAAGTAAATCTATAATCTCAGTCCACGTTGAATTAAACGTAAACGTTATAAATAGATCAGGACGTCCAAATCTTTGGACATACTTCATGGCATCCTGGAGCGTATTCGTGCATGTGCCTTGGGCTTCCCGTATTCGTAGGTGGTAATATGACCAATTTCCCAATGTCAGCAACGTTTCCATCATTTGCAATTGCATCGCGCAAGTGAATATATTCCTCGGAACGAAGTTTTTTCTGATTTAAGCGAATGAAAAGAAGTCGTTCACTTTCGATTTTAGCATACATATCAACAATGAATTGGTGAAAAGTTGACGGCACTTCAGGATGTGGTTTGATTGTTGTGCTCTAATCATAATACGATACGCATAAAAACCCATGCAGGAAACCCTTTTCGTCATCGCAGCACTTGTTGTTGAGTTAGTTTGCATCACGTTGAAATGATACCCATCTTTTCCTTGCCAAAACAGTATTGGATACTGACGAGCATCATACGATCTGGGTGTTTCAGTAACACACTGTAGGCTTTCATTTTGTCTATGGATAATAATATCACGTCGGTTGAAATCCGTTCCGACCATAGCAATAGCAATTTCGTTGATTGTTGGAGCATTGAATCGTCTTTCAGGTTAACCAGATGGTATTTTGTCTGCTCGATTAACTACTCTGTGGTCATCTGATGGCATTTGCTCCAATGCAGTTTTGAATAAATTTACCAGATGATTGCGTTCATGGAATAAAATCTGTAAACTTGATATTATTTCACGTTTTGTTCCGGGACTAATAGCACAACGTTGATAAGTCTTTGCCTCCTCGTTGCCCATGAAGTAAATTTGTAAAAAGTTGGAGTCGTTTTTAGAAAGAGGAAGAAGTGATCCAATTTTATGATAAATTTGTCCTTGTACTTTAAACGGGGGCATAAAACCTCCATCCTTAACAATTTGGGTTACTCCAAAAGATGTCATTTGAAAGCATGAGTTGTATTTTCGAATATTTTGTGGAAATTGTCTGGATAACTCAATAGTTCCGTAGACGTAAGCTAGTAGAGGTTCAGGTGGATCATCCAGCGGAGGCAAATTCAGTTTTCCATTTTAACAAGACAAGAAACTTTAAAGCATGACAATACAAACAAATGTTTTCCATTTGCCCAATTGAAACATTGTAATCATAGTCTTTCTCGTAATTGAATGCTGCTAACTTTAAATCACCTCTAAAAGTTTCTATTAATCGTTCATATCGTAACCGATCGACTTCCAGCCGGGCCTCACGATGTTCAATGGTTTCAGTAGTTCTTGAAGAAGACATCCTGCTTCGAACGTTTGCAAGTCGTGTTTCACACTGTTCAGTTGTTTCATTAGCTCTAGAAGAAGACGTACTGCTTCGATCACTTTCAAGTCGTGCTTCACGCTGTTTGCTTGATTCAGCCACCCTTGCGGCTCTAATCTTCATTGACTTTGCAGTTACCTGCTCAATTGATCTTTTTTCGGTGGCATTTTTAAGCAAAAATGAAACGTGTAGCTAATTAATCAGGAATGACGGGCATTCAAAACAGAAATTAGTATTAATTTATCAAAACGATTTTAATGTTCCCTTCGATACGTTTCACCGCGAACTGTGTTTGAAAATGTCTTTACGGAATTTTTTTTAAGCAAAGTCGAATGTTATCTACAATCAAAAAGTAATCATAGATTAACACGTTTATAAACTGAAAACTTAAATCTAATAAGAATGGTATATTCACTTGAAATAATATTTAATACCTGGAAAATAATCACCAACAATGAGAACAACGGCATCCGAAACACAAATTAATATTAATTTATTCAAAACGATTAAAACTACGTCCACTTCGATACGTTTTACCGCGAACTGTGGTTGAAAATGACATTTCGAAAAATAAAAGAAGTTTTTTCAAACTAAGGCAATTTTACACGTACAATAATTTGAATCCAAGGATGTTTCTTGTAGAAGATGATATTTTCAAATATAAAACGCTAGTACTTTTCACAGTAAATCAGTTCATACGTACAATATTTTTTAGTACCTTTCCTAGAATTGATTTTATGAAACAATCATTGATTATTTAAGTATAATAAACTAAATAAAGTAATAAACTGTTTGTGTTTAGTATGAAATTATTATTTTCATTAAAAGCCGACGGTTGCAATAGTGGATTAAAATAGAATGTTAATTATTTCTGAAGATATGTCGAAATTAGAACTCGCTGACTATGGTACATTTCAAAACAGGATATGATAAATAGGATATCACAAAACAGTACATGTCAAACCAGTAAAAATGGATTATTAGTGTGGATAATATAAGTGTTCAGAGATTTGTCTTCAGTTAAAGTGATGAAAGATTGTCTTAAATTTAAATTAATAAAATTAATTTGAATAATTAAATCAATTATAGTAGAGGTATGATTTGTGTATAACAATCGCACGCTAGATATCCTTTTTGGTGTCTAAATTTGCGGCTAAGGCGCTATTTCGGAACATTTAAATAGTTGTATCTACACATGTAAAAATGAATTCTTGATCCAGGGCAGACTTCCGGATTTGAGCATGTCACTAATTTCATATAACCCCTTTCCTAAATTCATTCCCGTCAAAAAATTTAAAAAAAAATTGAAATTTGAGAAAAAAATTGTACCACAGCCCCTAAACCCCGGGGTCCAGCCCCTTTAAAAGTATCGTCGTGGGCTTAGTCCTGAACATGCAACATATACATGGTAAAAATTTCATGGCGATCGGTAAAGCGGCTAAGGCGTTATTTCAGAACAATCAAATAATTGTACATTTACATGTAAAAATGAACTTTTGATCCAGGGCTGGGCCCCTCGGATTCGAACATGTCTCTTATTTCATATAACCCCTTCCCAAAACTCATTCTCGTAAAAAAATTTAAATTTTTGAAAAAATTTGTACCATGGCCCCTAGACCCCGGAGTCCAGCCCCTTTCACAATATCGTAAGATTGGTCCTGAACATGCAACATTTGCATGGTAAACATTTCATGGCGATCGGTTGAGCGGCTGAGAAATAATTTTGAAATAATCAAATATTTGTATCTATACATGTAAAAATTAATTTTTGATCCAGGGCTGGGCCCCTTGGATTCGAACATGTCAGTAATATCATATAACCAGCCCCATAAACTCATTTTCGTGGAAAAAATTAAAGAAAATTAAAATTTTCGAAAAAATTTGTACCGCAGCCCCTAGACCCCGGGGTCCAGTCCCTTCCAAAATACCGTAAGTTTGGTTCTGGATATGCAACTTGTACATGGTAAAAATTTCATGGCGATCGGTTGAGCGAGTGAGACGCCCATTCGGAACAAACAAACAAACAAACAGGAATCCATTTTTATATATATAGATGATAAGCACAAATTTTGCCTATGATAAGCACAATTATTTCTGGTTTTTTCTAGAAATCAGGTTTTATTTGTTTCGTCTTTCAGGCGAAATTTGAAATTTTCTTTTCCCATTTTCTCGGCTGCTGGACTAACACTATTTTTTTCCCATGAGCACTAATTAGCACAAATTGAGCTTAATCGGTATGCAAAGTTTCATTTTAAAATTCGAAAGTTTCCCTGCTGCAGTTACCCACATGTTTAGGCCTTATAAAACTGTACCTTTCGGAACGGAACAAGAACGGGTCTCACTGTATTTCATTTATCATTTTTATAAATTAAAACACCAAAATAATTTCGAAATATTTTATTTATATTTTCAAAAGAGATCAAAAGTTATCACTAAAATTAATCTCTGGCCGATTAGTAGAATTTGTCACAATATATGACCGTCGCTGTATCACTGGGACGCCAATTAGTTGTTTTAATTTGGATTTCGTTTTGTAAATCGCATCCGATGAACATTCATAAACGTTTAGTGCCTTGACACGAAAATAGACCACAATATACCGAATTTCTGTTAATATGTCGCGATTTACTCTATAACGGTACAAACTATTTTTCGTAAAATATGGTAAATTATCCAGAGCGTCTGGTTGAGATAGATCAAGTTCATTTGTTTCCAACGTAATACGCGCTGCTTTTGTCAAAAATAAAGGTGATACAAATCTGTTGCCTGGATTACGTTTAGCCTCGTTAATGGCTTTCTCAATTCTAATTTGATTGTGTATCCTGATTTTATTTCGATCATTGTCGGTTAATTTCTTCCGGTATCGTGAATAAGTGTATCCATGGGATTGATTTTCAACCGCAATGAAGCTTTGACTTAATAAAACGAGAAGTAATGAGTATTTTATTATTTTATGCTCGACTTTGTTCATTTTTAAAGTAGTAACAAAAACTGATCTTAATAAACAACCAATTATCTCTTAAATTTTAAAGACGTATTCAACAATCGAAATTCAACACATTAAAACTTTAGCTTATGATTCACACTAAATTAGTTCTAATAGACTTAAAAATGTTCACTCTATAATTAAACAATTTGGCATGTTGGACACAATGAACTGACTCAGCTGAAAGTAATCTAAAAATGGAAAATTTATACAATTTATAAATAGTTTAGGTTTGAAATTAAATTTACCGGTGGCCGAAATTCTTCATTAGGAACTATATAACTACGTCTCCATGCATTCCCAACAACATCTAACAGTTTTCGCCTCGATTTAAGGAAAGCATCGGTGGCACCTTCATAAATATTGAAACATTTAAATCGAATACTTGTGACACGCTCCTTAACTGATTTTACTGCGTCTTTATTTACGCGATAGCGATATAAACTATTTTTTGTGAAATATGTCATTCCGTCCAAAGCATCAAGCTTAGATAAATCCAATCTTTTCATCTGTGATATTTGATGTTCCACTTTTCGACGTGAATATTTCCATGCGTTTCTTCTCAGATCTGCAATTGCTGCATCAACTCGCATTTGATTTTTATGTTGAATTGCTTGTATTTCATGGTATTTACGATCATTCGGTGTTAAATATCCATAGTAAGCCCGTTTAATTCGTGGAAAGGCCTCAGCGTCGGTGAAGTGTAAATCAATGTTGACCAAAATACAAATTAATAGAAATTTAAAAAATTTACGTTCCATGTTTTAAAAAGCGGTCAGCACTGTAAAACTTAACTCGCTAAACGAAACAAAAAATGTTGAAATAATATTTTGGTTATCGCTTGATGATAATGAAAAACAATAACGTTTGTTTGGTTCAACTTTATAATCTATAATAGCATATACTGTAACGCAAAAACGTAATAAAAAATAGTGACAGTTTAGCTTTACCTCAGACCCCACCCGTTAATCATGGGCATCCTAATGTTACTAATTATGCTCGTACTGTTCCAGAGACAGTAAAGTCGCAAAACACGTTACCCCAGCTTGATAACCAGCTTCAGGATACACAGTTCCATATGTGTCCGATATGAACATGCGCTTTCGGATCCGTCATTATTTATTATTTTATTAAATTCTGCATATTGTATTCTCAACACCTTTGAGTGGAGAAAACAATTATTACCATCATTAATATAATAAGAACAGCAATGGGCTAAGGTGACTACATTGTGAGACACCTTGCCACTGTGGTACTATTCTGACTTTCCCATGTATGTGAAGATAGCCCAAATTGCATCCACGAAAAATGCGATGGCAACACTAATTATTGCTACCATAACATTTTCTACTGTCAGCCCAAAAAATCTCCACATTTTTACTTTGATCTCAGCTCCGAAAATATTTACTGTTATGACAGTTAAAACTATCATGACACAAACATTTTTCTGGGCTGAGAGTAAAAATATTGCATTTTCAAGATAATATAACATCAGTTAAATTTTCGGTGCTGCGGCAAATTAATGATATTATTTACTTACCCAACCCCATGTATGTGAAGTTAACCCAGAAAGTCATCCGGGAAAAAATAAATTTTTGCATCAGGCAACACTAAAGTTATTTATTTATACCAGCCCAGGATTTCATTAAAATTATTTAAATTGATATTAGTTCAGCCCCAGAAAAATATTAAAACGTCGTAATAAAACATATTGCATGGAAAGAAAAAAACATATTCAGAGCCTTTACGTTTTGAACGAAAAAATTTCAAATAATTACATTACAATACATGTGAGATTATACTGTTAGTCACAACGGTACGATGGGCTTGAAATTTGTATGGTTGGTGTTTTATGCTTATTAATAACCCTTAATATATTTTAGATTATGTTCTTTATTCATGTCTTTCATTCTACATGTGTTCCTCATACTCTGACGGATTGATGTTGACAGTCCTTTTCCCTACATACCGTTCGTACAGTCCGTGACGTAAGTCTATCTACAACAGTTGGTAACAGACATAAGGGGAAATTATTCTAGGATATGAAAAAAAAATTAAAATTTATAAATATTTACATCAAACTTTTTACGTCAGTAGGTCGGAAAAAAATATTTGAACAAAAATTACGTATAATTTTTTCCCCCAATTCTTTATTCCCGGGGAATAACCAGAATTGTGCCACTGTGGTACTACTATTCTGACTTTCTCTAGCAAAGGGAATTGGGAAAAATATTTTACTACTGATGGAATAAGTTTGAGGTGAATATTTTAGAAACAAAGTGGAATGGGAAACTTTTGTTCAAAAAAAAATCTTATTAGGAAAAATAATTCCACAATTAACTTTATTTCAAAAATAGTTACACCAAACTGATTCCATCAATAGTCCTGAAAAATATAATCCAAACAAAATTGATAAGAAAATATTTTTCCCAATTCGCAGGGAAAGCCAGAATAGCGCCATTGGTAAAATTGTAACTGTTTTTGGTTGAAAAATTACCTCCGTATGATTCAGTGTTTGAAATACACGTATGCACGACATCTTGGGCTCTCGCGCTCTCCCGGCGTTTCCTCGCTCTCAATCGTGAAATGGTAGTGTGCAAAGACTTCTTGTATAGAATCAGTTTGGTGTTCGAGATAGATTATATTTCCCAGATTCTACAAAGCTAGAGTTTTATTGTCATAGCGTCCGGAGACAACCCAAACTAATAAGTAAAATTTTAAATCTGAATGGATAAAATACCTATACAAGCGGATTGATGAAAGTGAGAATCGATCATTTGAACTTCCGACAATGAATGGAGTACAATGCCCTCGACGGACGAGGGTATCTGGATTTGATATAGTATTTGCTAAGATAATTATCTTTTTCAATCTAAATAACAGTACTCTTGATTCGGAGTTAACCTGGCTTGCGAGCCTTAGAGTGATTGTGCCCGACACATGCTTATGTTAGTTATGAATGTTTTAGTTGAAGCATCTATACTTTTCGGTTTTCTCCAGTTCGCAATCGCATCATGCTTTAAATTTATTTAGAGCAACGTTAAAGGAATACTCGGTCTCGGTCAAACATCGTTGAACTGAAAGTTTTTTGTATCAACACCCGGCTTTCTTTTGAAATTTTATTCAATTTCAATCATTCAAAGATGCGATATCAAAAATATGAAAGTAGACACCGCATCGTTTTGGAAAACAAATTTTTCTAAAAATAAAATGAAAGCATAACCGGATGTTGGCAAAAGAAAGTTTTTTTAATTAAAAGTCGTCATTTCATAATCGTTCATTAAAATCTTTTTTCGTAAATCCAATATTATTACACATACATATTTGCAAAAAACGAAAAATTCTTCTAAAATAGGGATTTGTAATTTCCAACCCCATTGTCCGGATCTGCAAATTTATCAGAGAACCTTAAATATGAAATTTGATCACTCAACCTGTTTGGGCTGTAGAGTGACCGAATTATCGTGAAATAACAATTTGCTATCAACAATTTACAACAGTCTTGTTGCAAATTTAATTTAGA
This sequence comes from Nephrotoma flavescens, assembly GCA_932526605.1. Lineage (NCBI taxonomy): Eukaryota > Metazoa > Arthropoda > Insecta > Diptera > Tipulidae > Nephrotoma > Nephrotoma flavescens. The sequence continues at coordinate 233,772,794 of OW052220.1, forward strand.
ATCCTTTTTCACTTAATTAATTTTTTCGCAGATATTATATGCATTTCCTGTGAACTAATGCAAGGCAAATTTCATTGGGACTTACCAATTTATGTAAAATATTTAAGTATGGCGTTTCATTCAAATCACAGTAAAACCGTCCGGGCTATAGAGGCGACACAGATAGATAAAACTCGGTAACTTCGCGGTATAGCGAATGGTAAACCTGCAAAAATCTCGACGCCCAAAATGTCCATAACATCATTACTACTAGATTCACATTTTAATCATTAATCTGAGTTTCATCCCCTATCATTGAGATACCGTAGATGACATATTGTGGAACAAGACGCAATATGGCGACTAAACCGGAGCGCCTCTATACAAATTTCCCAAAATCATGATCCATTGCAATCGTTTCCTGACATTCGAAAAAATCCACTCTCAAATTTTTTATCAAAATCGATTCTAACCAATTAAAAGTCGTTCGACCCGAAAACCCGTAAATAAATTTTCTTAATACTAGTACGCCTTATCACAATCCATTCCTAGCATTAGAAAACCTTTATCACCTCAATTTTAATCTAAACCGTTCGAGCCGACAAAAAAATATGAAAGGTCCCGGGCACGACCGAAAGATCCTCTAAGCCAACTGTCTTCAATGGTACAACATTCCACAACACGGTGCGGTACAACATGACAGCCTATTCGGGGAATCCTAAATGAATTATTCAGAAATAAGAACCCCTTGTAATCGGTTCCATGCATACGAAGACCCTGACCCACTAAATTTTATTAACATCGTCCAAGCCAAGTCTTGGCTCCCTGAATTAAAAAGGCTGACTTAAAAATGGTGTTTTCGGACTTAAAACCAGCGTTTTTATTTCATTTTAAAATTGACTTAAAATCTGTAATGAAAATGAAATAAAAAAAGCTGACTTTATTAATGCACACATTAATAAGTCATTTTCAAATGATTTAAGAAGTGTGTTTATAAATTATATAAAATGTGTATTTTTAAGTCATTTTGAAATTATTTCATTTGCATGTGCATTTAAGATCGAAATAAAACGTTAAAATGTATAACAGTAAAAGCCCGATTATCTGGCGTCCAATTAACCGGAACACTCAGTTAACCGGAATTTTAATTTTTAGGATTTTTCTATTGCTTTTTTCTCTTTCATATGCATTTTTTAATTCATTTTGAAATTCGAAGCTTTTTTGCACATTTTCAAGCATTAGTTGAAAATTTTGAATGGCTTTAATTTTCATACTACAGTAAAAGCCCGATTATCCTGCATCCAATTGCCGGAACACTCAGTTAACCGGAATTTGAACTTTTTGGAATAGTATTTTGCTTTTTTCTCTATCAGAAGGGAAAATATTATTTTTATTATTCGGGGATTCATAGAAAATATACTTTCCTTTACTTCTTTCTGTTTTATGCATTATTCTATTTGAATTGAATGTGTAAAGTCGAACCCCAACTAGGGTTAGGGAAATATTGAATATATGTATATGTATTATTAAATATTAAGTACTCGTATGGGTGTACTCGTATACATAATATGTATGTATTTCTTATTTGCAATAAATTCAATGAACTGATGTATAAAAAATTTTTTTTTGGTACATAATTTGAAAATAAATAAACGAGAATCCTAAAACTAATGAAATCAAGCGAATTTCTCGTAAAATTCCTAGTTTTAATGAAACATTCAATTACCTAGAATTTTCGATTTCCCGGAATGCTCTCATCCCCAAAAATTCCGGATAACAGAGCTTTTACTGTAATATACACTTCAGTAAAAACCCTGTTATCCGGAATGCTTGGGTATGTGAGCATTCCGGGAAATCGAAAATTCTGGATAATTTATTGTTACATTAAAACTAGGAATATTACGAAAATTCCGCATTTCATTATTTTTTAGGATTCTCGTTATTATTTTCAAATTATGTACCAAAAAACGATTTTTTATACATCAGTTAATTGAATTTATTACAAATAATTATACATACATATTATGTATACGAGTACACCCATACGAGTACCCAATATTTAATAATACATATATTCAATATTTCCCTAACCCTAGTTGGGGTTCGACTTTACACATTCAATTCAAATAGAATAATGCATAAAACAGAAAGAAGTAAAGGAAAGTATATTTTCTATGAATCCCCGAATAATAAAAATAATATTTTCCCTTCTGAAAGAGAAAAACGCAAAAAACTATTCCAAAAAGTTAAAATTCCGGTTAACTGAGTGTTCCAGTTAATTGGATGCCGGATAATTGGGCTTTTACTGTTTTATGAAAATGAAAGCTATTGAAAATTTTCAACTAATGCTTTTATTAATGAAAATGTCAAAAAACTGAAAAATTCAAAAAAAAATTATAAATTTCAATATGAACTATTTAAAAAATGCATATGAAAGAGAAAAGAGAGAGAAAAATGCAAAAAAAAATCCTAAAAATTAAAATTCCGGTTAGCTGAGTGTTCCGGTTAAATGGATGCCGGATAATTGAGATTTTACTGTAATATGAAAATTAAAACCATTCCAAATTTTCAACTAATGCTTTCATTAATGAAAATGTGCGAGAAACAATTGCAAATTTAAAAATAAATTAACAAATGCATATGAAAGAGAAAAAAGCAAAAACGAATCGTAAAAATTAAAGTTTCGGTTAACTGAGTGTTCCGGTTAATTGGATGCCGGATAATCGGGCTTTTACTGCAAAATGAAAACTTAAAAATTTTCTGGTTTCGTTAGTGAAAATGTGCAAAAAAGAATTGCAAATTTAAAAATGAATTAAAAATGCATATTTTAATTCATAATTAATTCACAATTGAAAGCATGTGAAGTTAGCCCAGTTTTTAATCCCAGAAAAAAAAAATTTCCTCAAACAATACTATTTTATCTCATCCCAGTTTTTTCAATTTAAACTTGTATAAGACGAAAATTTTGTTTTTAATTTTTTTCTCAACAACAAAATATCCATCCCAGATTTGTTAATTTAATTGTTGATTTTGTACTCTGCGTATGAATAAATAAAAATAATTTTTCGAAGTGAAATGATAATGATTGTATGTTTTGATTAGAGATAAGAACAATATCAGTCAATATATTGTTTCATGTTGGTAACAGTAAGGGCTTACAATGACTAAGAGGGCAGTACCAGCCGTATGGTAGTATTGGCGCAAATGGCCAACATCCATATGGCCCCATATATGAATAACAGAAAATCAAGCCATTCTCCTAGAAATATGATTTTCCGGAAATGATTATTTATGTTTCGAGTAAGCCATGGTACGGACTAACTGTGGCCAATCGGACAGTACCAGCCATATGGTGGGATTCGCGCAATTGGCCAGCTTCCATATGGCCCAATACAAAAATTAATTATTGCCATCCTCCTAGAAATATAATTTGCCGGAAATGATTGATACAGTTTTGAGTTGGTAACAATAAGGGCTTACAATGACTAATAGGGCAGTACCAGCCGTATGGTAGTATTGGCGCAAATGGCCAACATCCATATGGCCCCATATAAGAATAAACTGTATCAATCCTTTCCGGCAAATTATATTTCTAGGAGGATGGCTTGATTTTCTGTTATTCTTATATGGGGCCATATGGATGTTGGCCATTTGCGCCAATACTACCATACGGCTTGTACTGCCCTCTTAGTCATTGTAAGCCCTTACTGTTACCAACTCAAAACTGTATCAATCATTTCCGGCAAATTATATTTCTAGGAGGATGGCAATAATTAATTTTTGTATTGGGCCATATGGAAGCTGGCCAATTGCGCCAATACTACCATACGGCTGGTACTGCCCTCTTAGTCATTGTAAGCCCTTACTGTTACCAACATGAAACAATATATTGACTAATATTGTTCTTATCCCTAATCAAAACATACAATCATTATCATTTCACTTCGAAAAATTATTTTTATTTATTCATACGCAGAGTACAAAAACAACAATTAAATTAACAAATCTGGGATGGATATTTTGTTGTTGAGAAAAAAATTAAAAACAAAATTTTCGTCTTATACAAGTTTAAATTGAAAAAACTGGGATGAGATAAAATAGTATTGTTTGAGGAAATTTTTTTTTTCTGGGATGAAAAACTGGGCTAACTTCACATGCTTACAATTGAAACTTATGAAATGCATGTTTTTTATCTTTCTCTGCAATACAACAAAAAACTGGAACAAGAAAAACAAGAAACCATTTTCTTAAAAACTTGAAATTATGCATGCATTTCTATGCGTATTAAAAACAAATGTAAATTTTATGTTTATAATGTGAAATAAAATATGCCTTTCTTGTGTCATTTTGAAATTAAATTTGTTTTTGTAAAACACCTTTGTTAAGTCAGAAAATTTGTTAAAAGTATGACTTAAAACTGGTCCCATTTTTTCATATAAAAACACCATTCTTTAGTCCACCTTTTTAATTTCAGCTTTTTTTAATTCAGGCAGCCCCAAGTCATATGATAAAAGCAGGCTCCAAGACTAAATGTTAATAACCCATCAAAATCGAATTTTGTTAATCTAAAACACTCCACCCACAATCTTTATAAAAACCGTACGAGCTGAAAAAATTAGAGAAAGGGACCCGGACCACATCGGATGACCCCGTAAATGAATTTTCCCGAATCTAAACCCATCGCAATCGGTTTTTGGTTATAAAAAATCTTGAAATTTTTATAAGAATCGTATGCGAGGCCGAAAAAAATTAAGAAAGGACCTGGGCCCTACAGTATGACCCTCTAAACGGATTTTCCAGAAACTGCCTCTGCAATCGGTTTCTGGTACTCAAAAACCCTACATCACCAATTTTTATATAAAACGTGGAAGCCGAAAAAAATTAAATAAATATACCCGGGGCTTACCGTTCGACCCTTTTTCCCATTATCTGGACCAATTGCAATGGATTTCTGGCAAATGAGGGGGGTTCCGTTGAACTCCATAATTAGAGTTAGAAGGACACGTAATCGAAGATCTTGTGCAAAAATCTCTGGCTAAATCTTTTTTAGCAAATTGTAGAAATTGTTAAAAGAATGTCAGTATAATTTAAAAGAAGTAGTGGATGTTAAAGTGCTCCTGCTGATTTTACCTACACCACTGTCCAAAAACCCGATTAGATTCATTTGTATGACATACATTTTTATAACTCGTTTGATAATTTTTTGTAGATAAGCATGTCAAGTTAAAAGTTAAATTCAGTATGATTATTTTAAGTCGTCTTCTGCAACGTTTATAATGAACATATTACTAAAATTGGTTTTGCTTTGCGAAATAATCCAGGTGCTCACATTCAATGAGTTCGAATACAAATTTCGTGTAAAACGATATAACGACTACATCTCACAATGGGATAAAGATTATGAGGTAAAGCGTCGCATTCAACAGGATAATTTTGCCCGAATTAATCAAAAGAGGGAAGAACTTCAAAATAATCCAAATAAGTTCAGAGAATTTCTTCAATTTGTGCGCCAGTCAAGCCAGATTGATTCTACTCGACCTGATGCGTTAGACGACATTCGACAATTTACTAAAAATAGTTTGTACAGATATCGGGTGAATCGAGAGGTTTTACAGAAAGTACAACGCAAGATAAAGGGTTTAAGAGCCAAAAGTTACAACATAATTCAAAGCTCGAGTGAAGGTTTTAGAAAAACTAACCGTAAATTAATGCGACTCGCCGGAAGTTCCTTGCAACGATCTTATGTTGTAAACAATTCGACATTCAGACCATTGGTAAGTTAGTTAAAAGCTTTAACAAATATATACAACGAATGAATCAATGTTTTTAATTTCAGCTTAATTTTAGTTGAGTATTTTGAACAGCTGTGTTTTGGAAAATTGACTTCGAATAAATCATAATATGATTCAAACCGTTAAGATTAATTCAATAAATTAAATCTCTAGCATAATTGTGAAACACGACAAATATTTTATTTTCCCGGGGTTAAAAGCTATCGCAGATTAATCTTTGGCCAAATTGTTAGAATATATGATTGTCGTTTACAAAACGATGTCCCATAAAATTGGAAAGCTTTTTAAGTCATAAATTCATAAATATTTAACCACAATTTCTTTGCCCAGCATCTTTAATATTTTGAAATTTACTTTATAACGAGTTTTTAACACTTCTTCGTAAAATATGGTGAAACACAAACAATACGATTTTCCAGTTTTAGTGTTCAGTTCACCCAATTGAAGTTTATACTAAATTAATCCCCTAACCAACAAAAACAAAAATTTATGAGAGTGTATTGGTTTAAAGGAGTCATTTAGACGAAGCCGAATATTTCTATTTAAATAATTATTTAAAAATTTATTTATTTGTTTAAACAATCAAATTTATTTGAGCAAAATGCATGTCAATTTAATACATATTTTAATAGAACCATATGTATACACGACAAGTAACAACCCGATTAAAATTGTTCATTCTAATGGTGTTCGCATATCTAAAACGACATTCAATTGAAGAACGGAATTTCTTAGTAAATTTGATTCTAAGAAAATTTACATCTCAAGATTTTCACCGATCGGCAAACTTGCCACTATAATATTTTGGTAGACCTATATGTGCACTCTATTTGGGGCCAACGCGATTAAAATTCTAATGGAGCTCGCATGTCTAAAACTACATTCAGTTGAAGAACAGAATTTCTTAGTAAATTTGATTCTAAGAAAATTCATATCTAATGAGATATGAATTTTCTTAGAATCAAATTTACTAAGAAATTCCGTTCTTCAATTGAATGTCGTGTTAGCACCACCTATATGCTAGCACCACTTTTTTTTTTTTTTGTTTTTTTTTATAAATGGGTTGGCTTAAGTATAGTGCACATATAGGCCTACCAAAATATTAAAATATTAAGTTCCGTTTTCACAAGAATGTCATTTTCTGGTTGGTTTTCTGGGTTGGCAAAAGTGGAGTGAACATATAGGTCTACCAAGTTGTTATAGTGGCGATTTTGGCGTCCAGTTAAAGTGTTGAGATATGAAATTAGTAAGAATCAAGATTTCTTGGAAATGCCGAGTTTCACAAGAATGTCATTATAGGTATTTAACATCCATTGGAATTGTATTTTGGTTCGCACTAGTAGAGTACATGTATAGGAATTTAAATCATCTTTTTCTTTTTTTAATTTTGAGTACTTTGTATGAATAAAATTCATAATAACTTAACGATTATTATTTTTCGAAAATTCCCAATTTTATTTGACCCTACTTTTAATTTTTTTTTTTTTTTTAATAAAATCTGTGAACGATGTTTAGTTACTTCAGCGTAACATAATTTCTCCTCAATTTTGCTGTTATTAGAATAATGAATTTTAATCAAATTGAACCTAAATAAACATTATGAATTTAAATTATTTGTAAACCTAACAATTTTGTAAAGTCACCTAAATGTTCGCAAATCACTAATGCATCTTCACATTTTGTTTTATTTTGAATTATAGTATAAACTTCATACTTCACAGTAGAAGTTTGAAGTTTTTCCTAAAATAGTACTAACCGCCACTTTTACAATTTAGGATTAATTTAGGATAAACTTCATTGGCATGTTCAGTTCTTAGTGTCATTGGTTATATCCAGCCCATGTAGGCCTACATTTGAGATATCTCATAAGTAGAATTTCCTCAATTGTAGATTTCTACATGGGCTGGATACAATATCTACATGTTATTTTGGGTTTGAGTCTTACGTAAACATTCAAGTCAATATTACGTCGTAGTTGGCATTGACAATATTAAAAATATTGTGTTAGACGAGATTTCAACAATGGATATCGATAACCTACATCGTGACGTATTGCTGCCCACATTAGCGGTTTTTGAATATAAATACACGGAACAAGTGGAATCCAATATACCACCTGTGCGGAACAACAATTATTTTGAGATTACAATTCCAAAATATAATTTAGACGAATTTAAAGCACATTTCCGGGTGTCTAGAACGTGTTTCGAGGTTTGTTTATATTTTTAGTGCAATTTAAATATAAGTACCTGAAAAAAATATTTCCAATTTCAGAAATTGTTTAGTGTAATGATAACTACCATGAAAAAGGCAAAGTATACTTTTGTGCCTCCACAAAAGAAATTATTATTGACAATTTGGATCCTGAGCAAGCAAGAATCATTTCTTTCTGTTCGGTGACCGGTTCGCTTTATCACCAAGTACAACTCATTTTATTTTTACCGAAACAGCCGAAGCTATCAGTAAACTTAAGAGAAAATACATAAATTTTCCAAACTTCGATGATCAAAAAAAAATTGCTGGTGTAATGTTTGAATATAATTATTTGTAACATCAATTATTGATTATTATTTTGTTTTTTAGATTTTTCAGGCGAAATCTCGAATTCCCGGGATAGTTGGTGCTATCGATGGATGTCACATTCCGATAAAGCAACCTTGCCATAATGCAACGGATTTTTATAATCGAAAAAACTTTCACTCCATCATACTACAAGGCAAGTTATACAATATAATATTTACAAATTACATAATGTTAAAAACCAATTTTATCTTTTAAAGGTGTTTGTGACCACACCATGTGCTTTACGGATATATTCGTTGGAATGCCAGGCAGAGTTCACGATGCCAAAGTTTTCAAATGTAGTCCACATTTTAAGCAACTTGAGAGTAAAGAGTCGCCAATTAAAGCAGGATTTCACTTGATGGGGGATTCGGCATATGGAGCAACTGATTTTTTAATAACTCCTTTTAGAGATAATGGTCATCTTACAAAGCAACAAACTATTTATAACACAGATCTAAGTTCGGTTCGATCTGTTATAGAGAGAGCTTACGCCCAATTGAAGGGCAAATTTAGACGACTTAAATTTATAGATGCCAATAATGGAAATTTTACTATTAAAAATGTGGTTGCAGCATGTGCTCCCCATAATTTTGTATTGACGGAAGATAGAAACATGGAAGACGAATGTTTGGACCATGAAGATGATGACACTCAACCTGTAAATAGTTTGTCAGAAAATAAAAAAATATATTTGGCTAGTTTGTTCTAAAAATTCAATGTTTATTTGTTTTATTTATTTATTACAAAATTTTTAATTGCGTAGAGTAGCATCTAACAGTCTTTTTAAAATTTCATTTCTTTGCTGTTGGACTTCAAGCATTTTGTTGGTATTATTATCAACTGCTTGCGCCAACTTTTCAACGGCCCGTACCTTTTCCTCCTCAATGCGAAGCTGCTCTTGTCGATATCTTCGCAGTTCTGAGGTTTTACCATTTGAGGTTGTGCTGCAATTTGAAGACTCCGAGTCAAAATTTTGCTCTAAATCCAGTGCCTGGCTCACAGTAGTCGACTCTAAATTATTGGGTAAATTAACGGTTAAATCTTCTTGGAAAATGGTTTGAAATTCTTCGTAATACTTCCAATTAGATCTCCCGCGACCCGTCTTATGGCGACTGTCTTTTATTTTTAAATAAGTCTTTTTTAAATTTGCAAACTTTTTATTTAAGTCGGCAGCCCCGACATGATGCCCCTTATTTCGAAATATTTTTTCAATGGCTTTCCAAATTCCGGTTTTTCTTTTTTTTGGATTTCGAAAGTCATCTTTTCTGTGCGTATACTCCGCTAACAATAATTTCACGAGCGCGTTATTCCATTTAAACCCACCTTCCACATCCGACGCTCGTTCTGTGGGTGGCACATCCTCAATCACATTTTCTCTTCCCGAGAATTCAGTAGAATTTTGTATTTCAAAATCCTCCAAAAAATTCCTCATAATGAATATCTAAACAAATACAAACAGGAGTTTTATATTGTATTATTATTAATAAAAAAACAAGGCTAGTTTAAAATTTCCAGTTGCACAATCAGTTTTCACTGGACTTTCCAAACTTTTATTAATATAACGTTAATTTTGGTAATACTTACCACCATCACTATCATACATATAATTTTCATCCATTTTTTTTATAAGTATGTAATGCAATTAATATTAATGATTTTGTTAAAAAATCTATTATAAGTTATTATTAGATTCTCGCCTCGAAAATAACAAAACAGTGGAACGATGTAAAATGTCAAATAAAATAGTTCAGATTCAAACCAAAAAATATTTACTCAAAAGTAGGCAGAAAATTAGTGAGATATTTTGTATCCAGCCCATAATATGTGTGAGGCCTACTATTTTTTAGTGAGGCCTACATGGGCTGGATAGTGGATATACCCATTGATGCCAATATATGCCAATCAAATGAAAACATTTTCGATCAGAACGTCATCAAAACGGTTCAGTAATTTGACCGGTTTGTATCTGGTATGTAAATTCGAAATATTTTTCAGAAGTAGATAAACTAACCTTCTATGAAATCTTTGTTTGGAGAGAATTTGCATTAAAATTTGACGGCGACGATTGAATATTGTCCTCATTTGCTATTGAACAAGGTTTTACACGATAAATCAGTGAAGAAACTAGCATTGTGTTTAACAACTTTAAATCGTCCAGTGCAAGCAGCTAAAAGACAGAAGAAAATTGTTTACTGTTAAAAATTTTGACAATGGAGTGCCTGAATGCAAGAGTTCCCATTAGTCTTCAACTTCCCAAAGCCTTTCCATTCTCTTTCAATTTCCTTACTATAGGCTGGTTGTTTTTCCGTGACATATAAACTGCGTTTTAATAGTATGGTACCATCTTTCAATTATATCAATACACTTTGACTTCGGGTTACATTATGTTGTCCTACCATGATTAAGTTCAACTAAAGCTGATAATTCGCTAAATATGTTTCGAACTGCAATCCCTGATGCATACCTCTAACGTTTCATACGTAATGTACCAAATTAAAGAAGCAAAGCAAATTCTGGAAACAACTTCGTTATTTTGGACCGACTCAATGACCACCTTATGTTGAATTCGAGGGCACCCTCATAAATATAAAACTTTCGTGGCCAATCAAATATCGGAAACTCAAACATACTCAAGCTCGTCACAATGGCATCACGTTGGATCAACCAATAATCCGCAGCAGACTGCGCATCAAGAGGGACCAGTCCGAAGGAACTAAAGAACAACTCTTTATGGTGGATGGGTCCAGATTGGCTACAATTTTCAACCGAACGTTCGCCGCAGCAAACTACTGTTCAAGTGGAAGCTATTTTAGAAACTAAACAAGTGCTTACACTTGCAATATCAACAGATTACGCTATTACACTATTAAGCGATTAAGCTATTACACAACAAATTTGTTCTGCATTAGGTAACATCAACAACAGTCAAAAATTGACGTATTTAACCTTTCATACACATTCCTTTGAAGCTCGACTTCAAAGACACTCAGCAAAAACTAATTGATGCCCTTTTAAATTCAAACAACAAAGCAGTGATCATTTCAATCTACCACCAAATCAACTTAACAAGGCACTTCAAGATATAAAACTGGGGGGCTATTATGAATTTTTTTTTCGATTTCGTAAAATACGAAATCGTAAATTCGATCCGCCGCGAATATTCCTATTATGAAACTTTTTTTCTGGTCGTAAAATTTAAGACCATGGTGTATGCTATTTTGTGTTGGTTTAGTTAAATAATAAAAAAGTTTCAAATTAATTGTAATAAATTAAACTAGTCAATTATTATAAAATTATTAAGTAACTTACATTTTAAAAAGAAATTAAAGTATTTTATTTTAATAAAGAAATAATAAGTATACATTATTGTTTTCGTAAATACGATATTCGTCATCTACAGAGCAGTCGAATTTTGACATTTGATTTTCGTAAAATTCGATTTTGATTTTTTTTTGGTTCATAATATGGCGGATTTTACGATTTTCAAATTTTACGAAAGCAAAAAAAATTCATAATACCAATTTTCGAGATATGACAAAACGAGATATAGTACAAACCGCGTTATGGTAGAGAATGTGCATTGCGAAACGATGGGAGCGCAGCGACCCGCCTGATATAACCCAGTCCTATACTCCCGCTCCTATCGATTTTTTCCTATCGAATTTCTGCTATTGTTTTATATTTTAAAATATTTCAAAGTAATAAGATGCATTTAGGATTACATCTGTTATATGCTATTAAAGTTAGCCGATAGTTTCCAGCCGAGAGTAAAAAAAAATCGATAATGCAGATAGTTGCTATCTCAGACGAAAATATAATATGAAATGTCAAATATTAATATGCTTCAGCCGACATATCTCAGCCGACATTTCTCAGCTGATATTTTTCAGCCAAACGTACTTTTTTTACCAAAAATATTTGTTTTCTACAAAAAAAAATTCAACTAAAATGGTTAAAAACAAAACATTAAACTATATTTTTAATAGCATTATTAATTGTTTAAAAAATTCATTTTCCAATACGGAAACTTGTATATAAATATATCGCACACACAAAGTTGGAAAATTTCTAAAAATTGACCGTTTAAAGTGTCATTGTTGGAAATAGATTCAAATGAAAGGTCTTATTGATGTTCACACCTGGAAAAAATTTCAGGTCAATTTTCATGTGGGGAACTCGGGAAAATTCTATTGAATATATCGCACACACGAAATTTTGAAATTTCTAAAAATTGACCATTTAAAGTGTCATGGTTGGAAGTAGATTCAAATGAAAGGTCTTACTGATGTCCTTACCTGGAAAAAATTTCAGGCCAATTTTCATGTGAGGAGGTCGAGTAAACTCGATTGAATATATCGCACACACAAAATCTGAAAATTTCTGAAAAATGACCGTTTAAAGTGTCATGGTTGGAAATAGATTCAAATGTCAAATGTCTTACTGATGTTCACACCTGGAAAAGTTTCAGGTCTATTTTCATATGGGGAGCTCGGGAAAACTTGATTGAATATACCGCACGGACAAAATTTGAAAATTTCTAAAAATTGACCGTTTAAAGTGTCATGATTGGGAATAGATTCAAATGAAAGGTATTAATGATGTTCAATTTTCATGTGGGGAGCTCGAGAAAACTCGATTGAATATATCGCACACACAAAATCTGAAAATTTCTAAAAATTGACCGTTTAAAGTGGCATGGTTGGAAATAGATTCAAATGAAAGGTCTTACTGATGTTCACACCTGGACACAATTTCAGATCAATTTCCATGTGGGGAGCTCGGGAAAACTCGATTGAATATATCGCACACACAAAATTTGAAAATTTCTAAAAATTCCGTGCGATATATTCAATCGAGTTTCCCCGAGCTCCCCACATGAAAATCGACCTAAAATATTTTCCAGGTGTGAACATCATTAAGACCTTTCATTTGAATCTATTTCCAACAATGACACTTTAAACGGTCAATTTTTAGAAATTTTCCAACTTTGTGTGTGCGATATATTTATATGCAAGTTTCCGTATTGGAAAATGAATTTTTTAAACAATTAATAATGCTATTTAAAATATAGTTTAGTGTTTTATTAGTTAAATTTCATTTGATTTTATTTTGTAGAAAACAAGTATTTTTTGTAAAAAAAGTACTTTCGGCTGAAAAATATCGGCTGAGAAATGTCGGCTGAGATATGTCGGCTGATATATGTCGGCTGAAAAATGTCGGCTGATAACTTTCGGCTGAAGCATATTAATATTTGTCATTTCATACATAATAGTTAGCCGATAGTTTCCAGCCGAAAGATAATGCAGATAGTGTCTTGACTATTTTTAAACTCTCTTTATACTCTCGCTCCTATCGATTTTAAAATTCCTGTAAACTAAAATAATTATTCCTTCACCCGGATGATGTAACCCGATCCTAAATTCTCCTAAATTCGAGTTCATAACTGATTTTTGCTGTATTCAAGACACTATCTGCATTATCTTTCGGCTGGAAACTTTCGGCTAACTTTAATAGGGTAAAATTTATGCTTCGACGGCAATCACAATTATGTTGGGTTCTATAAAAGGTGCAAGAAGGTCTGTACTACACGATAGAATACTTCGATTTACTTAGACATATCTACGATGCCTTGCCAATGGCCTTCAAATGGTTGAATTTTCGAATTTTTGTGATTCCAACAGAAAATTTATGCTTCGACGGCAATCATAATTATGTTGGCTTCTACAAACGATGCAATAGGGTCTGTACTACACGATAGCATACTTCGATTTACTTTCTCTACGATACCTTGTCATTGACGAACGAAACAACACCACTACACTTTCTTCTATAGCAAAATTTTAAAATTAAAAAAAAAAATTGACTCCGCATAATTATGTTGACTTCTATGAAACATAACGAGTGGTTATTGCACATGGTTGTGGCTCCCTTGCTATTGTGAACTTATTTTTTTAACAACTTATTTAGTTTTACATAACACGTTTTTCTTGAAAGTGTAGATTTACACTTTTTGGGCTGTTGTAAAGTTTTTTGTCATTTTTAGTTTGTCAGAAACTTCACTATACGAGTAGTAGTTTTTTAAACAAAAATGCTTAAAAATATAAAAATAAAGCCTTCTTCGGTATCTAAATTCAAAGTTTGCTTAATAAGTCAATGAAGAATTGATTTTATTTATTTTTATTTCTCGTTTGAACAAAACAGTGTTAGAGAAATTGTCTTGCTGATCTTGAAATCATTCGAAGCTGAACATTTTTCTTTGTAAGTAATTTTCTGCTATCGTGCGCCGTTTCCGAGATAAAAGCCTGGCATTATTAAAAAAAACTCACCCTGTATACATTTTAGACGAGAAACGTTTTAATTCTTTTCGGGCCTAAATAATGAGAAATGTTCATATTCAGTATAATATTCAGAAACGAATAACAAAAATACAACTCAGTTCTTATCTTTTATAGATTAAATTGAAACACATATTAAAATGAGATGTTATAATCGCGACTTCAGTTTAAAATTTGTTTGAATTCCGTTCAGTAACTATGCGTTACGAAATTTTCCAAGTTATGTTACTCTGTGCAATGTTTTACGTTGCCAGACCAAATCGTTACGAAAATGTATCGCCCTTTAGTGCCGACTTTATTGAACAGGGGAAAATTCTACAAATGAACTTGGCTCGCGTTAATCAGGCGATGAACAACAATGAACAATCATTCGGTGAAAGTTTAAATTTTTATAGTTCAATCGGAAAAATTGATTTGTCCAAACCCGATGCCCTTGATGGTTTCAAAATGTTTACAAAAAATAATTTGTATCGATACAGGGTGTATCGACCCGTATTAACCTCAGTGCAATTCAAATTAAGTGAGATGAATAAGAAATTGTTTTCCATATATGACAGTTCCGTGGAATTTGCGATAAAATCACAACGAAAGTTAATACGTGTTATTGGTACAAGGTCCTATATTGTGACGAATTCAACAAATAGACCACCGGTAAGATAAGAAATAATATACTTATACGAAATCATTTGTTTTGTGATAATAACTCTAATTTATTTATTTTAGATTATGTTTAGTTGATGAGGTTGTATAACCATATACATTGATTTTGATGTAAGAGTCTAATTAAATCCGATAGGTGGTCGATTAATCGTATTTGGCACGATGTACGATCTCCTCCTGTTATGGTAACCGGTAATATTAAGAAATTTCTCTTTCAATAAGCTGTAGACACCTTGTTCGTTTATCACTTCGAACTTGTATGTCAAATGGTTCAACATATTTTTAATATCGTATAGTAATGATCGATGGACGGTGGTGCGATACAAGATATTTTTTGGTCGTTCGGTCGTCGTTGTAAAAAAACTCATGTGATCTAAAGCATCAGACCGCGTTAAATCCAAATTAGGTAAAACTTTTGTCATGTGCATAATCTCGCCAAATGAGTTTTTGTCCGGATTGCGGCTTATATCGTCTAGTAAAGCGTTAATTTTTCTATAATTTTGTTGTTGAATTTCAAGTTTCTTATGATAGTCAGGATCGTCAGGATGTAGAATATTATAAAAATAGCTTCGTTTAACAATTTTTAAATCGTTGCTAGGAACGAAATTCATTAATATACTGCAAATGAGTATGAGCTTAGTACATTTTGACATTTTGATAGTATATTGAAGTTAGGTGATCTAAAAGTATTTTTTTACAAAATTAAAATTATATCGTTTATTTAAGAGTATTTTGTGCATATATCTTACCAGTAAATGTATGTTCCATAAATTAACATGTTTACTCTATTTGAATATTATATTAATAGTACTCGTAGTCGTATGTAGTTGATAGAGATAACTTTTAACCTCGATTTCATAAATTCCAAAAATATTGTACGCACTATTGTATTTATATTATAAAAGTTCGTGTACTATACTTTTTTGTCGTTATACGGCCAATGCGAGTTGAAAGATAATGTTTGTGAAAGAGTTGAGCTTATGTAGTGCCAAATACGATTATTACATTTAAATTTTCTGATATATGAATTATAAATGTATTTTTTCAGATCCAGTTCTAGTGCTAAGCAGAATCGAAAACAAGCTTTGACTTTAGGATTTAGAATTTTCTAATATGATATTATAATATGAGAAAATAAAACAAGTTGGTTAGAATTAAAATAGGATTATAATTTAAAAACGAAGCGTTTAAATCAGACTCGTATAGTTCATAAACGCGAGTAGTGGCGGATGTAGCACACGAGTCAACAGCCGACTCAAGTTTAGTGAATTATTACAATTTGCGCATTCAACTTAACAAATTTTTCGTACGCTTTATCAATTTAGTGGGAACATATGAACCTCCGGGGAACGATGTCACATCGTTTTGTATTACAGATGCCATTGCTATACAACCTTTGGGGTTGGTACAAAATAGTCGTATCATAAAGAAAAATAAAAAAGAAGCCTTCAGACGAAATTGCCGGGTTTCGTCTGAAGACCTCTTTTTTAAGAAGCAGAAAAGTTCATTCGGTTATCAGGCATAGGTGTTTCGGAAAACTTTTGATAATAGACACTGTGAAGAGAAAAGTGACGAATTCGAGCAATATAAATGATAAATTAGTTCATTTATTAAGTTGAATTCCCTTACAAGGACACGAAATCCGTTGGGGATCAACTTTGTAAATTATAAGAAATATTAAAAACAAAAAAAATAAAATAAAAATTCGCCAAGTGCAATCGAGTGAAATAGGAGGGTTTTGGAGGTTAGAGAAACGTGCCACAAGCATACAATGCACGAGTAACTAAACTCTTAAAGACTTCTCCTACCTTGCATCGATAGTCCGTGTTTAAGTGTCAGTATTTTAACATCGGACCCTTCACGTCCGACTATTCGTTAACATGGACGATCACTAGGATGTATCCAAGTCAGACCATACATCTTCTCTGCATCCGCTATAAATACTACTTTATTGATCGCAATTTATAGCGGTGATTCCAATTTCAGTATTCTTCCATAAATTCGATATAATGCTTCCATCACTTGGTAATTTTAAATTGTATATAGACGTTTCATCAAACACTTTAATTGAAAAAGCTAATGATTCCTTTATAGCGGTCTTCTTTCTGGTTTAAAAGGAAGCGTCACGATGAACCTATTGTCCAGCGATTTGGTGGTAGTCGTTTGAAATATTTCTTCACACATCTGTTCTTCCGGTGGTAATGATGGAGCATCAGATATTCATTCTCTCTACCAAAATCTTTTCAAGTTCTACTCTAAACTACACCCCCATCGAGGTTTTCAGTTACAATCCAACCAAAATGCGAGCCGTGAGCGTATAAACACTTCGTTCAGAACGAGGTTTAGCATATCGATTGTTGATGCTGATTTATTGCTTATATCAGCCAACGTTTAAGTCAAGGTAGTCTAGTAGTTCAGCTTGGGCAATCTGCCTTATTCAATCGCCCATTCCTTAAATGTGCACTTAGGGACTGCCTTCATTAGGCTGGATATACCCTCTATAGATAACCAGCAACATTTTACTTTCTTTTACGTAGTAAAATAAAGTATGGTGACCATGAAAATTGTTGACCTTGACATTTTGCAAGAGTCGCCATTCGATATACCGCCGAAATAAAAAGAAATCGTTTTAAAAAATCTCTATAGGTAAGTATGTGTGATCTGTGAAGACTGTAAAAGCTTGGGCCTCTTTACAGCACAGGCGAAGCGATTGATCGGGTGAAACTGTAGAGTTAAGCTTTTTCAGTGATTTATGGCTGAAATGGGTCAACCGAAAGTGGCAGCTTACACAGAAGCTTTCTCAAGTTCTTCACGTTCAATGTTGACTTGTAAAGCTTGAAGACAGTTTGGTTTATTGCTAAAGACCAATGACTTCAAATAACCCCACAAGAAATAGTCTAATAGTGTTAAATTACAACTTCCTGGAGGACATTCAATATCACAGTTTCTTGAAATAATCGAATCTCCAAACTTTTCTCGCAATAATTCAATTGTTGCACTTGCTGTGTGGCAAGTAGCCCCGTCTTGTTGGAACCAAATCTTGTCAAGATCAACTTCTTCCAATTTCGGCCATAAAAAGTTGGTTATCAATCGATCTATGCCGATCTCCATTGACAGTAACGGTGTTACCAGCTTCATTTCGAAAAACATACGGACCGATGATTCCACCAGACCAAACATCACATCAAACTGTCAATTTAGGTAAATGTAATGGTTTCTCATGAATAATTTGGGGATTTTCTTCGCACCAGAGTCAACAGTTTTGTTTATTTACAGCACCGTTTTCAAGTTTTTCCAAGGCAAAATCAGCAAATTCACGACGTTTACGGTGGTCCAATGGCTTCAGTTCATGAGTGAGAATAATTTTATACGGATGCAAACCCAATTCTTTTCTTAAAATCTGCCAGCTTGTGGTTTGAGACAGTCCCAATTCTTGAGAACGTCTTGGAATCGACAAATTGCGGTGTTCAGCAACACTTGCCTGAACGGCAGCAATATTTGCATTAATTCGAGCGTTTCTTTGTCTTATTGGCACTTGAACATTATGTAAAGAAAATGTACGCTCAAAATTTTCAACAATTCGCCGAATAGCGAGAACACTTGGACGATTATTACGACTATAAAATGGCAAAGCGCACGAAAAGTTGCAAGTGGAGAACGATTGTTTTTGATAATAAAACTGAATAATTTATAAACGTTGTTCTTGCGTATATCTCACCATGATGAAATTGTAAACATTACTGAATACAATGAAACAAAAAACGACAGATCATGACATATTACAAATAGTCGAAACGTCACATAAAAATTATATCATTCCTATTGGAAACCCCTATATTTGCTGGATGGGCTGCAATCGGGCCGATTCCCTTCATTGAAGCACCTTTTGAGATACGACACTTTTCGTTTTATTGTCAGGAGCGAGAACGAACAAAGTGGATGGTTTGCCGACACGTGAACATGCTACGTTCAATTGGCCTTGACAGCAACATCATTTTCTAAATTCCTTGTAGTTGCTCATGGCGAATGCAAGTCGAATCAGAACATGAATTATTTTAAACTCGAATGGTATATCGATTGGGATTAGCGTAGAGTACTCGGAATGAGATATTCCTCACCTCGTGAGTTACATTGCCCATGAGTTTTCTCACCGCCAAACGCGTTCCGTTACATAGTTTTGATCGGTTCAGATTTCGAAGGATGATGACTACCGAGCCAACCGTCAGTTGTAAATTGTGCGGTAGCATGCGAGGCAGACCCAATGAGTTTAACAATTCAGTTGGATAGATGGTTGAACGATTTGAATTTACATTGTGAAGTTTTGATTCACATCTTTGTTCGATTCGTCGAGAGGAACACGGTCATTACCGATAGTCATCAATTGCTTGGAGAAATCTTCGGCAGATGCATCGTTAAGCAATGAAACTCGCATGTTTGCCGTCAGCTGAAGTTTCTTCACATCTGCGATGTCAGCACCACAGAGGCAAGCGTTTATTTCATCGGCAGCGGGCGATCTTGGAATGGCTGGTAATGTTTGACGGAAATCGACAGAAAGTAGTATCATTTCGCCTCCAAAACTTCTTGAGTCATAGCGCAGTTCAATTGAGTGCTTGCTACCAAAACTTTGACCAATACTGAGTGTTTCGCGACGTTGCGTGTCGGTTTTTCAGTCATTTGAAGGTTTAATTGCAATTTCAACGCTGAAGAAACTGATACAGCAATTTCGGATCTCGCACGAACAGTGGCCAAAAGCAATTATATGAGGAATGTCTTCCCAGTTCCACCGTGCGCATCGAAGAAAAATAAGCCACCATTTATTTAAAGAAATCTATTCTGTGACGTACATGCGTAGTTTAAACAAAAATTATATTAAAAAAGAAAATTCAAACAAAAATTTTTAAAACAAAACAAAAAAATATAAATCAAATTTTGATTTAACATTTAAAAATTTTAAAAATTATTATTCAGGATTTTTTTGAAGTTATCCTTTGATAAATTAAAGTCAAATAGGTCAAATGGCACATGAAATGATATGTTTTCCTAAGTGTAAGCTGAATCAGTCTGAACAAACGGTACCAATAAAAGCCGCACCTATAAGGGAAGTCATATATTTTCAAGCGTGCATATTTTGTAATCCGTGCATCTTGTTGAGTACGGAGTATCCTACGCGCCGCATTTTCATGGAATGGTGAATTGTTGTCGTAATCCCAGTCACTTTTCTTTAACAAGAAAATCAGAAACTACTTTTAAATGCTGTCAATTCTTTTAATGTGCACGTAGTATATAGTATGGATTCCAGACCGCTACAGTGAACGTAAGCGAAATAGAGTGATCATGTTTGAATATCTTTAAATTCACCTGTCCATTTCAAATTCACCTGTCCAACAACTTCGTTGTTGACTTTGTATGAAGTAATTAACGGATTTCTTTTACGATGGAACGACATGATTTTGCATTTCTTAATATTTAAGTAAAGCGACATAGGTATCGACGCGTTATGCAACATAGGTATTGACGACAATGTTGATGGCATGTTTATTTATAAATTTGGTTGAAATTTACACAGTACGCATACCACTGATGTTAGGATAGTATTCCGTTAGAGCAGAAGTGACATCAGCTGGGCATTTGGTTGATCGATTCAGTTGTGAGTTATAGCGTGTCAAGGGTGGAGGTAAACAAAGAGAAAATTCGCTATGTTTTACAATTTTGAATCGATAAAGGCGAAAATGCAAGTCAGATGGCTGAAATTGTGAATAGTTGCTACGTAAATTCCGTTCCGGTAATTTCAATACGAAAGATGCGCCACGCACTGGAAGGCCTATCGTAGTACATCGCCTATAAGCTGAAGATCGACCACAAAACAGTTTTAAACCATTTGCATAAGGCTGGCTTCAAAACGAACTCCCATGTTTGTGTACCACATGAGTTAACACGAAAAATTTAGATGGACCGTGTTTCCTACAGCAAATCCTTGGCCAAACAGAACGAAATCGAGCCATTTCTGAAGCGGTCGAAGGCCAGCGAAGCGGCGCAAACGGTGGCCAAAGCAGGATTGAAGACCAGGGAGGTTTTGCTGTATGTTTGATGGTATTGGAAGAGAATTATCTACTAAGAGATGGTGCCTAACGGCCAAATGCTCAATTCGGACCTCTACTGCCAGCAGGCATCGTGTTCCACCAAAACAACGCCATAGGCCTCACTTCCATGATGTCACCAGAAAAATCAATCTTTTCATAATTATTAATAATAAAATTTACAAAATATACATATTTACTAGCTGACCCGGCAAACTTCGTTTTGCCCAAAATAGATTTTTTGATTGAATTAATTTCGAGCATTCACGATTCCACCCGAAATTTGCTTTTTTGATCGAAAATTATCGATCGTTAACAGATGTCGCAATAATATAATTTCAATTATAGATTGAATGAAACACTTTTCGAATTCAATTGAATTCAAAATCCTGTATTTATACGGAAAGCTGACCCGAATTCTATTCGTTTTATTGAAATGTAAAAAAAAGAATAGAACAATGATTGTATTCAATTTAAGGCTGCATGATACACAACATTTTTGAGGGTGGTTTCCCAACTCAGGAATACGCCACATATAGCTGGCCGTGTGAAAAGCATGACAATTTCCAGATTTACGCCGCACACTTCCAGCGACTGCCCTTGTGACTTATTTATCGCAAATGCAAGTTTCACAAGGAAACTGAATGCGTTTGAACTGGAACGGCAAATCGGTTGAAGTCAATGGAATTCGCTGAATAAGGCATTCTTCGCCTTTAAACGCTCTTTCAAAATCCTTGCAAGTATCACATTCTTCATTAGCTTCGTCAAAATCAGTCGGGTTCCATTGCACAGTTTCGAGGCATGTCGATTTCGTAGCATAATGATGACAGATCCAATTTTAAGACGCAAATGATGAAGTGGCATGTCAGGCAAATTCAAAGAGTTTTGGCATACCACTGGATAATTGGCGAGTTCGTCTTCGTTTTCAACTCGATCGATCGATTTGTATGAACGCAATTCTCCCGGAATTTGATTTTGAATCGTTCAATTTAAGTCATTGGCATGTTCATCTTTCGTTGAAGTGAATTGGCAAATTTCAAATGTTCTTTGGAGAAAACTTCTGCGGTTCTAACAATATCATTACGCTACCAAATCGACGATTATTGTTGTCCAAATCTTTTAATGTTCGATCGAGAACTTCTAATGAACATTTGTGTGCCATCGTACACTCATCCCATATATGATCAATTTACAATTTTTCAACACTTTTATGCCATGGCTAATTGTTTTGAAATGTTGCAAACAGGATTTTCGTTGATTTGCAGGTTTAAGGGAAGTTTCAGTTTCATCGAGCGCATCAAGGAAAAATAGTCCACCATTTCCATCATCGACAGCCTTCATTCAACAGTGGAACATTTGTTTGTACTTGTTGTTGCAAAATTGTCGTGTCGTAAGCACGCTCGCGTTCCAATACACGATTCAATGCAACTCTACTTTAATGATTTGTGTGCCACTCATAAGCAAACACAAATCTTTAATCATCCCTAACGCTTCATTGTTGATGTTACCGTTCGTTTGTTCAATTCGAAATTCCCTGTCGCGACTCAAAAGCTATGCAAAATGTCTTCTGCGATGTCATCTTTATACGTATCCCATAATTGACGTAGGATTTGTACACTGACACGAAATGATCATAGCGAAAAGTGTACGAACTTGATTGGCAGGTGAAGAAGCTGTTGTTCATTGTTGGCATGCTTCTCGAAATATTACGTACCATTCACACTCCGCAATTACTCAAATGAAGTTGAACTGCGCACATAAACCAAAAGCAACCGAAGCCAAAAACAACCGTCGTTTTTTTGGTTGGATTGTGTAAATTTGTCCCACTGCATCAGTTGAAAACACACTTGTATATCCATCTACTGGTTGGCCTTGCTTTCTGCGTTACCATTTCTTCGACGATGCATTCCATGTGTAATATCGAGACATATCCGAGTAATGCAATGTTCTAAAGCAAAACCTCGTAAATTTTGTTGCTGGTCGTCTTTTCACTCGCTGTACTGCGTTCTCTGCGTTGAAATTCACTCTTTGGCCATTCTCCAAATGAACTTCCGAATGCACAACAGTGGAATGACGTTCATGAATCGCAAATAAAAATATTCTCGTGTTGCAAGAAATGGTTCGAATTAGGAGATTCACCATAAAGCAGGGTACACAATAGCTCTGGTGGTGGAAGCAACTCTGGCAGTTTCACCTTGCCGATCGCACCACCCAATCCTGGCGGATTTTTCTCACATTTAACTGCATATTGCTATGCTGACAAACGACAGACATCTAACCGAACTCAGCTAATGCGTGCGCACTGTACTGAATGTTTGGCTCACATCGAAAGGCTGCACGTTCAATGTTCATCGAAATTTGTTGCTGTCGACGTTGTCGTTCCATAGTCACACGTTGTGATCTTGCTTCATCACTTTGCCGAGCACGAATATCTCTTTTTCTCAATCGTTGTTGCTCATTGTAAACTTCGTTGATCTCTTCTGACTGTCGCACGCGATTTCAATCATTCTGATTCGAGCTGATTCCCTTTCAATAGCACGTTCCTCTTCCGTTCGACGAGCTGCGACATTTCGGTGTCGCGTTGGATTCTGAGAACACCGACCAATATTATCATGACCTCGTCTTGGCATCGTAACAAACATCGAACTGTAAATCGGTTGCCGATCTATTCCAATGGAAATGGGGTTAGTTTTCGCCGACAAACAAAAACAATGAACTCACTTTCTTGTGATCGAAATATCAATAATATCACTCAGAAATAGATAAACCACAGATTCGCAATAATATATTTCGTAAATATATAAACTATTTCACTCGAAAAATCAATGAAAAATGATAAAAATATCAGAGTCATTTAAATTTGACCGCACATCTCAAATTATCAAATCAGAAAGAACAAACAATATACTGAGCTGTCAAACATAATGACCGCCTCAGCGTTGAACCACCTGTTGAACTAAAATTGAATTGAACTGAAAAATGAAATGTGCGCCTACAGCGCCACCTTTTGAGAATTTTTCGACTTTTCTTTTTTCCTAAACATTCGCGTAGCAATTACGAGCAAACCTGCAGAAGGAAGTATCCAATTTGGTCCAGTCGTTTTCAAGTTTTAAGCATCCGAACAAACCACGATCGATTTTTATATAAATAGATTACTTTTCCCAACCCCAAGTATCCATCCCGCATCGATTATTCATATTATGAAACTAAAAAAAAACAATCCGCCTGGATATTATACTATTATGAAATAAAAATCCGACTTAGCGGATTTTATGACAAAATTCATTGTCAAATCCGATAGCTGGTTAGGTTACGGATATCGTAACATCGCAACATATAACTTAATAAATTTTAAAATGTTAGTACATATCTTTATTAAATTATTTTTAGCAAATTTAAATAATGTAGGTAATATTTATGCTGAAAACTTTGATTTTATTTGTCTTCAACAAATGGACAACAATTCGAAATACCTACTTATTTCTTTTATGGAAAGGAACGAAAATCCATTCAAATTTGACAGTTGAAATACTTAGTTTTATAATAGGAATATCCGCCGGGGATCGGATTTTACGACAACGTATTTCAGGCATCAAACTCCCACACATGGCTGGGACATCAGAAACTCACCACCGCTACTACACTCATCTATGGACGTTCCCACGAGCATTCCCTACCATTAAGGGACCGATCAAGAATTCCAAAGTTATATTCGTTAATTAAAAGTTTCTTACGACTTCGATGTTTACAACAAAAATCCATCAAAATTCACTATTCAACCCTAACAAAAAATATGACCATCTTAGATTCGCCATCTGTCTTGCAAAATAACCCAACATTCATATGATTACATATCTTCCAACGAATGAAGCAAAATTATTATCAGAACAAAAAAGCATTTATGATAAAATTATAGAAGCAGTCAGTCGCACCACAGGAAGGCGGCTTCTTTAATTGGATGCGCTAATATTGACTGAAATTCGTTCAAAAGCATTGAATCGCACAATTCAAGGTTTGAGAGGTTATGGAAGACTTTTTGTTGGTGCACTAATTTTATTGTTGATACAAAAGTATAGATCTGAAGTTAACTTGGTACCTTGTACTCCGGCTGGTAATTCATAGTTGAAGAAGAGCTTACCAACTTAACTACTAACTTAGCAACAAAATGAAGCAAATACGACTTGGCTGACGCCGGAAGTTAATGACACATACAATCGATAACTACTTGGTTAAAAGCACCGCCAAAAGCTCGAATTGATGCCAGAAGCCAGAAACCTAAATCTGTTAAGTTTAGGGCTGGAGGCCTATTATGAATTTTTTTCGTAAAATACGAAATCGCAAAATTTGATCCGCCGAGAATATTCTATTATGAAAAATTTAAGACCATGAAGTTTGCTTATTGTTTTAGCTAAAATTCCAACAATCAGGCGGTCGACTGAATTTAATTGGTTTGTAATTTCACTTCATAAATGTTGGGTAGTCTCTTTATATTGAGGTGCATTCAAAAAATTTGGCTATGCCAACATTTAGTTCTATAAAAGAAATTAAAATGAAAAATTGACGATCATTGGTACAAGTCGTACATGTCGTATGACAAACGTAGTGAAATACTGTGTATTTAAACCGTTGGTATATTAGATTTGTAAATATTTTATTTTTTTGTAAAATGAACTATTTCATTTTACTTGTATCACGGCTGAACGGGTTTATCTAGAAACGATATTACAATAAAAAGCCGTGATTTTATTTAAATATTTCTGTACACCAAATTTTATTCTGTGTTTTCCTCACTTTGTTTATCAAATGATAAATTTTTTAATGAAAACAATTACAATATTTACAACTCATTTTTTTTTTAATTTAAAATCATATTACAAATAACTCTCTCTCGCTAATAAATAATTATTATATCGAGAAAAATTAACAGCATTCCTTAATTTATATTTTAATTTTTATTTAAATAACACTTCAAATTATTTATATGTTAAAATGTATTGTAATTTACAAATATTTATTTATAATTCATATTGTTTTTTATCTGATTATAATATAATTATTATTAATATACACTAGTATGTAATCCTTGTAAAAAAAATCCGAAACAAAAAAATTTGTGTAATTCTATTAAATGTTGTGGCCCCAGATATTTTTCTTTGTTTATGTTTTAATTTAACAATTATTGCATTAAAATTAAGTTAAAATAACTAGGTAATAGTAGTTTTCTTTAATTAATTAATAATTAAAGCCACAGAGCTATAGTTTTTTTGTAAGATGATGATTAGTTTGCACATTATATAAAATATAAATTGACTTCAATCCATTTACAAAAAAATATTTAGATTTTAGTTTTTTTAACAAGTTAAACGCCTCTACCAAATAATTTTGATTCTTTTTTTTTTATTTGATTTAAATATTTTACTATAATTTTTCGTAATTTGATTGTATTCTAGAAATTCTATTTAAGATAGACAAATATGGTAGATTAATATAATATTTTATATTTTTAATTAACTTAAAATTTATAAACTATAGTTAAATATGTAAATATAATGAAGAAAATAAACTATCACATTATTGAAAAAATTAAAATAAACAAAAATAAATCCTTCTTCAGTTGGTTTTCTGATATGTAAATTATATACAATATCTTTAAATTTATTTAATTAGAAAAAATCAACAACAAACTAGGCCCCATTTGTAAATTTTTTTTTAAAGTCTAATCATTTTATATATATATATATATTTTTAATATTGAGCAAGTCACTTGCAAAAATACATCTTATACTAAACCATTTGTATCGCATCATATCAATGTAAATTAAATAAAACGAAACTACAAATTAAACTAATTAAATACAAATAAAAATGTTAAAATTTCTTTGGCACTGTACATATTATGTTTTTTGTGTTGTTTAGTATTTTAATTTTAATTAAGAATTTTAGAATTGCCAATATTATTACGCACAAAATAAAATGTCTTTCGAGCTCGGAGATCACAAGGAACTGATGAAAAATTCAGAAATGAAACTCAGACCTGCTGAATTTTGATTTTCTAATTATTGAAGCAGCTTTCTACAAAAATATTCAATCTCTCAATTTTTTTTTTTTTTGTTATTCATTAAATTTTAAAGCTTGTTTGATAAATTAAAATTAAAAAGGAAAATGATAAAATTTTTACAAAAATATAAATAACCTCTTTTTCGGCTAAATTTATTTAATTTAAATATAAATTTTTATTATGTTTGTTTTTACTGCATACAAAACATAAATCACGTGCAATATAAATATAGATTTAAACCGGATTCTAATTAGGTAAATTTAAATTCTATAAAATAATAAATCTTCTACTAAATATTACACGTGACTGAAACAAATATTAAAATTTAATAAACAATTCAAAATTATCACACAATGAATAAAATTAAATAAAAATGAAATACATGAAATTAAAAATATGCAGACGAATATGGAATGGAATGTTAATAGATAAATTAAATTAAATTAAATATTGTTGTTTCTTCATTAATTTTGTGTTATCAAATAAAAACATATTTTTATATACACCTTTGATTTTATATTATAATTATATACGACTATTCTTGACCAAATCCTTCCGTTTCCTCGATGGCATAAGTCAATTTCTCCACGAGTTGATCGTAACTTTTATAGGGCGGTAAATCTAATCGATTGAAACAGGTATGTGAACGTGGAAGCCACGTTTCTTTGCCTACTTTTTCTATACAAAAACGTTGATTACCGTTCGAGCCCATGAGTTCAGAGAAACCACCAACTGGGACACGACATGTCCCTGTAACAAATTGTAAAAGGCGCGTGCGTTTTTCTGTATCCACCTCCCGCACAAACTGTGAAAATAAATTAATATATATTATTAATATTTAACCCTTTAATGGTAACGTGGTAATAAATAACGCGTATAACAAAATTGGTTTACTTTAGAGTCTTTCAAAATCAATATTACCTAATAGATTCTTCTTCGTTCTAACAAACAAATGGAATTATGTGATATATATTTCAACGCTTTTGCCTTAACTTATCCCCACACACTGCAATACTAGAATAATTTCGTCCCTGTTTATCCAAATTTAAAAAGAACGTATTGACAAATTCTCTTAAAAAAATAATACTTGCGTCATTATATAAAATCTGTCAGTGGTATTTTATTTGCCGCCGTACAACAACAATTGCATTAGCCGTGTTTCATGTCTCCCATTGATCCGGATCATTGCAAAATTTTATGGAAAACCCGAACGAAATTTTGTTTTAGATCACAAATTTTGATTTGAAATCTAGTAAGCGCTTTCGAGATAATTCATGAATCATGAACTAAACCGGATCAGATTAAGCATCAAGAAACACAGCAATTGTCGAATTCCGCAATTGAAATTCTGCAAATTCCGACTATGTTGATGGAATTGAACATAGAATTCTCACAACTAGTTGCTGTGTTCATCACGAGGCACGTTTAATTTTATTTTTTAATAAATAACTTATAAAATTACCAAATCGAACAACATATTTATTATAGAGTTAGCGATGTCAAAATGTAATTCAAAATAATTTTCAAAATTTTAATTTTTCATTTAAACATAAACTTCTACAAAGACATTCAATTTTAATTCCTTGCTCATTTTAATCAAAATTTAGTTTTAATTCCATCCAAGGCCAGTTCGTTGACAAATAAAATAAACGTTTCGTTTCAATGTTGACGTCTTGTACTGACAGGACCAAAATTAAAATATTTAAAAGTTTATACTGCCTATGGCAAATTGTTAAGGTGGTACATATACAAAAATTTGTGCCGAGCTCGTTTAGCGTAAATATTTTGGCCGCAAATTAGGAAGTGTGGACGTGCGTGGCGCACGAAAACGACACAAAAATGTATGCCACATTCAACGCAACGTATCACGAAAACTTTTACGAACGTGTTCGGCACAAATTTTTGTATATGTGGACCCACCTTTATAACAAATGTCAGATTTCTATTTCTAGGCCGGTACCCGATAGGAGTAACAATTCTTATGGTGACCCTAAAGTGTCGAGAGGGACGTCTAGCTGATCTTCAATGACCCGATGTACGTTTCGACCAAAGAATTCGTTGCTATTTTAGCAAAGGAAAATTTGTGTTGCTTTATTTGTGTGAGTATGTTGATTTGATATCCCTCTGTAAGTCAGACCGACGGAGGAGTACTGAAAGATTCAATAATTGGGGAAAGACTCGCTGCTAATACACTAAATGTGCCTTTAATGGTGAGATTTTTAGTGGCGACCTAATTTTTGCCATATTATTTATTGAGAGATGAAGCTTTTGGGTTTAAAATTAACTTAATAACCCCATTTTCCGGCAAATCATCTGATAAACCAGATTATGGAAAATATAATATTTAATTACCCGCAATCAAGAGCTAGAAGGATGTAGAAAATTAATTTATTATTTTAGTTGCTCGCTGGAGAATTTTCAGGACAAGTTTGGAAACATCGACAGACACACTACTGATCGAATACTTCAGGCATCTGTATGCCTACATAATTTTTGCTTTATGGAAGAGGAGGGTATACTTTATCATCAAAAGAAAGATTGTCCAAATAATTTAGTCGACGAAGAAAATCTTGAAAACAACCAAATTCGATATGGTGCCTGTTCCAAAACAAGGAAGTTACAAGTCAACAGCTATTAAAGTACAAAGTGAGCTAGCTGAACATTTTATGACCGGTCGATACCGTGGCAATAGGGAGCGGCCTAAAACTTTATATAAATAAAAAAAACAGAATTTACAAAATTATTTTTGAATTATTTTGAATCATTTCATTCATATAACTCATAAAATATAGTTATGGTCACCTGTGGCCCTATTCGGTCTTTCCCTGGGAATAGGGAATTGGGAAAAATATTTTCATAGCATTTTTGTCAAAATTATATTTTTCTGGCCTACTGAGGGAACAAGTTTGGTGTTAATATTTTCGAAACAAAGTTATATGGGAAAATATTTTTCCCTATAAAATTTTTGTGGAACAAAAGTTTCCCAATTAACTTTGTTTTAAAAATTTTTGCACTAAACTTATTCCTTCAGTAGGCCAGAAAAATATAATTTTGACAAAAATGCTATGAAAATATTTTTCCCAATTCCCTATTCCCAGGGAAAGACCGAATAGGGCCACTGCAGGTCGATTCTGGTTTTGCTATAGGAAAAGGAAAAATATTTACATAGCGTATGAAAATATTTTTTCTAATTCCTTTTTTTTATAGGAAACCCAGAATCGGCCTGATCACCAAAATGTTGTTTGCAAAATTATGTTATGCACACGAGAGCTGTCATTCATGAGTAGGGATGTACAAATATTAAATTACCTGTAGGAAATTTTATATTTTAGTACTAATATAAAAATAGCAACAAAAAACATCTCGGCATCAGTACTTTTTGGTTGCTATTTTTTTTATTTTTTTTTTTAAATATGTGTGTGTAATATGTGTGGTGGTCAAGTCTAGCTCCAATAGATCGGGGCCTCCCATCAACTCAATCAAAACTTTCTCGGTGCCTGTCAAAAAATATTTATATATCAGTCGTATCGATCCATCGGTCTCAACCAATCAGACCGTTAACTATGTCTGCGATAAACTTCAAAATTGTTCGCCAGGAGACGTAAATTGTAGGCTATTATTATTACCCAAAGATCGCGTTTTGGACAGCTCACTAACGTTCGTTTCATTTAAAATTGGTTTGAAGGCTGATTTTGACCTGCTTAACAATCCTGATGTTTGGCCTGCTGGTACTATAATCCGCCCATTTACAAATTATTCACGCATATCAACAAAACCGGACTGTGGCCACGTTTCAACAGTCAAAGTATACTGCGTTAACCAATTAGTTTAATTTATCAACGACCGTCGCTTCATCTAATACCATCAACGCCTTCCCTTCTATCACAATGCCTCCAGTATCAAAGGTAAAACCAGGGATTTCCGCTTAGGCATACTTGACAATGATTTTGATGTTATAATAATCAGCGAGACTTGGCTTACGATCAATATGTTATCAGAAGAGTACTTTCCATCTCACTATGTCGTTCGTAGATAAGATAGATATAATTTTGACACCAGTTGTAGAGGCGGGTGTTTTAAATGCTGTAAAAAATTCAGCCTCCAATAAAGTAATCGCCTGCCATCCCTGATTTGACATTGCAGTTCGCATCAGACTAGCATACCATACATCGATTGTTGACGTCGCCGTTTACATTCCTTACTGATCTGACCGGGATGTCTACAACACGTTTATCAACTGCATCGACTCAGCCGTCATATCTTCAGTTCGTCCTTGTGATCAAATTATCATTGTGGGCGACTTTAACCTACCGGGTATATATTGGAATGATGTCGTCGATGTGTTCTCTTCATCCTCAACTGATGAGAAAGCATTGACTATCATCGATTACTTCGCTTCCATATCAACAGCGCAGCTTAACCGTTTCAGCAACAGTCGAGGGAAATTCCTGGACCTGCTATTTGCCAACGATATCTTGCATGCTTGTATGTTGCTCCGATCTTGGACTTCACAGGACGTAAGAGCATTTATCACACACCAATTATGATAAATATTTTTTATACTAAATGTACAACTAATTATTTTTCTAATGATTTTCACTTTAATTTTAGAATGGCCGACTATGCATCCTTGAATGAATTTCTCAGCACTGCCGACTGGGACTTTTTACAGCGCGGTTAGGATTTGAATGATACGGGAATGGTATCAAGAGACACGCTCTGCGGATTATCAATAATAAATCCGGCTTTCGTGAGCGATGGTATAACACCGAGTTGATGGTGCTCGAGAAACGACGCACTAAGTTTCATTCCCTGTACAGGCTTTACGGCGTAGATTACTATCCCGATTTTTTCAAAGCCCGCAAGGAATTTAAGAATTGTTCCTTTACAATAATTACGTAATGCAAATCGAGCAAGTTTTGACATCTAATCCCAAAAAATGTTGGAACTTCATTAACAGTAAGGAAAAGGTATCTGGTTTTCCGTTGAATATGTCTTACCAGACCTCCACCACCAGTCAGCCATCCGACATTTGCAATTTGTTTGCCAAATTCTTTGCATCGGTTTACAAGCCGCTTCGGTCGACAGACACCGGGTGTCCTACTACTTCCACCTCCATTGTATTTGATCATTTCAAATTTACCGAACAGGAGGTTTTGGATCAACTGCTCCTTCTCGACGTGTCCATCCAATTTCCAAGGCGGGTAATAGAAGTGAGGTTAGTAATTATCGTAGGATCGCCATCCTCTCTGTCTTACCCAAACTGTTTGAGTCCATGGTTCACAGAATATTGCACTTCCATATCAAGAGACTTATTTCTCCTTTTCAGAATGGGTTTTATCCCGGTAGGTCAACCGTGTCTAACTTGTCCTCTTTTTGTGGTCATTTATTTGACAGTCTAAACTCCAAGCAGCAGCTTGACGTTGTCTATACCGACTGCGCCAAAAGCTTTCGATGTGATTGACCACTCTATTCTTATTGGCAAGTTGGAGAGTCTCGATTGTCATTTCATTCCCATCGACTGGTTGCGTTCTTACCTATCAGATCGCTGACAATCCGTTAGGATTCTGGATTCTTTTCCCCCATTATTTCGGGTGCCATCCGGCGTGCCTCACGGTAGTCATATCGGTCCACGGCTGTTTTCATTATTTATTAACAACGTTGTAAAATGTTTGTTTGCCGTCTGCCTCCTCTTCGCAGATGACATGAAGATTTTCGCCCGGGTCTCTAGCGTGCTAGACTGCAAAATGTTACAAGATGACTTAAACCGCTTTTGCAGTTGGTTAATTAACAACATACTCAATTTAAACGTGAGTAAATGCAAAACACTTTCTTTCGTCCGTATCCGCTCGCCTGTTTTTATCAATATCAACTGTACAACGAAACCATTGATCGGGTTGAGTTCATTTCGGCTCTTGGCATGATTTTTGAATCTGATGCTACATTTACCAGACATTGTAACGCCATTATTTCAAAGTCGTACATTATGCTTGGTTTCATTAAACGAAACTACAAGGACTTTAGTGACCCGTTAACTTTGACATTATACGTCTGCTTTGTTCGGTCTATCTTGGAGTATGCATCTCCTGTTTGGTCACCCTCCTACCACTGTCCTTCTGAGAGGCATGAGAATATCCAGAAAGTTTATTTTGTTCGCGCTACGACGTTTACCATCCGTGTGTGCTGTGGATTATTGTATCGAGTTACTAGCACGTATCAACTTGTAAGTTCTACGAAGCTTTTAATTATCACTTGTCGAGAGATTCATTTAAGAAAGCTTTATATAATCTTAGCTTTATACCAACTGTTTTGTTGTGCCGATTGTAGTCACTGTAGGCACCATTTATAAATAAATAAACAAAAAAAATTGTGTTTGAACACAACTTTATTTGTATGTATACTATCCGTGTGAGCTCCTTTGCTAAAATAGCAAGGAATTCTTTGGTCGAAACTGTAGACAAAAGTTAAGATTTTTAATTCGAACCAGTACCGTTGAGTTCTAAAGTGTTTCATAGTAACTAGAAATAAAAATATATACAAAGGTTTGGAAGCGCGTGGCAGAGAGATAATGCGACCACTACTTCACCATCAACATCAAGCAACCATTGTCTGTTAGGAAAGAAGAAGAAACGTTAAAATGGACGGAAAAGATAATGCCCTCCCACTACCCTCGGCAAACCAATATACCTTATCCAGCAGCCCTGGAACCTGGCTGGAACTCAATGGACTAATCAATCATTAATTGAATGTAACTTGATTAGAAATCAATGGCCAAATCTCTATGGGATTCAATTAAACAATGCATAATTTGTAATTGTGATAAGATTACAATTTTCTGTTAATTTAAAAAAAAACTTGGTTATCTTCACTAACGACGAAGCGTTCGAAATAATAGTGATTAAAAATTACACAAGATGGAGGAATTCCTCAAAAATCGCGTCACACGATTTGACAGAAAAAAATTCACGCGTACCATATATCAATCTTTGAAATTGAAGTACTCCTGATACTTTCGCGGTTCACTTTTCACTTCCTGCATTACGCAGTAGCCAAATGTGTTTTACGTTATGTTCCTTGAATTCACATTGAAAGCGTTGTTTGTTGTTCATGAATATGGTTGGAGTGTAAATGTTTGGTCTGCAATACATGGATGTTGCCTAATCGAACCATTAAGTTTTATGGAACACTAACAACCGACAAATTTGCTAATTTTTTGTTAATTTGTTAAAATACAAGACAAATCCCTAAAGAAATCATACATGTACTTTACAAAAAAAATTCCTTTCTATCTAGCGCTGTTCCAGAGATTAAAGCGTGAAATTTATTAGAAAACTACTAAGCACCCTTCTCTCGTTTAGTGTATCGATCATTTGTATTTGTATCTTTTGGTGATTCCGCTTTTTATAAATTTGGCTATTTTATGTTTAAAAAAACTTACTTGAATCTATTTTAGAAATGGGAAATATTTGAGTAAATAATTACAGGTTTTTCAACAATCGTAGCAAATTTACATGTAAGACACAAGCCAGAAGCTCACATCGTCTGTTACTCAGTCTGTAATACCAATGCTAATTACGATTTAGCTGGTAAATCCTATTAAGGCACTTTCCAGTTCAACTTCAGCAACGTACAGCAATAGCTAGGACACCATTACATAGTAAAGTGTTCGTATTTATTAAATTTTATAGATAATAGAGACCTTTAACCTTGTGCCAGCGATTGTCTAGTGAATACCTTCGATTAGTTTATTGAAATATCACATAATAATCAATATGTTATCCAATTTGGCATACCTCAATGTTGTGTACCTATTTTTTTGCTTCGGCCTGGTGTCAGTATTTCGTCTTCTGGGAAATATTATATACCGCCATTAATTCATATACACTAAACTGTTGCAGAAAAACTAAAGTACCACGTACAATGAACACACAATATACGTAGGTGATAATTTGCTCGGTTAAAGCTTAAATGCCAAAGTTTATTCTTCGTTCATTTCGAGTAAGATAACTTTAATTATGAACGGGTCATTTGAAATGAATCATCTGACTCCATGAAGCCTGTCCGATTGTACTTAAACACTTCAGGAGCGGCTACTGTTTCAAAGAGTTATGTTCCAGTACAAGCCTTAGGTGGATGAATTGCTGCAACGTTTGGCAACAAATTGACTTTACCGATATGAAATAATTAAAGGTAAACTGAAAATTACAAATGAAATCTATCGTGTTGGCTGTTTTACTTTCTTTAACAATTACAAATGCTATTGATATAAAAAAATTCGGAATTGGCGAAACCTAAACATCAAATTTGGAGACAAAACCAATCTCGCTGGACTCGATATGGATGTTTATTTTTATTTTTATTCAAATTCCAATAAGATTTGTTGAAATAAAATAACACAACAAAAATATTATGCCGCGATTAAATAAATAAAAAGAACTCACCTGCCAGAACCAAACAATTTGTTTACTATTCCGATTATAATGCCTATAAATTGTATTCCGTTGCCAGTCATCCACATCTATATTTTGCATCCCCACCAGAAGTAGCTCCAACTCACGTTCGTCGAAGTATTTTAACCATTCCAACGGTACAACTTCATTAAAACCATCCAAAAATGTTTTGGTTTGTTGTTCGATACCACTGTAAGATAAGAAATGGGAAATAAAACCTATCTTAGTTGACTCATAAATATATTTTTGCTTATCTTACCGTGTCATTCGCCATTCAGTCATTAAACGGATATATTCCTCTTTATTCAGCTCGGTCACCTTTTCTTTATCTCCATTCGTTTTTAGCTCGTGATGAATTATTTGACCTAACACTTCAAAATCGACACTAAACCATAATTCTAGTCCACATTCCTCGATATTATTATCACGCACCCAAATAAGAGAATTATAAAACTCAGGATCAATCGATTCAATATCTTTCGTAATTAACTTTTTATTTAACATCCTCTTGTAAAACGGCATCGTAAACCCAGAATATATAAATTTCCCGTGGTATAGTGCCATTGCAATAAAACGCCCAATAAATTTAAAATACTGTAAATGATCCGGATTTACATAACTGGCTGGATTTATCTGAAGACTATAATTATTTTTATTCGCGTATTCGAATAGACAATACATTGGATTTAGGGCTTCGTGTGACAATAAAAAGAACCATTCACGTGCGACACCGCCATAATCCAGGCCCTCTTCACCGCGGAATATTATATACAAGCGACGGCGTAATTCATAAGCGGGTAATCTCATAATTTGATGATAAGACTCTTCGAACAGTGTTTGTCTGCTTAATGTAATTTTTATATGCGATGGTAGTGTGTTCGAAGAGCAAAGATATCTAAATTGACTAATTTTCCATCTAAATGAGCGTTCATAAACCAGCGGCACACCATAAGCACCAGCTATGCCTTCAGCGAATTTAATCCTAGGATCCTTGTAGGTTGTGGTACGCGTGTTGTGATCTACGAAATATCGTTCTCCTGAAGCATTTGTTCGTATCTCCCATCCGTGGGGTAATGGTGGTTCATCCATAATTTCTACTTCCTGACCCTGTGTTCGGGGATCTTCCCACTGTGTTGTTCTATTTTTATGATTTACAAAATATACTTTATTATTTGGTTGTACGCGCTTTTCCCAACCATCGGGGAGTACGCCTAAGCCATCATCTTCTTGAACTACTTGTGGTTGTTGATACAAAAATCGTTGATTTCCTTGTGCTACTACATGCTCTCGTTGGCCCTGCCATTGCTGGAAATTTTGAATACGTTCTTGATTAGGCCGCTGCCACGTGGTTGTTCTTGTATTATGGTCGACGTAATAGACACGACCCCGTGAATCACGTTTGGTTTCCCATCCTGGCGGCAATGCTGTAGGTCTCTCCCAATAAGTTGATCGTGTATTATGATCAACGTAGTATCGACGACCCAACTGATCAAATCGTATTTCCCAACCAGCTGGCAGAGGATCATTATCACTTTGATCTGCTTGTAACTGTTGATCAGTGGAATTTGCAGTTGGTGTCGGGTTTTCGACAGTAACTGATGAATTAATAGCTGGTGTGCCATTTTGTTGTACCATTACTGGAACGGGGCCATTAGCGGTCACACCCAACGCAGGCGGTGGGCCTGTTGGTGGGTACGTATAAATAGGTCTAGTCTGTTGCACTGGGTACCCAACATTAGGCGTATTATTTGCGTTTGGTTGATCCCATGTCATACCATTACTTCTACGTATAGCTCCAGTTGATTGTGGCGCTTTAATGTTATTTGCTAACAATATGCCTGGTGCCGCCACATTACCTGAATCAGCAGCTATTGCATTAAGTTGTTGGGGTAATGATGGTGTTGAAGCTGTAGTGTCGCGTCGTTGTCTAGGAGGCCGAACAGCACCGTTTTGTTGAGAACTATCTGTAATGATTTCTGCCGAGCAAACCCCACCCAATAAACAAGGACCAGTAGCACCAGTTGGAGGTCGCTCATTTACAGCCGACATATCTATTCGCAATCCATTCAAAAGCATAATTAATTCCCCATTTTTAGTGTGCCGAGAATCTTTCCCAGATAATACCACATCCAGTGTTAATTGCAAATTATTTATATTACCGTTGTGTTGTTTTAGTATTTGATAAAAATCTAACAATTGTTCACCAAGCAACGTATCTTTCCGAAATGTTGAATGATCAAATATTTTAAAACTAATTTCCGAAGTGGGCTTTACCAAAATGGTCATATCTTCGCTCCATTTTGGAAGGTACGTATTTTTAACAATTTCTGTTCGCCTCCCTCCAATATTATCTACCGACAGTTCAATATATGGATTTGGTTTTAAAAATCCATGATTACGTAACAAAGCTTTTTCAACTGAAAGTAATTTAATCCTAGTTTAGTATACAAATTAATTAATGCGTTTCAAATCGAGCTTACTTGTAACATTCAATTGATGAAAACCGTTTTCATTTTTATTGGCTGCTTCATTTTCTGCCATTTTTGGTTTGCTATGACCGCGTTGTTTTGGTGCAGATGTTTATTTTATTCTCTTCACTAATTTGATAATAATCTTGTATGGGACATTTACTGCAAATGTAAAAGAAAACTTAATTTTCGTAAATCAATTTTATAGATATAGTCGGAGTAATACGATATTAAATTGGCGGTTAACTAAACATTTTTATCAAATAGCATTTCCGTGATGTCAAAGAATGGAAATTTTAAGCGGAACTTGTGAGTCAACAGCAAAATATGATATACGATATTATTGAGACGATGAATTAATGTAGTGCTACAGCTCACTTGTCTACATATAACTGTGTTTCTGACCGGTTCCCGGCTGGATTAATTCCAAAGAATCTAAGATGGGTTTTAAATGTTTAATTGGGTATTCTTTTCAGTGTAATAAGAGAATTATTGTTTAATCAAACTAACAACGAACGTACGATTATCTTATCTTTAATTTATAAATGATACGCTTTACTAACAAAACAATAAATATATTTTCTGTAGTTTGCTTCAAATAATTTCAATATTAAACACAAAAAACGATTAGCCGTAATAACGTTACACTACGACTGGATCGAAAGATGTCACACCTCAATGTTCCGAGTCTCTAAAAGATAGGAATCACAATGTCCCGGTATAATAACAACAGGTTTGGGTATTATGAAAGTATTAGCAAGTCATCCATTTCATTTTTATAGAGTAAAATTACTGAATTTCATAAATTGAAGCCTAAGACTGGATTTGAGTTAAGCAGCAATTGAAGGGGGACATCTAATTAATGTTTAGCAAATTCAAATTACCACTTCTATTACTAGAATGGTGAGAAATATGGATGTGACCAAATTTATTTTATTACCCAAAGAGCCTCGCTTTTTGAGATCTAACGTTAAAAACAAAAGATAAAACAATGGGTTAGTAAAAAATATCCTTATCCATGTAATAACCTGTAACGAATTATCTTCACATATTGCATGTGCATATTTATCATCAACAGGTACCCACTAGTACTTGTTTTAAAATGCAATAGCTATTTAATAATTAAAACAAGATATAGCTAATAGAAACTGCTGACACAACATAGTATTCGATACGCGTTATGAATTCTATTATTTAATCGTTTAACAATATGTAGCTACGCGTTAGAAAACTTGGTATAAACATTAATATTTTATTATGTATATATGTACATACATTATTATATTCAAAGCTTACAGTTCAATTATAATTTTTAGTTGGTACTATTTCGATGTGCGCTAGCAAAAAAAAAAATGGGAAAAACGCTGTGACTGTGACAAAATCAATGTCAATAGAAAAATCAATATTCATCTCTTGTACGATATGAATTAACAAAACTATCAAAAAAATCGAAAAACTAAACTTAAGACTATAATTATAATCGAGAGCCAATATATAATATCCAGAATATTCATAAATTTATAGATTTAATGGTGGTTTTTATTTTCCTCCTTACTTACGTCAAGATACTGTTGACATAATTTTTTATTATTTTTGTGAAACTATCATTTCACAATACTCAGCAATGTAGATTGTCTATTTAATTACAAATACGATTTAAATGCACAAACTTTTTAACAATTTAAAACTAAATTCAATTTAAATAAATATTTTTATATTTTTTTTTTAATTTGACGATAAAAATAATCTTTTGATTTTTTTTTTTATGCAACTTCAATTCTTCTATAATATGAAAATGGCTTCTCATATAGGGTTGCCGCCGTTGATGACTAACGTGTGCCCTAGACACCTTATTTTAAATTGACAGTGTCGCGCCCTGTAAACAAAAAATGGACCGCAATAACCTTAACTTAACGACCTAAACATAAGCATTACGGTTCAACGAGATAGTATGGAATTACCGTTGCGTTTAAAGCGAGGAATGTGGCTCAACCATAGATAGAATAAAAAATAACGTATGAAACGAGGATAAATATATATTATTCCTTTCGCTCTCTTACCTTATATTCTTTATATTCTATCTATGGTTTCCACTTAAAGGGCTAGTTATATAGACGAAAACGAAACGGACTGAAACGAAATGAAACGGAAAGACGAAGTAGGCATGGTTAAGACGAATTAGTGAAAACGGTTTTGACATTTTCATATTTGTTTATAATTTTATATTATTTGAAGTTTACTTCTCGTGAGTATGAAAACTAACTCGAAAAATGCATTTTATGTTTGGCAAACTAAATATACTGCGTTTGAATCCAATTAAAATATAAAATATTTTGACAATTTGACATGTGCTTGTAAGGATAACAAAAAAATCATAACCGATAGTATATAACCGCAATGACGCAAATTGAAAAGTAAATGAAAGCAAATTGAATTGAATCAATTCATCCGTTCGTTTTCGTTTCATTTCTTCTACATAACTAGCCTATTATGTTTTCATGCAATCAATCCTTTCGTTTCGTTCCAGTCCGTTTCGTTTTCAGTTATATAACTAGCCCATAAGGATGAAACACACCAAGCAGCAGCAGCGAGCAGCAAATTTAAATATTAGCTTAGTCGCTTATGTAATGATACAAAATCATAGTTTGGGTGTAAATATACATATTTCAAATAAAAGAAACCAAATATTTTGTAATTTTATTTTTAGTATTTCCTCGTTACCTTCTCATTCACCTACAAACTAATAACAGTTTGTAGGTGAAGGGAAGGAAAGAGTCACGACAAAAGAATCAAAATGTGGAACCGCGAAATGACAGCTCAAAACCGTTTATGAAACTAAATTGTAACAATGAACACGTGCGTTTTTCGTTCACGAACTCTACATTGATAGAAACGTCATTCTCAAGCCTACTCGAGGCTGCCTCTACAAATGTCATTTTTAATAGGTATCAAAAGCAACGGTACTATCAACCACCTCTAAATGTATGTTTGAAAAATAATTACGATTAAAATAATAAAGATTACAAAAATAATAGTAATAAATGTAATACACTGAACTCTGCCACTGTAAATTATTTTAATTCATTTAGCTAAAAATAATTCAAGTTGCCATCCAAAAACGTTGAAAATAAATCGAGTGCAAAGGATTAAAGAACAAAATTCAATTTTTAATATATTTATTTTAAAAAAAATGTATTTTATGGATACACGCCGACTGTTCAGTCCGACGATTTTATGTCAAACCCGAGTAAACAACCAAATCGAAAAAATAATTATAAATTGTTTCTGCACGTCAAAACATTGTTGACGCTGTCATAACAAAAATGTATTGTTTACTAATGCCTAAGTGTCTCTCACAATAGTTTAATACTTCACATATTTTCTGCTAATAAAACAAACCCGGGCAGTGCATATAGTAATTTATTCATTTAAACATTCAATCAATTATAATTCACGTGACAGAGATTAGCAGATAAGTGCTTGCGCTAAAAACTTTCACAAATCGTTTTTAGGTGACATTTATATGTGTAAAGGAAATCACATTCTCACCCAATTCGTGAATATACGAATAATTTTAACTACACAACTTCACCTAACCACCTAATCATTCAGAGGAAATGAAATGAACAAGAACACAGAAATGAAACTACACACACACATATCATACACAAACAATAATTTTGTTGTTGATTTTATTCCAGACTTTGATTTGAACTACATTGTTTTTAATGTATTATTGTTTAGTACGAAAATATAACATTAAAGTTGAACAAAATGTTGTTCCTGTCCATGTAAAATTATAACGTAAAAACATTAGAAATAAAATGTACACAAATTTTGACAGCCCGAATCGAAAATACTCTTGGTTTTTTTGTGATAAATGAGTGCGTTTTATGGCAAAAGCTGATAAAAAATATTATGATATTTTTTTATCATTTTTGCCCGTCTGAAGGAGTGATTATCTTGACGCTCCACAATCGGCGTGTTCATGATATTTTTTACGTCAAACTCGAGCGAACAACCAAATCGAAAAAATAATTATAAATTGATGTGTTGTTTACTAATGCCTGTCTCTCACAATAGTTTAATACTTCACATATTTTCTTAGCTAATAAAACAAACCCGGGCAGTACATATAGTAATTCACTCATATAAACATTCATTCAATTATAATTCACGTTGATTTTATTCCAGACACTGATTTGAAATACATTGTTTTTAATGTATTATCACAGAATAGATATATTATATTCTGCGGTATTATTGTTTAGTACGAAAATATAACATTAAAATTGAACAAAATGTTGTTCCGGTCCATGTAAAATCATAACGCAAAAACATTAGAAATAAAATGTACACAAATTTTGGCAGCCCGAATCGAAAATATTCTTGGTTTTTTTTGTGATAAATGAGTGCGTTTTATGGCAAAAGCTGATAAAAAGTATCATGATATTTTTTTATCATTTTTGCCCGACCTGAACACTAGGAATATGTTACTCCATATGTTATGTTTATACATGAAAATGGTGTATATCTCTTTTCGGCCTGCCATCACAATTGTGTGGGTGAAGAAAGAGAATCATATCAAAAATTTGTATTTTAGACCAGCATACACATTCGGGAAAGACATTCGGGGTAATATAGCTACACTAAATGTACGATAAGGAGGTACTATTTACACCATAGGATTTATGTAATAATATGGGAGTATTTTAATATGTGATAAAATATTTGTGAATTAAAATTAAGTATATTTACTTTATGCGGCAGAATTAAAAGTACCTATGAAATTATTTTATTACTATATTATTATTTAGGATAAATTTTATTTAAATAAATACAAGATGAAAACATGGTTCATTATTTTACAATAAAGTAGTAAAGCTCGATTTAGAAGCGTAATAGTCACGCGCAGGTGACTCGCCAAAGACACGCATAGGCCAATAAAGGTTACAATTTTGTCGTACACATTAAGAACAGTTTATAGACACTAAAATCGGATCCCCAATAGAATTCCTTATGACTTTTTCCTTACAGAAAAGTATGAAAAAAAAACTTGAGAAAAAAAAATTTTTTCATACTTTCCTGTACGGAAAAAGTCATAAGGAATTCTATTGGGGATGCGCGTTAGCACATGGAAAAGAATTCGGTAATTTATTTGCGAATAATTTAGTATGGCAAAGTTCTCGTAAACCGTATGTCAATGATACGCCTAGCATGGAGGAGTGAAACAAGTAAAGGTTGCGGCACATAGTTTTCGTTTCGGTCAGATTTATTTCGTTTTTAATAAGCTTTTGTAAATTCTCACGCACATACATAGCTTTCGTTTCGTTTTGACTTGTTTTTATCGATTTGATAAATCGTTTTTTTTTTATTTCTCACAATATTGTCAATCAATTATTTGTAATATCATATCAATTAATTTAATAATGAGTGAAGATTTACACATTGATAAGCAAACGATAACCATAAACGTCAAGATAAATAATTTGAGGTTATTGTTTAAGTTTTTTTTAAATTTGATCAACTCTTTCGGTTCGGTTCCGCCTTCAAGTTTATGACAATGTTTTCGGTCTTCCATACATTTTGACATATTCTTCTCGACTTTAAAGGTAGACACATAGTTTTCGTTTCGTTCCGACCTATAAGTTGAATATGTGAAAACCGAAAAAATTGTCACATTGTTCAGTTAAAGACGGACCCGAACTGAAAGAGTTGATCAAATTATATAAAAACAAACAATAACCTCAAATTATTCTTTTTAACATTTATGGTTATCGTTTTTTTGTCAGTGTGTGACATACA
This sequence comes from Nephrotoma flavescens, assembly GCA_932526605.1. Lineage (NCBI taxonomy): Eukaryota > Metazoa > Arthropoda > Insecta > Diptera > Tipulidae > Nephrotoma > Nephrotoma flavescens. The sequence goes on from OW052220.1 coordinate 233,816,983, forward strand.
TACATATTGTGAGAATTAAAAAAAATCGATTGACAGACCCACACAGATAACACAAAACAAATTCAAAACGAACCGAGAGCTATGTGCGTAGGAATAACTAAATAAAACGAAACGAATCGGAACGAAACGAAAACTATGTGCCTCGACCTTAATACTCGTGAACGCACCCAGCTCAGTTGGTTACATCCCTCTACCGGTGAACACGAGTACTTCAGGTTTCCAGTCAGTTGCTTGTTGGCCCATGTTTATTTCCATTTTTCATTTATCGTGTAGAAGTTCGTGAAAACTGTCGATTAGAAATTATATGAAAAATATTTTGTAAAATTCTGCTGTTTTAAGTGCTATAGTAAGTTTTTAATCTAATTTTATAGTAATCATCCGATGTTTATTTCTTCATGTAATATTTGTTTGTTATAAATCTATACAACATTGCAAAAGTTTTATTTGTATTTATTGATTTATGTAGCCAAATATTAATAATGAAAGAATATGTATAAATTATGAGGACGCCGGCGTTGTCCGACATTTTTATTTTCATGTATGATGAAATATTTTTTTCTAATTACGGAATTTCTTTCATTTCACATTCGTTTAGTTAAAAAACAAAAATAACATGGCAGATAATGATGATTTGTTGGATTATGAGGATGATGAGCAAACTGAACAACAAATTGTCGAGGCTGAACCAGCCAAAGCGAAAGATGTTAAGGGTACCTACGTATCAATACACAGTTCTGGTTTTAGAGATTTCCTGCTAAAACCAGAAATCCTACGTGCTATCGTAGATTGTGGTTTTGAGCATCCATCTGAAGGTAAATTTTATATTGTGACGCAAGTTGTTTGTTTGCTTTGACAAGTGAAGCAATAGTTGCTGATACTCGTCACTCGAAGCATTTTATTAAAAAAAAATACTATGATGATATTAAGATAGGGACAACTGAGAATGTTTACAAAATGTTAATATTTTCGTGATCGATTTATCATTTCTGATTTTGTATTGTCTTGTAATTAAGCATTTTTCTTTATTCTATAAATTTATAAACTAAGGCCTTGTATTTTTACAGTACAACATGAATGCATTCCGCAAGCAGTACTTGGTATGGATATTTTATGCCAGGCGAAATCTGGTATGGGTAAAACGGCCGTTTTCGTATTGGCTACTCTTCAACAATTGGAACCGACGGAAAGTCATGTTTATGTTTTAGTTATGTGCCATACAAGAGAATTGGCATTCCAAATCAGTAAAGAATATGAACGATTTTCGAAGTATATGCCAAGTATTAAAGTAGCGGTATTCTTTGGTGGTCTGCCAATACAAAAAGATGAAGAAACATTGAAAAACACGAATCCTCATATTGTTGTTGGGACGCCCGGACGAATACTAGCTTTGATTAGACTTAAGAAGTTAAATTTAAAACATCTAAAACATTTTATTCTCGATGAATGCGATAAAATGTTGGAGCAATTAGGTAATTCAATCAATATGTTTTTAATATTTATGTATCTAATTTTAAAATGATGTTAATATGTAGAATAGGGACATCACGAATGTTTATGTGTTGAATTTCTCAAAAAATGTAATCTGATTTATTTATTTTTAATGTTAAAAATAAATGGTTGATTATTTTTCGAATTATTAATTTTAGTTTATCTCTTACAGATATGAGACGAGATGTTCAAGAAATATTCCGCAATACACCCCATGGAAAACAAGTTATGATGTTCTCAGCCACATTGAGTAAAGATATTCGTCCGGTCTGCAAGAAATTTATGCAAGATGTAATTGAAAAACGTTTTTCTACTACTACTAAGAGAAGCTGGGTGGAAATTTGGGATAAATATTTAAAAGGAGTTAAATTCGCTAGTTGAATGTTGTGATAATATTCAAATGGTGTTTGAAAATTCTTTTAATATGGGGGGTGGTAAGGTTTAAAACTGCACACTCAAACAAAATAACTGACTTTTAGAATAGGGTTGGTAAGGGACCAAGGGGAGATTAGGAAACAAAACCGGGAACTAAATACATACTTCAAATTTTGGGTGGTAAGGGATCAATGGGGGCAGTATTTGTTTTCATCGAATATTTATTAGTGCTGTTATAATTTGATAAAATTTTGATCGATCTGACAACGTTAATCTCTATTTTTGTCTAAACTGTAATGGTTGACGAGTTATGTATCCCGATCACGCACTTACTGGATTGCTTTTTGTGGATCAGCCACCGCATCAAGATAAAATTGACTTATCAAAATAGTTCCAGTATGATAAGTATAAAATAAATCATTAAGGCTTCTCTTTTAGATTTTTTATTTGAGTCATTTTTTAATTTGATTTAGTGCAATTTATTTTATTTTATATTTTTTGTATCTATTCAGCCCATGGAAGTTTACGTTGATGATGAGGCCAAATTGACATTACACGGATTACAACAACATTATGTTAAATTAAAGGAGAACGAAAAAAATAAAAAATTGTTCGAACTTTTGGATGTGCTTGAATTTAACCAAGTTGTAATATTTGTCAAATCGGTTCAACGATGCATGGCATTAGCTCAATTGCTGACTGAACAAAACTTCCCTGCAATCGGTATTCATCGAGGAATGGTGCAAGAAGAACGATTATCCAGATATCAACAATTTAAGGATTTTCAAAAGCGTATCCTAGTCGCAACAAATTTGTTCGGTCGTGGTATGGACATAGAACGGGTAAACATTGTGTTTAATTATGATATGCCAGAAGATTCCGATACATATTTACATAGGGTGGCAAGAGCTGGTCGGTTTGGTACCAAGGGTCTCGCCATTACATTAGTATCGGATGAAACCGATGCAAAAATTTTGAACGAGGTGCAAGACCGATTCGATGTAAATATAACAGAGCTACCAGATGAAATTGATCTTTCCTCTTACAGTAAGTTAATAAATTTTTTTTCGCATTCAAGGGTTTTTTATATTGACCAATTAAATTTTTTTCATTGCAGTTGAAGGACGTTAGAATAAGATAATTAACCAAAATTATTTTTAAGGACCTACTTTTAAAATATGAATTGAATTAATTCAAATTTATTGATTCGATTAAGGATGAACTTATTTTTTTTATTTATCAAAATAAAAACATTTTTCGTTTATAACAAGATCTAATATGGTTTTATTTCTTCGTTTTATAAAAAATATCACATTCTAAAGGATTTTTTATAGTTAGTTACGATGCATTTAGTATTTCCATAAATTTCTTGGGATTGTATAACCATCTTTTGTTTGCATTAAATTTTGGTCCAATTTTAGTATTGAATTTGCCGGACATTGCTTATAAGATTTTGATGATTGGTTTGGATTTTCCTTTGTTCCATCATACGTATACGTTTCTGTTTTACCATCGTGCATCTTTGTAATGGTTGTAGTACTTCTACCATCGCTATCTCGGACAATACGTTTTGTTTCATACGATCCATCCGGTTTACGTACTGTTTGTGAAATAATACTTTGGCCAAAGCTGCGAACGCCTCCATTTTGGAACGAATTGCGATTACCTTCGGAATTTGGGGACGTTGCTGGTGGTAAAACAGCAGCCCGACTAAAGTGCTGCGGCTGTGATCCAGTACGTTGATTACGTTTAGGGGTTGGTAGTTCCACTAGAGCCGTTCCATGAATTTTATCCATTATTATTTCGTTATCTGTACGTTTATTTACAGGTGGTCGAAACTTTGATTGCGAATTCATGTCCGGTAAGCGATGTAGAAATGATTCTATTTGAGTCGCAGGAATTCTACCAACGCGAATGGATAGTCAAATTATTATGAAATTTGTGAGACGAGATATTATGTACTTACTTTCCATCTAAATCGATATCGATCATAGAATTTTGATTGCTTTCGAAAAACTGCTTTAAGTGATTTTCAAATTCGGGTTCGGTAAATTCATCTAAAATGTTTTCATCGAATACTTTAATGTTTTCTGTAAACAAAAATAATTATGTATTTCAGTGTGCAAAATTCATTTTTTACTGGGGTTGTTGCGTTTCATATAATATTCACCATCATGATCATTATCAAAAGACTTCAAAATCTCCCTCATTTGCGCCTCAATTTGTTTCTGCAAATCCAACGGGCTCATATTATGCGGCGATCTTCCAGCACAAAGAAATATTTGCGTAATTGGAACACTATTGATTATGTATTACATTAAATTTACTTACTTTTTAATGTCTTTGTTATTGTCATCGGAATTTTCACCTTTTTCGCCAAATAATTTCTTAAATAAATCCATCAAGAACTTTCTGTATTTTTTTTTTCAAGGCTCAAAATAAATTACGAACTAATAAAAATTTTCAAGTGTCTAAAAACGATGTGTCAAACTATTGACAGCCGACATGGCTGACATCTATACAGAACTTTATTGAACTACAAGTACAATTGTAGTTTTGAACCGATACATATTTTTAAATATACATATTTCAAAGTGAATAAAATAAGTTGTAACGAATCGAACAATCTTTTAATCAATTTATTTTCAAACTAATTTACATTCAACCATATTTTTTCAACTTAATTTAAACGTTTAATGATGGTGATCATCTACCTTCTCGAAGCGTAATCCGCAGTACGTACAGGCATGGGCACCTGGTTTGTCCTGTAACAAAAATATGTAATTTTATTTTCGTTTCCTAATTGACTATTTGAATAATTGTACGAGATTAATATAAATTTTGGGATGTCCAAGTGGCCCACCACCTCCATCACAATGGACTACTCGTTCGGAACACTCTTTTATTGGAATTTCATTAATTAGTTTAATGGCATGTCTTGGGTTAACATAACGAGTAAAATTGGTGAAGCGTACGTTACGGTAGTCATCTTGATCAAATACCTAAAATAAAAATAGGACTTTTTTGCAAAACTTGCGTAACCAGAAACCTACAAGGTGGATCATAAACTGTAAATAATTCGCCCCTACCTGGCCAGTGTGGGTGACCGCAGCTATATTATTATCAGCATCATATTTACTGCTAAATGGAACAATTGATCGCACATTAATCGATTGTATTTTATTTAAATTACTACAAATGATCTTCCTACACGCCATTTTTATTAATTTTGGCGTAGAAAATATTTGACATTTGGTCGTGTCTGAAGTTAGGTTTAATATTTTGAGGTTCCATATCAATTCTATTGCCGGATTCCATTAGCGTTAGCAGAGTACTTGAAAGTATACATACTAATTGTGAGTAGATATTCAATGGAAAGTAAATTGTTAGTGCAAAATCGACAGACAACAATTAAGGGTCGATTTATAATGTCCGTTCCGTTCCTACACGTACCGTGTCACAAAAAACCATTGTTACATGTATTTTCTATAGACCATTTTCCTCCGAAAAATTTGACAGCTGAAGCTGTATGGCAAACAAGAACAAACTAAAATTTGTTTGTAATTTTCAAAGTTTATGACACAACTATTAAAGTTTAATGTTTAAAACACAACCACAAACAATTGTATTGTTAAATTTTAATGGCATTATGAGAATTTATGAATAAAATAAAAAAATGCAATTTTATTTTAATGGTTTGCCATACACGTTCAACTGTCATAATGTTATTTTGACGTTTGAGGAAAATGGTCTATAGGAGTATTTATATTATCCGTTCCATTCAGTTCCTACACCTGCGGAACGTATAATATAAATACTCCTATAGAAAATTAATGTAACAATGGGTGTATCCAGCCCATGTAGGCCTCACTAAAAATAGTAGGCCTCACACATAATATGGGCTGGATGCAAAATATCTTACTCAAAAAATGTAGATATCTCACTGTTTAGCGAGGCAACAATTTTCTGTCTACTTTTGAGTAGATATATTTTGGTTGGAACTGGCACTTTATAAACAATTTATTTTGTTCTATTTCCATTTCTTTTTATTGTTTTTACCTTCATGGTCTGAAGTTTAATAAATTAAGGAATTTCATATTTACTTAATTATTAGAATCAATTATTTTAGACATAATCCGAAAATAATAGGAATATATTGCATCCAGCCCATGTAGAATTCTACAACTGAGGAAAATCTACAAGTGAGACATCTCAAATGTAGGCCTACTTGGGCTGGATATACCCAATGTTGTTTTTTTTGTGTGTCACGATACGTGAAGGAACTGAACGGAACGGATATTATAAATCGACCTTAATACGCAAATACAAATACACACACTTTAAAGTGATGATTAAAGTTGTAGTCGTGGATATCGACTACTACAATCGACAATTCAATTGACGTTTAATTGCGAATTTAAACTTCGAATTTTGATTCCTTTTTAATTTATTAATCATCAAATTATTATTTATTTGTGTTGTATTATATTCGTCTGGACATATTGAAATAGAAAAAGTATTTTTTTTTGTAATTTGAGTCTAATTTTGTATTATGTAAAAAATGACACGTTACGTTTAAAAATTACAATAAATTCGTAAATTAATTTGCAGTTATATGCTGTGTTTCTTATTTCCGATCTAATCGATCTGAGTACTAAAAATTTGTTTCTTATTTCAGGTCAGATCGATCTGATCAATTTTGTTGCTGTTTCTTATTTTTCCTCAGATTGATTAGATCGATTTTTTTGATTTGTAAAAATATTCCGATTTCTCAGCTAGGTTTTAGTTTAGCTATAGCTTCACGTAATTCAATTTCAAATCTACATATAGTCATTCTCATCATTTTTGTTTGTTTTTGCAAACATTATTAAAATGGAAATAGACAGAAATTTTAATTATTATTTTATATTGATTTTACTAAATAATGAAATAATTATTTTATACTGCCATATTTTTTATAGAGTATTTGCAACAAGTGGTACAATTTCACATTCGTGCTACAATTTTCTCAGTAATTTAGCACGTTCCCTTCGTGTTCGTAATTTGAATCCAAATAATAAGTAATAACAATTTATTTGTTTTAATGATATATATTTTAAGCAGTTCGATGACAGTTGATAATTTTTTTGTTCTACCAAATCTGAAAAATATTTCTTATTTCAGATCGATCTCAGATTTCAGATTTCAAAATCTGCTAGATCTACGGATTTAAATAAGAAACACAGCTATAGTGTGGTTTAAAAATACCGAATTCGAACATCAATTTCGAAAAATAACACTATGAGGTAGTTTACATCGTAAAAAAATTTGGTGGGCTGACCTAAAGAGTGTCCTATATTTTAGTCCACTTAGCAACCGTTTACATCGCAAAAATTATAGGTCACATTTGGGTCACATAACAAAATTTATGTGCACCATGAATAATACTAAAAGTATTGCTTCTGTTCTCATCGCAGTTCATATTTTTCTCATAAATAATTCCAGTAACATTTACGAAATTAAATTCATTCATTTCAATTTTTTAAATTTGACTCATTTAATAACTTTAAAAGTAAATTTTATGCTGATATGTTTAGTTAACATCAATGTCGCTGCTGACATCTATTTCATAGTGGTACAACCCTTTAGTCGGTGTCGTTTACATCACATTTTTGATCGACCTAATTTGGGTCAGTCCACACAAAAAAGTTACCCAACCTAATTTGGGTAACTAGCGTTTACATCATGTGTTTAGGCAGTGTACTGGTTTAGGTCAGATATAGTGTATAATCCGTGGACTAAATATGACGATGTAAACTACCTATATAACTACAACTTGTAGTTGCGTCTGTCGATACGACCCGAGTGTGTTTCAAATTTTCAATCATAGAAATAGATTATATATGCTGTCGATATTATCGAAAATTTACGACACCTCTAAGGTATCGAATATCGCTGCAAATACATAAAATATTTCTAAAATTATACATAAAATATTAAATATTGGATTGAATCATTTTAATTATTAAAATTTAATTAGTTCAATTATAAAAAAAATTTCGTAATAAAATTTTATTGAAATTTTTATATTTTTAGTACAATCGAAAAATTAATAGTAATAGATATTTTCGACGTTGTCAGATTGCTCGATATTTCATCAAAATTTCATAACACGCTCAAAGTTCAAATCTGTCGCCCTCTGTAACACAGTGGGTAGAACGCTTGCTGTGTGTATAGAGGGTCTCGGGTTCGATTCCCTCCCGGTGGTAATGAAAGTTACGACTGGATACACATAAAAAAAAAATATAATTGATAAAAATACATTGCCTGTGGCCCTATTCTGGTTTTCCCCGGGAATAGGGAATTGGGAATTAGCGACGTATTTCTAGCAGTTGGGAATTTTTTATTCCCCAAAGTGTATTCTGGCGTTTGGGAAATTTTTTATTGGGAAAAAATAATTCTATTTTATAGCAGTTTTGACGTTAATTTTTCCCCATTATTTTTTTGGTAATTCGTACCTTTTTGAACTTTGAAACATTATTTAAAAATAAATTAAACTTGTAATAAGGTCGCAATACGTATTTTAGTTTATAAATATTTACATAAAAAAAATTCCCAAAAAAATTATTCCCTGTCTGCCAGAATACACATTTGGGAACGGGAAATATATATTTGGGAACGGGAAATACATATTGGGGTAATTTGTAATTACAGCAAAATATTTTCCCAATTCCCAATTCCCCGGGAAAACCAGAATAGGGCCACAGGTCATATACAACTATAAGTGCTAGTCGACCAAAGAAATTAAACAAAAAAAAAAAAAAAGTTCAATTCTTTTTTGTCAAACAGATAGATGCCGTTTTTTGACATTTCTGTCATTGGAAGACAGACTTAAAATACTAATAATATATTAAATCTTTTTGTTTGTAGATAAATAAACATACCAGCAAAATAAAAGAAATGGATAATTGTGATAAAACAATAATGCTAATGAAAATGGCAATGATGTTATTCACAATCGGTAATTTATTGAAAGATATGGAGACGGTGTTCAAACGAAAGAAATAAAAAAGATGCAAGCGAAGATGGTGGGTATACGACCAACATTTCGTGATAGATCCAAGTATGTAGAAGTTGTTAGTTATTATTTTATTAAATTTATTTATAATTTGTCAACAGCTTGTTGATTGCTTGTGTGGTTTGCTCAGATTTCTGTGTTTTTAACTAAATGTCACTCGTCGTCCAAAAAAATATAAATTTTTATATTTTGACGTCGATTGTCGACGTTCTATCTGTTCGCTCTTATGGAAATGCATTGATTTTAAATTTAGCGCCGTTGTTTTCGATGTCAATCTGTTTGAGGTATAAGTATTGATTTGCGGTTTACATTGCGGGTCGAGTCAACTTGTAGTTATCTTCATGGGTGGGATGTTGTAACATCACTTTTTACCGATACTATCGAAATTTACATCTTTTTCATCACAAATAAAATTTATCGTTTTTCCATTTTTCAATTACATTGCTTCTGTTGCGATCTTTACCTATTCGAATAAAACATTATGTCGTTCTACTCTTTTTGTATCACCTACTTATTTTAAGAGTAATAATTTTAATATTTTTTTTTTAATATCTAGATGAATGCAATTAATTTTAGGAAAAACTTAATTAATTAAAATCGCAAAAAATCACAAAAAATATGGTTTCGTATTTAGATACCACTGCTCACACAAAAAATTAAAATTAATATATTTTTTTGGTTTTATTTATTTTATTTTTTTTTATTTTTGTTGTTGTTTTTTGACTCGACCTAAGAAATTTCTTCGATTGAGTCGAGTTAACTCCAAGTTAACTTTTGGTGTTTATATTGAAGCCGTATACATACGTCGGATAAAAATCCAGGATTTTTCTATCCCATCGTTTTAACCAATTACATCACGTAAATTATACAACAGACACGCCTATTTTCGTACAAAAGAATTGAAAAAAATTGAAAAAAAATCTCGGATGTAAAAATCCCGGATTTCCATCCGACGTATGTATACAGCTTGAAGGTTCAACCCAGGTTCAACCTAGGTTCAACCTAAAATATAAACAGTATACACAAAAAAATATACCGATTTATAGGGTGCGATCGGTGACGGTTTGTAGCTTTAAAACCCGGATATTTCTTATCCTCTTGTACATGAGTGAAAACAAGACTTGTAATTCCGCCATTCGACACTTTGATTCTTTCATCGTGATTCTTCCCTAAGTTCTTTCCCCTTTACCAAAAACTAAAAACAGTTTGTTGCTAAAGCCTACTACTCAGTTCAATTTCACGTGAAATTTCCATTCGATTTTACCAAAGTGAAATTAGAAATGAAAAATTTCACTTCTGTTTTCATTTTGTAGTACTCAAGGCGGCCGCATGAAAACATTCTGCCGTGACATGACAATAGCTGAAAACATAGTAAGCTTAAAAAAGTTGAAAATATTTTATCTCGTCCATGACAAGTAATACCAACTTTTTTTTTTGCTCATTCTGGTTTTTTTGCTCATAAAGTTTGCTAATTTTTTGACGTGTCACAATTGACATTTTGTTGAACATTTTCAATTTTATGTGTGTTTTGTTTTGTGTATTGTGTGTTATATTCTGTTAAAATTAATTAATAATTCTTTATTTCAAGTAGTTTAGCCCTAGAATGTTTGGCTTTTATTTTTTCCCACATATAGCGGCAATCATTAACAGAAATCCCACCCCCATTGCCACGGCGATCTCCGATCACTTCTTTACGCAGATGCTTGTGCACCGATGTTGCGGATGCTTTAGCTGCCAAATCATTTCCCGGCCGTCTTTTTTCATTTCCTGAATAAGTTTTATTTCCTCATTGGAAATGTTCATCCTAAAAATAATATAAATGTATTTTATTAATTATATTATAACACCATATTTTATAGGTACCTACATAATTATTTTTGTAATTAACAGAAATATTTATTATGAACAAAATGTCAATTGCGACACGTCAAAAAATTAGCAAATTTTATGAGCAAAAAAAACCAGAATGAGCAAAAAAAAAAAGTTGGTATTACTTGTCATGGACGAGATAAAATATTTTCAACTTTTTTAAGCTTACTATGTTGGTAGCAATTGACATGTCACGGCAGAATGTTTTCATGCAGCCGCCTTCAGTCCCCCAGCGAAAAATCGAATACATGTGCCGATACATTATTTTCACATGAAAATAATTTGGAGAGTTTATGCGCACCATCTTTGAAGTGTTGAACACACTTCGATTTTTCGCTGTAGAAATCGTCGTATAGAAATTTCACGTGAAATCGAACTGAGTACTAGGCTTAAAGGGGAAGGAAACCCTTGGGCGATATGTTGTACCATCACTTCGAATCGAAATTCGAAAAAAGTCGAATGGCGGTATGTTGGGTATTTTCGTTAATTCATTCTTCAGAAAGAAGGAATAGAATATTGATTACGTGATCTAAGAACATTCCGAACGAAATGTAATAAAAGAACATAAATAGAATAAACAGAATACTTTGTCACAGCAGCGACTTGTTTTTATTTTGGTAGCATCTACTTTTGTTGAACCATAGATAATATACAAATACTATATACATATACATATATAATACATATATTTATATTATGTTGTTTTATTAAAAAAAAATGAGTGAGTCCATTAGTACTCTCAAGGAGATGTGTAAACATGGCGTCTGTACAGTACGTGGGTACGGCTTACTTTGAAGGAAGAAGGAATGCAATTTTACTAACCAGAGTTTTTCATTTGTTTATTATCATTTAATTGGTCTATTACTCTTTCGGTATAATCGACGCAATTGGATTTTGGTAGCTAAAATAAGATACATATACTGTCGACTCTAACTTTTCTAATTTTCATTGAAAAACTGCACAACGGTCGTCCCATATCTCGTAGTAGATATATTTCGATCTGAGATCATGTGCAAATCGAATTCATCTCGCAGGAAGTTTATAAGTGGTTCAGCTTGAGGAACAGCAACATTAATATTGAAATCCCTGGTCTCCTTGGAGAATTTTTGAAATTCATTATGTCTTCGAAAGATTTATTCGGCGAGGTTAATACAACTACAGAAAGTATCTTATTCCCATTGAGAAGCTGAAGTTCAGCCGTATATATATCATCAATGAGTTGTGTTGTTACGCTCATACCAGTTGTTTGTCCAACGATGATTTCTTTATGCGAGGTGACTGTATGGTATGAGTATTCTATTTGAATTTTTATATATTGTTACTCCGGTAGCTCACTCACCGTCTCTCTTGAACTGAACGCAGATCTGGAAAAGCAAGAAAATTGAGCATCCTTGCGTGACTGTGTCAGTTAGGTCGAGGTGATGTGTATGACCTAAGACTCTGACAGTTCAATGTTAAAAACCAGACGTCATTATTATCTCGTACAAAATTCGCCATTACAACGGATAAAGCTGATTTGTGGTGAGGCGCGATAGCTAATTTTGAAGAAGACCCATTGAGGTCCCATTTTTACGTCCATGGTAGACGACATGATCATCGATAGCCGATGTAATGAACAGTCCTTCGAGACGCGTTGCTCGTGCTAAAGCAATATACACAATTTATTAACTGTGTCTTTTATCGTAAGAGTATATATACTGACTATCTCGCTATAGGTACCACCCTGTGATGCATGAATTGTGGTTGCACATGAAGGTACGACGCTTTACATTAATTGTTGTTTATGCTTAACATTAATTGAAATGGGCACCAAACATCGGTCGATATTCGTTTTCTGCGCCCATCCAGCTTCAAGCCACCTGACCTTCTTGCCAACTTGTGAATTTGAACCGAAATCCATCCAGAGTCGTTTGACATTTTTTACTGTCGACGTTTTCATCGTTCTCGTTGTCCTGGTTAGGATGCCTATGCATTCGATATACTTTAGACAGCCTATAGTTCCATTCGCCATGCCATTTGTTACGTCAATATTGGTACGAAAAAGTACGGCAAATTATTTGTGTCCACTATGCTCATTTTATGGATCTTTTGACGGGATTGCTACTCCGGCAGCCCACTGACCATCTCTATTGAACTGAAAACAGCATTCAAACGTAGGAATATTAACAAGTTCGTCATTGCGCAGCCAGGTCTCGAAAACCAAATGAATTGAGCATACCTGCGTGACTGTGACCTGAGACTCTGGCAGTTCAGTGTTAAAAACGAGATGTCATTATAACCCCATTCAGTAGAAGACATGATCATTGATAGCCGACGTGATGAACAGCGCCTAGAGACTCGTTACTCGTGATAAAGCAATATACAGCAGTTGTTGACTGTGTTTTTAATCGTATGAGTATGCAATTTCGTAATCGTAATTCGTATTTTGTATCGTAATTTTTTTTTTGATTTTTCTGATCGATGGAAATGTCGGTGGTTTCTATTTCATTCATTAAATTAATTTTTTCATTTTCCCTACTATTATACATATACATAAAAGCATGTAGTAAAAATTGTTTTTATTGAGTTTCTTGCTTTTTTTCAAACGAAGTAGGTATACGTCATTTCCGTTCGTTTCATTTACAAGTTTACTCTAATACAAAAAAATTTGGTAGGCGCGCGTAAAGATGTTTACACATCAAAAAAAGAATAGAAAACATAGAATGAATAAAAGTACGATTACTGTCAATTTTAAAACGTTCGGAATGAATAAACGAAAATACCCGTTGTATCATTTTCGAAAAGCAAAAATGATACAACTTTCACTTTTTCGATTCGACTTTTTTCGAATTTCGACTTTTTTCGATCGAAGTGATGGTACAACATACCGCCCCTTGGAAAGAATCACGACAAAAGAATCAAAGTGTGGACCCACGGAATGAGTGAACACTAGGAATAATGCATCTATTGCCTCGGGTTTCATTCATTCTTCAAAGTTCCCAGAACAATCGAAAGTGTTGCGGAATCTAATTTAAAATGTAACTAAAGGAAAATTTCCTTACTTCCCATTTTTGGTGGATTAGGTAAAATACAAAATTTACATATAAAATTGATTAAGGTAAATAAAAAACAAATTTTAATATATACATACTTGTTAACAACTATATTTAAACAATTATACATTTTTAAACTTCTTTAATATTGTCTGGAAAAACTCCTTCTAAAGCTAATTCTAATAAATTTTTATCGGGTGTCCGTTTAACTGGACTTACTTTTAATAGTTGGCTTCTTAAAATTGAAAATTTATTGTCTGTGGATTCTATTGATCGATGAAATGCGGTCGGATTGGAACAGGGAATAACTGCATCGGTTAGGTGTTGTGGAGGCGATGATGTAGTTTTTTTTACGGATTTGTTGAAGTTGGTATGGAATTTGCTGTTTGGATAAGGTATATTATATAGACAGTTTTTGATTTTTTTCTCTGGGTTTGGTAATGAACGGAACGAGTTAAGTGTTGTGGGTGAGGCTATGTCTAAAGACTTCCGATTAACCAATGACGATTGGGAACTTGATTTGGAAAGATAAGGTTTGTCTTGGTTGTAGGGAAAATGGAATGGATCTGGCTGATGATGCAGTGTGGGTGAAGCTGTACGAATGTTTAATGAATTGGTGGATGAGGTCAAGCTGGACGATTGGAAGCCTTCATGCGTAGGAGGAATATCTGGGGAGTTTCTGTATGAGCAGATAGTATATTGGCCACGGAATTCAAGTAAAGGATTATTTAGTTTTGATGAATAAGGTGAATCTATCTCTGGTAATTCATGAAGTGAGGATGACGGAGATTCTAAAGAATTTCCGGGCGATGATTTTGGAATATAAACTAATTCATCGCGTTGATGAAGTGAGGATGCGGATGTATTTCTAAAGGAAGGTTCTATAAGAGATAGGGAATTATTGATTGGAGGGAAGTTATTTGAAGCTTGCAGTTTTTTTCTCTCTTCGGAAATTTTCTGGTGTACTAAAGTAATTATCTGTAGACTTATGTGCCCAAATTTTTCTTCTAATTTTATTTTTTTCAAAAGGCTGCATAAGTACTGGCAAAAAGCCTCTTCTTTTCCAAGGGGCTGTTGCATCGGTTTATTTTCAAAATCGGTAGTTTTGTTTTTTCCTTTCTGAAATTAAACATAAAGTAGAAAAGTTTTATTAAAGAAAATAAATACTTCTATATAAAGTACAAACGATGAAAATTCTATGAAGTAAATTTCTGTTTTGAATTGGCCTATACTAGTCAACAATTTTTTAAAAAATCGGCTCAGAAGGGGTTACCACATAAATGTTTTTCACATTGATGCCGTATCAAAAGAGATGTATTTTAGATAGAAATATCTTCAACTAAGTTGTTAAATAAACTTACCTTTTCTGGGGTAAGTCCACTTCCACCATCCTCTAAATTGTCATTCAATTTTTGATCTATTCCTGACTGAAAATAAAAACAAAATACAATTGAATTATAACATTACTAAACTTAGTTTTAGAAATCATAATTAATGCTAAAATTCTTTTAACTTTTCCATATAGGTATATCCCTTTTTCAACCAACAAAAAAGGCTCAATTAAAGTCAAAACCACACAAATGTGTGAGTAAAAAAACATAGTATGTAATGGCGTTTTTATAAAAAATTTGGCTTGATATGAAGTACAACCAACACAATTGTGTGTATAGATATAGTGTTTTTTTAACAAAAAATAGTTTGAAAGGAATGCACAAATGTGTAAGTTGGTTGAAAACACATACAAAAATAAATTTTTAACATGGTACTTTTGCTGCACCCACACAATTGTGTTACCGGGCAGCAAAAGTTATATCTCATTATAGAACACATTTATCGTAAGTTAGTTTCCTTCATAACATCAAATTTTACATAATTTTACATTTGCGCTATAAATTTGTATGAACAGAAATGTTTAACTTACCTCCACCAAATCTATATTCGCTTGACTCGGTTCCCGATTATTCGCGTATAATAAAAATGATAATTCCCTGTAGCACCAAAGTGTCGGTTCATATACCGCATCAGTTGCCGAGCGGTTTTTTTTTGAATTTATCACCATTTGCTGCTGCTTCCACAGCTGGCTTTTTAAACTTTTGATTTTTTTTCTAATTCCATCAACGGTTACGTTCGGTTTAATACTTTTTAGTTTATCGCATATTAAATTTATCTTCTCCAAACGTATAGACTTGTTAGTAAAACTTTCATTTAGCCGGTTATATAGACATTCATACTTTTGTAATTCTTTAATTAAAATTAACGTGTGCGCCCGATGCCATCCTTGATTTTCATCCATTTTCAATTTATATTAATTAACAAATTTTTTATTAAATGGAAGATAACAATTTATTTTATTACACTTTCTGAAGTTTAGTTTATAATAATTTCACAAACAATTATTTTCTACCACTCTTACTCTATCGAAACACAAAATTAAACTAAAAAATACAAAGCAAAAATGTGCTTGAGAATTTTACTCCTTTGAAACCTTTATTTTGACGTGTATATTCACGTTAACAATTTGTTTAATTTTTTTTTATTACTACACCATCGAAAAATAAAATCAAATTAAAAAATACAGGTAAAAAATTTGTGTTGGAAAATGTTTTTTACTACTACATACTTTGAAACCGTTATTTTATAGAGCCAGCAAGCTACACACAATTGTAGCTTCTGCTTTCAAAGTCGCAATGCAATAGATTCTTATTGTTAACTTAAACCCTTATTTTATATAAAAACACCAAATTTTTTGGTATTGTTTTATTCTGTTCTCTCGAAAATAAAATTTAAACAAAAATCTACATCTCAAAAATGGCCTTAAATTTTTTATTTTTATTTCTATTTTTTCATTTCGGATGCAAGAACAAAAATTTTATGTCGCAGCTGCTACATACAATTTTTGTCCTTGAATCCGAAATGAAAAATATAGAAATGAAAATAAAAAAATTTAAGGCCATTTTTGAGATGTAGATTTTTGTTTAAATTTTATTTTCGAGAGAACAGAATAAAACAATACCAAAAAATTTGGTGTTTTAATATAAAATAAGGGTTTAAATTAACATTAAAAATCTATTGTGACTTAGTTTCTGGGTAGAAGCTAAAATCGTGTGTAACTTGGTTCATATATCACAATGATACCACCCCAATTTTTTTTTATTGTTTTATCACTACACACTCGAAAAATAAAACAAAATTAAAAACACATGCCAAAAATGTGGAAATTTTTTATTACTATGTACTTACTTTTATTTTATATTTAGACACAAATTTTTTTATTATTGTTTTATTACTGCTCTCTCGAAAATCGAATTTAAACTAAAATCTACATCTCAAAAATGGCCTAGGAATTTATTTTATTCTGTGCATCTGCACGGAGTATCATGATGGCTCATGACCTGTTCAACACTTCATAAGACCAGCTTCACCTTTCTTTCTTTCCCCTTTTACCTTCAAAATCCGTTTTAACTGCGACAAAACTTTTCGGTGAAGCCGAACTAGCCCAAACAAAAATAAATAAAACATATTTCAAGGACATTTTTGACTTGTACATTTTACTTTAAATTTTATTTTCGAGAGAGCAATTACAAAACAATACAAAAAAAATTTTGTGTTTAAATATAAAATAAGGATTTAAAGTGTAATAAAAAAAAATCCAATTTATTTTCGAATGTGTTTTTTATTTAATTTTATTTTTCGAGTGTGTTGTGTAGTGATAAAACAATAAAATAAATTTGGGGTGATATCGGTATCAAAAGTAATAAAATAAATGTCGTTCATTTTCGCATGTGTTTTTAATTTGCTTTTATTTTCGTGTGTACGTTTAGTATAAAATGAAACAAAAAATTCTTGTGTACATTTTTGGCTTATCTATATTATAATCAAATAATCAATTATTTTTATTTGTAATATAAATAATATATTGGTAGTACAAATTAATTCGGTCCGTATTTTTAATTTTAAAAATGCATTTATTTTAAAATAAAACGAATGAACCGATTAATTAAAATTTTGTCCATCGCTGCTTGCGACTTTTAACCACCTCTTAGGCAATTTTCGAATCCCATCTCGGAAAAACGTTTCGACTTTTGAGGCGATCCAAGTTTGAAGCCAATTTTCAATTTCTTCGAAATAAGTGAACTGGTGGCCTGCCAAATCGTGTTGCATCCGTCGGAACAACCAGTAATCAGCCAATAACCAGTAGATGCCTCTGTGGCGTCTTCACACCTTGTATCTTAATTCATTATATAAATTAATAATAAATTGACTAGCACTTGAATGGTTAGTTGGGTATAAACCAACTGTTGGTAAATTATTGTAGTATACGTCGGGTTTTAAAATTTCATAACAAACCGTGAAAAATATAGTTTAGTTTTTGTTTTTTTCCTAGAATGAAAAAAATACAATAAAAAGTACAATACAATAAAAGTTAAAAAATGAAAAAGTATGTAATTATAGAAAATAAATAATATCAAAATAAAATGTTTTTAAATATTAGTTGTTGGTGTATAGTATTAAGCTTGCGGTGGAGCATAAAACTACTAAAACTGGTGACCCCGACGTGATTGAGGAACATATAATTACGGTCGCTTCTAATTACGGCCATGTTTCGCATTTTCGGTATTCGTGTTTTCGGTATTCTTTTAAATTTTTGCTTTCCTGTTTCGGCATGTTATACAAGGTGTGAATGATCCACCTATTTCTCTAACATCGACGATTGATTCAGACTTGTCATCGGCATCAAGCAGCGGTTCAACAAGGGAGTCTAGTATTACGTTAACTCCTACTGAACTGGCTGGTCTTGTTAAAGATGCTTTTGCCAAGGCTGTCTAATATTTTAATGTTAATTCTAATGTAATTTAGGATACTTCGAGGAACTGTTGCTCGAGTGGCTTTCAAACCCCCACAGCCACTGCACTCTCAAAACCCTAATGTGTGGTTTAAGATATTCGAGCAGCAATTCGCTTGGGCAGATTATCGCGGTTGAGTCTACTAAATCATGCGGTGGGAGTGCTGACAACATGCATGAGACTATGACTCAGGTGCAAATAAATTCAATTGAGACTTCTGCATCTTGTTCTTCTAGTCCAATTTTAGCGTTTTCAATTGACAATAAACTTTTGGAATTAAAAAAAAAACTTTGTTATCGGAGATTTTAAAAATTTTTAGTCAAAATTCAAGATCACGATCTAAGTCAATTTCACGCGTGCGTAACAATTCACGATCGCATTTTATAAATAATTATACACGGAAAAACTCACCAAATTTTCGAAGTACATTCAATTCCTTTTTATGGCGATCCCTCGGCTGAAAATAATTTTACTTGCTTTTATCATCACCATTTCGGCACAAAGGCGTTAAAATATAAACCAAATTGTAAATTCGAATAAAAAAACCCCGATAACAATGTTTCAAAAAAATAAATAGTCATTCACAATTGGCGGTGTATAATGACGATTCTAAAACTAGCCGCCATTTAATTTAAGAAATTTTTCTCCAGACTCATTTTTTAATTGATACAGGTGCAGATGACTCAGTCTGGGCAGGCCGTTTTGTTCGAAATCTAAGTGTCGACCAATCATTCAGGTTGTTCGCAGCGAATGGTTCTCCGGTAAATGCGTACGGGACTAAAATTTTAAGACTTGACATCGGACTGCGCCGCGAATTCTTCTGGGAATTCATAGTTGATTACTTGTCTATGCCTATCGTCGGCGCGAATTTTTTGAGGAAAACTGGGTTGCTGGTGGATATACAGAGACAGAGGCTCATAGATCCGTAAACCTCTCTGTATTCAAATGGAACTCCTTCCTTCTACAATGATACTACTGTATCTAGGATCGACAAGCCAACAATGGACCCAGGAGTTTTCAACGTTATATCAAAATTCTTAACTGTCATTCACGGTAATATTAATATTGACAATACTAAACATAACGTGACTCACAAAATTGAAACGAACGGGCCACCGGTTGCATTCAAACCACGACGACTAGCACCGGACAAATTCATCATCGTTAAAACAGAATTCGAAAACATGATAAGACTCGGGATTTGCCTACATAGTAGCAGTCCTTGGTCTAGCCCGCTACACTTAGTAACCAAAAAGAATGAAACTTGGAGACCGTGTGGAGATCCGATTTCACATATTCAAGACTTTACACAATGACTGCTGCACGAGGGCTGCACTATATTCACAACGATAAATCTTGTCTATAGGCTTACCACCAAATTCCTATTGAACCGACGGACATTCCAAAAACAGCAATTTCAACCCGTTTCGGACTATTTGAATTTTGTAGAATGACTTTTTTTCTTAGGAATGCAGCACAGTCGTTCCAACGTCTTATGCATTCAGCAATCCGCGGACTCGACTTCTCTTTTGTATATTTGGACGACGTGCTCATTGCCCTTCGAAATTATGACGAACATCTCGAACATATAAAAATTATTTTTTACTAAATTAGAAGAACATGGCCTGGTTGTAAATGTTGACAAATGCGTTTTCGCAAAAACCGAAATTATCTTTTTAGGCCATTTGATAACTGGACAAGGTATATTACCGTCGCATGAACGGGTTCAAGTCATAAAAAATTTCGAATGACCACAGACTGTAAAACAACTGAAACGCTTTTTAGGTATGATCAACTTTTAGGTATGATCAACCTGGCCAGGAATTGTTGAACGATTACCTAAAAGGAACGATTACCTAAATACTAAGAACATTCGAATTCCAATACAATGGTCAACGGTGTCTCACGAAGCGTTCGATAATTGTAAAAATAAACTTACGGACGCTACTTTACTTATTCATCCATCATTATCAGCACCTCTGGACCATCATGGTTGACGCTTCCGATATGGCGATCAGAGCGGTAGTTCAGCAGTTTGTATCAGACATTTGGCAACCACTCGGCTTCTTTTCAGTACGTCTCAGTGATACGCAAAAAAGATACAGTGCTTATGATCGTTAACTTCTCGCGGCTTATTCAGGAATTTAACATTTCCGATATCTTCTCGAAGGTCGTTTATTCAGAAACCGGAAAAAGCATCTCCTTGTCAATTTCGACACTTAGATTTCACTGGTCCATTCACGACCTATATTCAGCACATCGCTGGTCTGGATAACGTTGTCGCAGATTCTCTTTCACGCATTATTCAAATTCCTATTCCCGAAAGTGTTGATTTTGCTATCATCGCAGATACTCAGACCGATCACGAGGAACTTCAAAAAATTTTAAGGAGTATAACTCTGTTCTCAAATTTGAGAAATTTCCTATTTCTTTCAATTTAAAAAAAAAAAAATTATTGCGATATTTCTACCACTACACCTAGGCCATTCATTCCCCTTAATTTCCGAAAACAAGTTTTCGAGGCTTTTCATAACCTTTCTCATCCTGGCGCCAAAACTTCCATCAAACTTTTGACTCAGAATATCATCTGGTCATCGATTAAAAAAGACATTCAGAAAACGGCTCAAAGTTGTGTAGCTTGCAAAAAGGTTAAAATTTCTCGACATACAAAATCTCCACTTGGTAACTATAAATTAACTTCTCAACGCTTTTCACTATTCACCTCGATATTATTTGGTCCTTTTCCAGTTTCTGGTAATCAGCGGTATTGCGTTATATTTATTGATAGATACCCTCGCTGGCCCGAGATGGTTCCAGTTCCAGATATATCTGCTGCAACCGTCGCTTTCGCTGTTTACTCTCATTGGATAGCTCGCTTTGGTGTGCCAGAGTTCATTGTCACGGACCAAGGCATACAATTTGAATCACAACTTTTTGTGGTTGCGCCTGCGTTCAAGGAGATGGTATCGAATCGCCAGATCTGCCATTATGTGCTACGACTGATCTGATTGGGCTAGTGTTCTTCCTCCAATCGTACTTGGACTACGAACTACTTACAGTGACGAACTAAAAGCTTGGAGTAGCTGAACTGGCTTACGGATGTACAACTCGAGTTCCTGGAACATTTTTAGATACTACGAACGATCAAATTTTACAATCAGTATTTTCATCAGTAAAGATTTGCTGACTTGCTCGCACGTTTCCTTACGGACTGACGCAGTAAGCAGATTACTGCAACCACCACATACTGGGCCGTATTTGGTTATCGACCGTACAGGCAAATTTTACACTGTGGATCTGAACGGATGGCATGCCAAAATTTCCATCGCCGACTCAAACCGTGTTACTCTGACAATCAATCAGAAATTACGGGCGCGCACCAACTGTACAAACTGGATTACTTTTACCGAGTCACGAACCAGAACTCATTATTTCGGATGACGGACCTAAATTACCTACCGGAGAACCAAAAATTCGCAAAAACGTTCGTTTTGATCTTTCGCCAAGTACTAAAACTACTATACAAGATCGGGTCGTGTACCAGGGCTCCTACCAGATTCTTGCATTTTCGATAGATTTTTGATCTCTCTGGGAGGGGAGTATTGTGGCGTCTTCACACCTTGTACCGAAATTCATCATATAAATTAATAATAAATTGATGAGTAGCACCTAAATGGTTAGTTGGATATAAACCAACTATTGGAAAATTATTGTAGTATGCGTCGGGTTTTAAAATTTCTTAACAAGCTATGCAAAATATAGTTTAGTTTTTGGTTTTTCCTAGAGTTATAGAAAATAAATAATATCAAAATAAAATATTTTTAAATATTAGTTGTTGGTGTATATTATATTAATAAGCTTGGTGGAGCATAAAACCACTAGACCTCTAATTCAATTCAAACTTCCACAAGCATTAGTTGTGCTAAACCAACTACTTAACAATTCAACATGTTCAACGCCGTAAACAAACACGTTTTGCATAACACTCAAAGCAATAGAAACTGAATGTTAGGTAACGGCAGATGTCTAATCTATCTGAAACGACAGAAATCAGCTGTCACTATAAACAATTTATTATAATCAGAACCACTTTTTGAAAACGGACCGAATTAATTTGTAGTCCCAATATAATATAATATTTATAATAATATAATATGTCCCAATATATAATATTTATAATATGTGTAAAAATCATAATATATTTGTGTTAATTATTTTCAACAAATGGCATTTCAAAAATGATTTTTTTTGACAATTTAATCACATATACATAGGCATTATCTATTACGACTTAGTTTGAAGCCAGAAGCTGAAGCCGTGTATGTAATGGGCCGATAAGAGTATCAAACTTCGTTTCTTTTCTCTTTACCGCTTTATAGGTAAAGGAAAAAGAAACGAAGTTTGATACCCGTATCATGATACTCCGTCTCTGAACGCATTGATTTCTTTTTTGTTTGTCTGTGCGTCCACATGAGAAGAAATGATTGCGGAATCAAACTTCGTTTCTTTCCCGTTTACCTATAACACCGTTTTTTTGAGCTGAAATAGCAGATAGGGTATCTCACTTATGCTCCATGTAGAAAATTGTTTTGTCTGCAAATTTTTGTAGGTAAATAAGAAGCATCCGCTATATAAAAATATTCAATATGCGAGAAAGAAACAAACATATATAGTAAATGCCATAATTTTTTTATAGGATTATTATTAATTTGTTTCAAATTAATTGAAAACGACATTTAACATGCGACACGTAAAATTTTCATTTTTATGGCGGATTTTGCCCAAAAAATGAAATAAACTCTTATGCGAAATTTTGCATGTTTATATTTCTTTTCTTGTCTCTCACGTGCAAAAAGTCAATGTGGTGTCAATCGCCCTTTCATTTTGCAGAAGAAAAATGTTGGTCTCCTTTAAACGGGCCATTACTCTTTCTAGCTTTCCTGGAAATTAAGTTAAAATTTGGTTTAGCCCATTTCAGTGTGCTAATACCATTCATAGAAATATACACGTATACCCGACTAAAGGCTCAAACAATGCATCCCTTCCGTGCGCCTTTTTTTTCAAAAATATCATTTACTATGAAAAATGGAAAATTATCCCATCCACTCGTGTTTACAATTCTCTTCTCTGCCAACCAATGTGCTTTTCCTGGATCAATATTGAATCAGCTGACGTTGCTGTAGTTAATGTCTGATCGAGAAATTTCAGCTTGCTCATATTTCACCTTCCTGATTTGGCCACGATCAGAATTTGTTTAAGGACACGTTGATATAGAGAGTTTCAGATCCATGGGCGTTGCACAAGGATTGCATTCACTCATATTGAATTGCAGCAATATTTCATTTATATCTTCTACACGGTAATATGTTTTTCCATTTCTTTTGTCGACAATTTTCCATTTCTTTTGTCGACAATTTTCCATTTCTTTTGTCGACGTTGCTGAAATATATTCGAAATCCGACGTCATTTGATCTACGGCTTCTATATTACTTGAAACAATTATCTGAAGATACATCATTGGAAGTATAAGATTTCATCGATTTATATTTGTTGTTTATGTTTTCATTCGGGAACAAAATAACGTGACAATTCGGGTCACTCTGTGTAATCTGTTCTAAATGTTGGTTTTCAAGGAAGATATATTTTGTGCAATTATAACTAGGAGAAAAGAAACCCGGGATTTTGAAAACCGAGATTTTGAAACCGGGATTTTGAAAACTAAGATTTCGTAGTACACCCGAGTGAGGCCCATAGTTGATGTGTTGTTCCATTGTACTGCCAACATTTTTCGAAAATCAGCCTCATTGCAAAACACGATCGTTTGGGACAAAAACTACACTGATAGTCGTCAATGATGTTTTCGACGAGAGGGATGAAATGACAAATACAACGTTAGCCAACACATTGTAGGTAGTGTCAAATAACGCTATGTCACGATAGTTTTCACTGTTCCTGGATGTTAAGAAAAGTTTCTTTATTGAAACTGTGCCTAGCTCGCAAACATTCGGTGATAATTCATTCGCGTTCCAAATGACAAAAATAAGCGTTCTATTCATTTGATTAGTATAGCATTGATGTTAGCTCATTCGGGGTCTACCGCTTATATATTGCTTTTATAGACCTAATACACTAAATCAGCACATTTTACGCAATTAATATCTCGCCCGCAATATTTGGGTGTGATTCAAACGGGATCCGCTCGAAACGTGATATTTCAAAACGCGATATTTCAAAACGCGATATAGTGGTATAAAACGCGATATGGTACAGAATGTGCATTGTACGAAACAACGCGAGTGCAGCGACCCGCTTGATATAACCCGGTTCTATACTTCCGCTCCTATCGATTTTTAAATTCTTATATACTAAAATTAAATTTCCCCTATGTGGATTATAAATAAAATAATTGAAATAACTATAATTTTTTTATTTTTATAAAAGCCGGGGTTTGGGGCGGTAGCCCCCAATCTTAAGGTATAAAATGATTTAAAATAATCTTAAAAGCGTTTGTGCTTCGAAAAAAGAAAACATTTTTTCGCGTTTGGATTAATAGTCATTTAAGACCATTTGGGGTCATTTAGGGCCACTTGGGATCATTGAGTGCTACTTGGGGTTATTTGCGGATATTTTCATGGCCATATTCGTAATCAGCGCACTATTTCAAATACCTTGGTATACCGATTTTTTCGTTTAATCTTTAATAAATTACCCTTTATATATTGGACACGAACGATATTGTTCGATATCAGTAATTCAATTTAATGATAAAAAAATTATTTACCTGAAAATCCTAAAGGTATATCAAATTGTTTCAGATGGAACATAATCAGAAAGGGTGATTTAAGAAATATTGTAGGCTTTAATGAAAGAAAAAAAAATTGTTTTGGCTCAACAAGTTAAGAATTTCTTCCTCATCTTCCTGTTTTTCTTTTTTAGTTTGTATCCTTAAGGAGTTAACTAGCGAACTCCGTGGCCGACTATTCGGTGGCAGGGAGAAGGTAGATACATCGAACTCTGAAGGGGGAGATGTAGACCTCTTTAAGTTTAGAGACCGTGGGGGGGAATGAGACGGAGGATACCGTCGACTTCGTCGGATCCAATTGATCGACGTAGCACAGCTGTCGTAATAAGGTTAGTGAATTCTGTTAACAATGATCAGGTTTGTACAGATATACTTACATCATACCAAAGCTACTTCGGTGGCGCTACTTCTCAGACTTGCTAAGTCAGGAGAGGAAATAGTTTTGATCCAAGAACCTTGGATCAAAAATAACAAGATCTGTGGTCTGCGAGCGAAGGGGTATACCCTATTTTACGTTGTAGGACGGAAAAGAGCAGATCATGTATACTGGTGGGAAATAATATAAATGTTTATCTACTTGTACAGAGTTACGATCCTCTGCACATGACGCAAACGAAAACAACGTGGAATTGGGATCTACTTTCCTAAAGCGCGCGGATTGATACTACACAAAACCACGCGCATCAAAAATGCATAATATGCATAAATACCTTTATGCATATTTTGCTGACACACTAGATCGGGTGTCAACGTAATAGATTTAAGTAGATATTATAAGTTAGTATTAAGTTATTATTCGATTGGAAAACATTAAAATAAAATTATAAAATAAATTAATTAAAAGAGTTAAAATAAATAAAATAAATAAAATAATTTAGAGATAAATTATTTTTTTATTAATAAATAGTTTTGTGTAAACATAAGTGGCGCAGTTTGTAGTGGATGTTTTTAAACATCAAAAAACCATACGTTCAAAATTTTTCTCGTTGTTTCGGAGTGTAAGAAAAGTGCTCGTATCGAAGGTTTATCGATACCAAGTGAACAACGAACATTTATAAAAATTCAGTGAATTTATAAAATTTAATAAATCCAAAGTAATAAAATTTTTCCTGTAATCTATTTAATAAAATTTTTAAAATACGACCTGGCGTACGTACCAGAACAGTGCAAAAAAAAAAATATAAAAAATTAAAATAAGCAAATACAGCAAAATACCTACGTAGTGAAGTCATTTTTATCAACGGTGCATTGATGATGAAAGCAGCATTTATAATTATTACATGGTAAGCGTTTTTTGATATTTAATTTATGTTCAAAAATCCCTCTAATCGAAATAACTTAATATCTCACCGAAGTTCTACGGTTCATAGAACTTCACATAAAATTAAACACAATTATTTAGACATTAACAAACAAGAAAGTTCTACGGTTTATAGAACAATTTCACATAGAAACAAATATTTAGATAATTTAATAGATAAATTTGAAAATTTAAAAGTTGAAAATATTAATCATAACCCAGCCTCTAACAATATGTCAGTTAACGGTGATTTTGATAATGTGAGAGACTGTGGAAATAGTAACAACGACGTGTTTAGGAATCTTAGGATCCCTGACGCGATCAAAGACCTCCCAAGTTACGAGGGCAGTCGACACACCCTCTTTGAATTTATCGAGAACGTGGAGGAAATTCTTAATTTATGTAATGACATCGACGGGCAGCCGTGCTCAAAAATATTTCTAAGAGCAATCCGCAATAAAATTCGAGGCGAAGCTAACGAGGTACTAACAATGTACGGAACCCCGTTAGAGTGGGAAGCAATTAAGGACAACTTAATTACCCACTACGCAGATAAAAGAAACGAAACAAATCTCGTAAGAGATTTGTACAGCATAACCCAAGGAAATGATACGATTGAGAAATATTTTGCTAAAATAATAGATATTCAGAGCACTATAATCAATCACATCAAATTGAACGAACACAATAGTATAGTGATAAGATCGAAAAGGGAGCTCTATCAAGAAATGTGCCTCAACACATTCCTTGCTGGACTCAAAGAGCCCCTAGGCTCAATGATTCGAGCTATGCAGCCGCATAGCTTGGCAGAAGCATTCTCACATTGCTTGAAGGAGCAGAACATGACGTACATGAAAAAAGGTACAACCATGAATGCAAACTTCACCCCACAAAGGCCAATCGTATCAAGACCAATAAATCCTCAACGGAATAATTATTCAAATGGTCCACCCTATCTTCAAAATAGAAACTTTCACCCGCAAGTTAATCAGCGACCTCCACCTCAGTATTACAACCATAGGCCTTTTACACAACAAAATGTTAGTCAAAATGGTCCCACGAACTATAATAATAATAGATTCGTGCATAAACCTCCTATGATTCCACCAAGGAAGGTAGATAAAATGGATACGACATCCAATCCAAACGGTTATACCCAGTACGCATTTTACAACAAGCCGAACCAGCCAAATAAATATCAATTCCAATCAAATGGACCTCCGCAGTTCCGGGCTCAGGAAATTTTCAATGCTGAGACCAACTTCGAGGAACAATCGGAACATCATGAAGAGGAAGCACCATTATACTTCCCTGACTTAGAAGAAGGCGAAGTAGATGACGAAAATTTTCATCCCGAAGCCTCTCCAACGGAGTTGGGTACATAGATGTTAACAGTCATCAAACATATACCCTTCCGTACATACACGTACGGTTAAACCCACAAAAAACACTAAAAATTCTAATTGACACTGGCTCTAATAAATCCTTTCTGAACCCAGAGTTCGTACATCCTTCACGGATACGTACCATACCCCCTATCAATATAAAAACCATGTTTAACACCCATGCTATAGACCAAAAGGTAGTAATTCCAGGACTTATGGAGTTCAAAACCAGGGAACCCATGGAATTCCTTTTGTTTAAGTTCCATGAATATTTCGATGGGTTAATGGGACTTGAAATAATGCAACAACTTGGTGTTACATTAGATTTAGCCAATTCAATTTTGAAAACAGATAAAGTAAAGATCCCTTTACTGTTCAAGCCAAATTATTCATCCAAACCCTATTCTATATTACCAAGAAGTAAGCTTACCGCGGAACTCCCGGTAGACGTAGAGAACGGTGATATATACGTGATGCCAACTACAATCAATGGCAATCTAATTATCCCCGAGGGAATATACCATAGTAGAAATTGGTACGCTACTCTGGAAATCGTCAATTATAGCAATAAGCAACACACATTCGTTATCGAACAACCAATTAAAGTCGATCTATTAAAAAAATCTTTTCGGGTCGAATCCCACCATTGCCATGTACAAGAATTGGATGAAACACAAAATGAAGATATCACAAAGTTAATTAGGGTTCAACATCTCAATCCTGAAGAAAAAGTAGCAATCAGTAAGCTTTGTCATCAATACCAGGATCTATTTCTCAAATCAGAACAACGACTGTCATTTACCAATGACGTCAAACATGAGATAAACCTGAAAGACGATAAACCCATTTTCACCAAGAGTTATCGGTACCCGTTCGTCCATAAAGAGGAAGTAAAGAAGCAAATAGACAAAATGCTACAGGATGGAATCATCCGTCCCAGCTTCTCTCCTTGGTCATCGCCCATATGGATCGTGCCAAAAAAGGCCGATGCAAGTGGCAAAGTCAAGTGGCGATTAGTTATTGACTATCGCAAATTGAACGAAAAAACTATAGACGACCGGTATCCGCTTCCGAACATCACGGATATCCTGGACAAATTGAGCAAATGTCTGTATTTTTCGACATTAGATCTAGCTTCTGGTTTTCACCAGATTGAAGTTAGAAAAGAGGATATCCCTAAAACAGCTTTCTCCGTAGACCATGGGCACTACGAATACGTAAGAATGCCTTTTGGGTTTAAAAACGCACCATCGACATTCCAGAGAGTCATGGACAATGTCCTTGGAGAACTACAAGGCAAATCGTGTTTGTGCTACATGGACGATATCATCGTCTTTTCCACCTCACTCCAGGAGCACATAGAAAGCCTAAAACACGTTTTTAATAAACTCAGGAAAGCCAACCTAAAAGTACAGATGGATAAATCCGAATTTCTCCATAGAGAAATTGCCTTTCTGGGCCATATCGTTACGAGCGATGGGGTCAAACCAAACCCCGATAAAATTAAGGCTATTAAAGACTTTCCAATTCCTAAAACGGAGAAAGAAATTAAAAGCTTTTTAGGCCTGTTAGGATATTATCGTAAGTTCATCAAAAACTTTTCTGAAATTACCAAGCCCTTAACGGAATGCTTGAGAAAGGATCAAAAGATCATACTTAACACTAGATATATCCAGTGTTTCGAATACTGTAAAGAGTTGTTATGCAAGGAACCAATCTTACAGTATCCAGATTTTTCTAAGGAATTTATCCTTACCACGGACGCGAGCAACGTAGCCATTGGGGCCGTTCTTTCCCAAGGACCTATAGGTAAAGATAAACCTATATGCTACGCATCCAGGACCTTAACGGTCACAGAGCAAAACTACTCTACTATAGAGAAAGAGCATCTTGCAATAGTCTGGGCAACTAAGTACTTTCGACCGTACTTATTTGGCCAAAAGTTTAAGATCGTCACCGACCACAAGCCTCTGACATGGCTTTTCAACCTCAAGGAACCCAACTCGAAGTTGGTTCGTTGGAGATTGAAATTGGAGGAATACGATTACGAAATCGTATACAAGAAAGGCGTAAAAAACACCAACGCGGATGCACTCTCACGAATGCAACCTGAACTTAACGTTATCAATAGCTTGAACACCTCCGAAACCTCGGATTCCTCTACAGGTACCCAAATCTCAAACAATGACGAACAAACCATTGTACCAACTACCAATACACCTATAAACCATTTTAGTTCCCAATTAATCATAACTGTTGATCCCGAGATGCAAGGGATAAATGTTCAACACGAACAGCCTTTTGGCAAGCATAGAGTGATAATATACATGCCGAGGCATCATTCACCAACCATCCGCCTAAATATTTCAACACAAGTAACTAAGCATCGAGTAACAGGAATATTGTGTGACGATATAGTTTTCCAAATAGCTACAGAAGCTTACCGAGAGAAATTCGGTAATTCTCACAAACCATATCTGGTAAGAACACACACTCTTTTAACAGATGTGTTCAATCCTGAGGACCAACAATCTATAATAAGGAAAAGGCATGAGGAAAATCACCACCGTGGAATAGTCGAAAACCACGAGTTCATTAAAAGAACTTACTATTTCCCGAATATGAGGGACATTATCACAAATTACATCAACACCTGCACGGTATGCCTTCAGACCAAATATGACAGACATCCGTTGAAAGTGGAGTATGAGATCACAGAAACCCCGAAACGACCCATGGAAATCCTCCATATAGATTTCTGTTTCTTTCAAAATCATGCATTTCTCTCACTCCTCGACAAATTTACAAAATTCGCTGGAGCCTTCTACATGAAGACACGCACTAGCGATGAAGTCCAAAGAAAACTTGAGCGATTCTTCAGCATACACGGTAAACCAGTAAAAATCATTACCGACAATGAAGGAAATATGAACACACCTTCGTTCAAAGCCTTCTTAGAAGAACATCATATTGAATTACACCACACATCATCATATTCGTCAACAGGGAACTCTCCTGTTGAAAGACTGCACTCAACTCTGCAAGAGCTTGTCAAAATTGCACATTTAAATTCCCCTCAATTAGGTATCAAAGAGTTAATGAATCGTGCTATTTTCTCCTACAACAACTCCATTCACTCAACAACAAAATTTACACCGTTCGAATTATTGAGTGGACACTATACTATTTTAGGGAAACCTATCAATCCTACACCCCCAAACGCACAAGAATACCTTCTTAATCATACCTTAGCATACGAGGAGCTATGCAAGCGTATACATGAGGAAACTCATGCAAAAAAGGTTAAGTTAATCAATAAACTCAATATTGGTCGAGATAAACCCCCAAAAATGAGAATCGACCAAACAGTGCACATTCGTAATAAAAAACGCTCAAAGATCAAACCCGGATATGTCATTAAGAAAATTCTTAAAGATAACAAGGTCACTATCTTAACTAAAGACGGCAAATATCACAAAAAACTGATAAAGAATCCATTTCAGGTGCACGCTCGTCACGAGCCAGACGCTGAAAGTGACCGACCTGAACAACAACAAGGGCTTGATACCGGTCAAGATGGGTCAGGCCAGAATAATCAATAGTTATAAAAGGATCATCCACGTTATCGAGATCCAATTCTATGAACAAAATCTTCGCGTTATCCAAAATAACATCGACATAGTCGAAGGAACCGTAAATGACAATGTAGAATACAAGTATGCATTTAAAAACAAATTAGAAATCCTTGAACACAAATTTAAGGAATTACAAGACAACGTTAACCTTTTGAAACCTTCACGGATCAAAAGAGGACTTATTAACGGACTAGGTTCCTTGATCAAAGACATTACAGGAAACTTAGATCAACACGATCTAGATGAAATCAGTTCCGCAATACACAGTCTTTACGAGAATCAAAATAACTTAAATAAACAAAATGATGCTCAAATTGAGATAAATAAGGGTATGATTGATAGATTCAATTACGTACAAAAATACGTAAAGGACAGTAATAAGAAGATCGCTTTTGAATTAAATAGACTCAGTAACACAACACAATCAGGAATACAAATGATAAAAATAGATCAATACATCTTTAAATTAATTAATACAATAGATACCTTAACCCAACACATAGACGACATTTTAGATGCACTCAGTTCGGCTAGACACAGACGCATCTCAAGACATTTACTATCTAACAGTGAAACTCATTTCATTAATGATTTACTGTCTCACGACCGAATCGAAATAATCAACCCAAACAATATCTACGATTTATTGACGTTACAAGGATATTACAATCAGTCTAGAATTATTCTTAGTATACAGGTACCAACCTTCTATGAACCAATATTTAGTTATTTCAAAATTAAACCTATTCCATCCAAAAACCTCATGATTACCCCGATTCCATCATATAATATCATCCTAAACGAACAAAATTACTATCAATACATCGTACAACCATGCAATGAATTGGAAAACACGTATTACTGCACGAAACAATCACTACAACCAACAAGCAACACCTGCATACCAAGTATCATTTCACAACAACCAGCTCAATGTAATCACACTGTCTACGAATTGGAAGATGAAGTCTCAGAAATCATCACTGGGAAAGTGTATGTAGCCACACCAACAGAAGTAGAATTTACATCTACTTGTCACCAATTTACGAAGTCTATCAAAGGCCAAGCGTTAATTGAATTCGATAATTGTGATGTCATCATCTCGGGCATTACCTACAGCAGTACAAAATACGTCTACCAAGAGGACCAGATCGTCATTATACCGTATCACGACGTGGCAAGTCAAAACGTTATTCAGTCATTATCGCTATCACAAATGACTAATTGGACCCTACAACATAGAGATCACATCACGCTATTACAAGAACGGGCGTTATCTCACAGCATACAAGGACACAGTATTACAACACTAATCATAATCATTATTATAGCAATTGTCATCTATTGTATCTGGAAGAGATGCTACAAACCAACACAACCAGTAGCGACACAGAACAATACGCAGTCAACCAGTGAACCCAAGACCATACGGACAAAATCCCTATGGCCTTCTCTTCGGCGGGAGGAGTTACGATCCTCTGCACATGACGCAAACGAAAACAACGTGGAATTGGGATCTACTTTCCTAAAGCGCGCGGATTGATACTACACAAAACCACGCGCATCAAAAATGCATAATATGCATAAATACCTTTATGCATATTTTGCTGACACACTAGATCGGGTGTCAACGTAATAGATTTAAGTAGATATTATAAGTTAGTATTAAGTTATTATTCGATTGGAAAACATTAAAATAAAATTATAAAATAAATTAATTAAAAGAGTTAAAATAAATAAAATAATTTAGAGATAAATTATTTTTTTATTAATAAATAGTTTTGTGTAAACATAAGTACAGTATGTATTGCAATGGGGACATAACTGTGGTCTGCATAGCCTTCGGAGGGGAGGAGATTCTAACTTGCAGCCGCATACTTGGACCGAGAGAAGCCAGTGCCACCAGATATACTGGAAGAACTTGTCAGTGACGCGGAAAGGAGAAAGGTGGAAGCTATCCTGGAGTGTGACGCGAACGCACCCCACACCATCTGGGGCAGCTCGGACATCAATGATAGGGGTGAGTTACTTTTCGAATTTCTTTTAAGAAGTAACCTCACTATTAGCAATATAGGTCAAGAACCACCTTATTATTAGTAATAGAAAGGAGGTTCTGGATCTAATTCTGGTCTTTGAATTTATTTCACCGATTATCAGGGAAGGGAGAGTGGCGAAGGAACATTCCTTCTCTAGCGATCGTTACTTAACGTTTAAGCTTAATCTAAAAAAAAAATGAATACGTGTTCAGAAATGCCAGGAGGACAGTATGGCGTGTATAAAGGGAGGTATTTGAAGGAATCATATAGTGAACTGGACTGAATGGTAGATATTCTTACTAGGGCTTGCAATATCTCTATGGGAGAAGCTTTAACAAAGCTGAGGGGAGAGCGAAAACCTGTTTGGTGGACCTTGGCACTTGAAGAGTACAGAAAAATTTACGGTTCTGCTTTTAATAGAGCGAAAAAATCTAGAGAAATTCAGGACTGGGACTTCTATAAGGAATGCCTCAGAGCTTACAA
This sequence comes from Nephrotoma flavescens, assembly GCA_932526605.1. Classification (NCBI taxonomy): domain Eukaryota; kingdom Metazoa; phylum Arthropoda; class Insecta; order Diptera; family Tipulidae; genus Nephrotoma; species Nephrotoma flavescens. Next base: position 233,851,289 of record OW052220.1, read on the forward strand.
AAGGGAAAAAAGGAAGGTGCAAAGGAATTCGTGGAGGCGCTTCTGTGATAAAATTGAAGGGGTCTCGGAAACCTCGCGCTTAAGAAAGATTCTCTCCACTAGTCTAGCTGCTACAGGCTATCTGATAAAACCGGATGGCAAATGGACGGTGTCCAGTGAAGGGACTCTTGATCTTTTGATGAAAACTCACTTCCCTGGAAGTGTCGAAGTCCCCACTGCGGGGCCTTTGGATGACTGCTGGTCTAGGATTGACTGAGGAGTCCGACTTTTAAGCCCTTTATGTGAGCTGGTCCGGATGGGATTGTACCAGCAGAAATTCAGAATTCGGAGGTCTTGCTTCCCTGGCTGGATGTTATCTTCAAAGGGTGCCTGAAGCTGAGGTACATCCCGATGAAATGGAGGGAGGCTAGAGTGATCTTCATCCCGAAAGCGGGTAGAAGCTCGCATATCAACCGTAAGGACTTAAGACCAATATTTATGTCATCTTTTCTGCTGAAAATCATGGATAGGCTGCTGGACGTCTATTCGGTCGAGAAGCAAGCACAATCTCAGCATGCATACCATAAGGGTAAGTCCGTGGATAAGGCATTATACACCTTGGTTCGGGGAGTTGAGAAGTCACTAGATTTTCAAGAATTCTCGTTGGTGTTCTCGATATCGAGGGCTCTTTCAACAACGTGATGATGGAGGCATTTATGGAAGTATTGCTGCCACTTGAGATCGAAGACTCAGTAACCAGGCTAATTGATCACTTTCTAGGAAGCAGAACGGTCATAGCGAGGATGGGGAAAGTTTCCGTCAGGAGACAGGTTGTTTGGGGAACACCACAGGGAGGTGTCCTCTCTCCCTTTCTTTGGATTGTAGTAATCAATTAACTACTACTGGAACTGGAGGGGAAGGAATAGGGATTAGGGAAGGGGAATTAAGGAGTAACCCATCTAAAATAGAGCTGGTCGTTTTCACTAGGAAATATCAAATTCCGGCAATGGTTCTACCAAGCCTGAATGGTACTAGGCTGGTGATCCTTACTGAAAAGGCGAGATTTCTAGGGATTCTTCTGGACAGTAAGCTCAGTTGGAAACCAAACACGATAGAAAGAGTGAAGAAGGCTACTGTGGCACTCTGCTCTTGTAAAATTCCCATTGGAAGGAAATGGGACTTGAAACCAGAGCTGGTACACTGGCTTTACACGGCAGTTGTAAGGCCCGTACTACTGTATGGTGTGAGTGTATGGTGGCCAGCTCTGGAGAAATTATCATACAGGGGTGGGATTTTGTAATATCACATTTTCGATAATTTATCGAAGTTTATGTCTCGCTTCTCTAGAATAAAATGGATTACTATTTCATATTTTATATCATTTTCAAGCATACTAGATTAAAAAATTGAGATATGTATCTACACATTTTCTATCACCAAATAATTTGTTTACGATACTTCAACGCAATTAGAGAAAGAGAAATTGTCACATTTATTCTAGTAGCTTGTGATATAGCAATAGAAAAGAAATAATTTATAAACGAAACATTCGCCAATTTCTGTTTAGGAAAAAGAGACTTAAATTTCGACAAAGTATCGAAAATGTTATGTTACAAAATCCCACCCCAGGAACATGATGGTGAAGGTGCAGTGGGCAGCCTGTCTGCTCATTAGTGGGGCGCTGAAAACGACCCGCAATAGTGCCTTAGAGGTCATGCTGTACCTTCTCTCGTTGGATATCATCGGTAAGCAAATGGCGATCAGCGAGTTTATGGGGTGGAAGTTGAACCACGCAGTCGTTCCTAGACCCGCAGTCATCCAAAGGCCCCGCAGTTGACACTTCCTGGGAAGTGAGTTTCCATCAAAATATTAAGTTCACTAGACACCGTCCATTTGCCATCCTGTTTTATCAGATAGCCTGAAACAGTCCCAGTCCTGAATTTTTTCGCTCTATTAAAAGCAGACCCGCAAGCTTTTCGGCACTCCGCAAGTGCCAAGGACCACAAAACAGGTTTTCGCTTTCCCCTCAGCTTTGTTAATGGGCAAGCTTCCCTCATAGCGATATTGCGAGCCCTAGTAAGAGTATCCAACATGATGCCCTCCTATATACACGCCATACTGTCCTCATGGGATTTCTGAACACGTATTGATTTGTAATTTGGAGATTAAGCTTAAATGTTAAGTAACGATCTTAAGGATGTAATTAAAACAAAATTTCAATTTCATTCATTGGTTTATATGAATTTTGTCACGCATTTTTTCATTGTAATGTTTTCTTTATTTTGATAAGAAAACCTATGGAATATTTTAAATATAAATTCTTTAAATCAAATTAAACGGACAAATTTAAATAAGTATAAAGATACAACAATTTTAAATGCAACAGGAGATTGTAAGAAAACTATAATATTATTACTTATTAACAAATTCTGAAATTGAACAGAGATGCTTGTTAATGTTAAAAACAATCATCTTACAATTAAATTGTTTTTGTTTATTAGATAATAATTTGCCTAATTAAAATAATATTATTTATTATTAATTTTATATCTAACTAATAAATTTAAAATTTACTATAACTTATCAGCCATTCTCAACGACGTTTTATTCAACTTTACGCCTTATTTCACCAAACAGTAATGAACATATTCGATCGACTAAATACGCTAGAATGGTATCGGCCAGAAGTACACAAATTAATATTTTACGAAACTGGAAAAGAAAGAAAATTAATTAGGTGTAATTCAATCATAGTCGAATGATTAAAAAATACGAAACGAATTTACTTACATCGTCGGGAAATTCGATTATTTCGAACGTTGATAAAATATCACTGGGGATTCCTAATGTTAGACAAACGACAATACCAACTGATGCCATGATTGAATACAGTAGCAGACGATTTTCACGTAAACTTTCCATGAATGGATGTCCTTTATAATTCACGGCAAATGTAGAAACCTGCAGTGCCATACAGATGATATAAACCGTACTATTTACAATATTTGGAACAAACTCTTCCTTTTCTTCTGGGCCTAAATCAACGTTCAATTTTATTTTGCCCTCTCTGAAAACGAAATAAACAATATTCGATCAGAATCAGATAATGCATTTTAGGTAAAAACTACTTACCTAGGAGGTGCTCTTGCATTTGCTTCCTGTACCAAATAAATTAAAGACACGAAATGTACTGCAAATTGTGATAATATTGTTGTAACCGTATAAAAATTAAATATATTTGGTAGGGGTGCTTGTTTTGATAATACTTTTAACGGTTTTGATCGAGTGATAAATAAAAAGCACGCGGCAATAAATAAACCTTGTAATGTTGCTTGCGTGTCACTAAACTTGACGCCATCCACATACAGTACCGATTGGCAGTATGCCGAAATTAATGCATTCAATGCCAAAATCTTAAACATCTGTAATGTTGTCACTAACGTGCAACGACCTTGCTTGATTATATGGCACACGCACATAATGGACGATAATTTACTTGTGAATGGGGCTGCAATACTGGCATCACCCAATTTCACAATTTGTACTTGTTCATCGTCGATTTCTTTTAGTGCTTTCTGTAATCGATCCTGAGTTTGCGTCAAATTTTCACGGTGTCGTAAAATAGCACGCTCACGTGGCGTTAAATTATCGCGGGTTGGAACACCCGGTTGTGGATTTTGGGCCGATATGGTTTGTGTACGCGCTGCTTCCATTTTTTCCTTATCTTCCTTTGTTGGAGCCCTCAGCGGAGCATTACTCAATATAGATACACCAACATTAGCATGCTTCAAAGCACCTACATCGTTTGTACCATCTCCGCACATTAACGTATAGTGGCCTAAATGTTTCAGTGTTGTGATCACAAATTCTTTCTGTTTTGGTGCAAATCTAGCGAAGACGGTTACGTTCGGTAATATTTCTAGCAACAAATTATGTTTAAAAGCATCTAGATATTTTAATCCCTCACCAGTCACGCACAAATCATTTTCGTTTGTAAACTTTTTGTAATCTTTGTGCTCCAAATCAAAATTAACTTTTCCGTTTATCGATTGCCAACACCAGTGGTTTGGGCTTTTTTCGATTAAAACCAGAATTGGCTTACGAGTGAAACGTAATTCTTTGGCTACATGGCAAGCTGTTAACGGATTATCACCTGTAATCATAACCACCTTATGCGATGCTTGGACGAGTTCTTTGATTATTGATTTTGAATCCGGTTTTAACGGGCAAGAGATAATGACAAACCCAGCAAAAGTTAAATCCCTCTCGACATCCTCACGTTTTATTTCACGAACAGCGGCGGAATCTAGTTTTCCAAATTCCTTAACACCCAAGGCCAAAACACGAGCACCTCGGCGAGAATATTCCAAGTATACGTCTTCGTAATTTTCTGGTACTGATTTTAACATTTTAATGATAGTCTCTGGTGCACCTTTCACCGTGCCAAGGTAAAATACATCATTGGAAAATGGAACAATGTATCCAGCCAGCACGGACATTCGCTTAAGAGCCGACGAAAAATGGAAACGTTGAAATATTTTTAATGCTTTGAATTTGCCTTTTTTCGGAATAACACTGTCCTGACGCGTTAAATTCCAATCGATCGATGTCAATGTTGCTTTTTCAAGTGGATCACCCACTAGGCCATCTTCTAGTTGAGCTAGCGAATGGCATGTGGCTAAAACTTGAACAGTACTTTCTGGTGCATCTGCTATCGACATAATAGTTGAATCCTTTTGTAGGCCAGCAATACCTTCAACCATTAAATTATCACTTGTTAGTGTGCCTGTTTTGTCAAAACAGCAAATGTCTACTTTTCCGGCAAATGGTATGCGGAATGGTTCGGTACAAAATACGAAAAGCTTTGATAGCTGTAGTAGTGAGGTATTCACAGCCAGGGACAATTCAATTGGTAAATCGGGCGGAATAATCGAAGTTAAAATTAATGTACATTCCAAAAATAATTTATAACGACTTCGTTCTGGATCCAAGGTGCCCTTAATCCAAACATATGAAGCAGCTGCTACAGCGAAGATTAACAAAAACAAAATAAATGCAAATGTTTCTAGATTATTTTCCGTCACTCGCTTGACACCAAACAGTATCGTACGCAAAAGCTTTCCCTGTGACGTATTAAATCCGTTTCGAATTACGTATCCAACACATCCCGAATCTGGTGCCCGAATCGAACCTTTACTCGGTGGGGTGTGCTGAACAACTTTAGTACCTCCAAATAGAATAAATAATTTTCCTTCACCTTCAGGATCTAAATCCTTGTCAAAATCGTCCGTATTTTCGAGACTCTCTTTCATTTGTGGTACAGATTCTCCAGTTAACATACTTTCGTCCACGATACAGGAACCCCGTAGCAGGACAACATCACAAGGTACTAAATTTTCACTCTGCGACCTGGCGATTGATATCAAATCTCCAGGTACTAGTTGATCGGAGCTGATTGGTCGCCATTTACGATTCCGGAATACGCTGATCATGTGTGGTTTATTGCCCATTTTGCGGATTTCGGCCATATTCCGAAGTTGCTGTTGCACTAGCGTGCACTCAAAGACAATCAACATACACAGTGTGAATAGGGAATAATACCAATATTCATCAAGACACCATAGGCCGACTGAGAATATTTGAAATACAAAAAATGGGGCCGTAGCCCGTTCGATGAATAATTGATAAAATTCTGGTACGACCATTGTCATCTGATTTTTGCCATATGTTTTCTCGGCGAGGCTTATTTCATTTTCATCCTCGTGCCCCTTTGATTCAATATATTCGCGATACGTTTTATGTACTGGGAATTCAAGGCCTTTGAATTGTTTTTTATTCTCATCCCATGTGTATTTAGTTTTTTGGAACACAAACCAGTAGATTACATCGTTTCGTTCATTTTTCAACCGGGTCGTATGTAATTTAACCATTTCCGATGATCCATTATTGGGTGTTGGGACGACCTTTGCCACCACTGCTGTTTGCGGTGTTTTCGCCTTTATAATCGATATTCGTATAAATAATTAATTACATTAATCAACAACTTTATATGTGTAATACTTACTGAGCGACAATTTAAAAACGTATGAATATGAACACTCCAGTAACAGCAAAGTGAAATAATTATTTGTAAAAATGCCACCACTACAATTGTTACAATTCCAGCTTCATAATACTCTTCAACTCCGAAGACAAAAACCCAGAGGCCAAACCATAAGCCATATAAGATCAGAAATGGGAATATGTTGCCATTCAGTATGATTGGGTTTGGTATATGCAATGTGATATACTGCACTAAATCATCGATTCGCTTATCGTTTTTTAATGTAGTCATTCTAATACATTATTTAAGCCGCCTTAAATTTATGATTTTAATTTAATTTTTCGATGTATTATGTATAAAATACAAATTGCCTGAATTTTGTTTTATTTCTTCGATTTTAGTGCAGTCACCGGACAAATGTCAAAAACCAAACTGGGGAAAATAAAAAAATCTTACGTGGTGATCTAGTACATTTCCATCGTAAAGTTTTATCGTTGTCGATAAGTTAGTTATATTGCCCAACAACCATTGGGAATTAATATTTGCGTGTTTATTTAATAGAGTTATACTACAGAGTAGAAACTTTTTTTTCCCCCATATAATATTTGCTATTTCATTTGAGGCACGTCGGAGCAGGATGGTTATATAAAAAAGCATATGGCTTACTCATATTTCAAAACGAAAAACCCCAAATCAGATGTTTATTTACGTGCGCAGTGACAACCTATGGTGACGACTTAATTTAGTGATTTTAAAATTATTAATTAAAATAATAAAAATATTATAAAATATTTAGTTGGTTTATATAGTAGTGCGTGGTGTGCATTATTTGATAAAAAAAATTATAAACTTGTTATTGAAATGAAGTGTATTGTCAAAAATTGTAAAAATACGCCTAAAAGATTTCAAAAAGGCGTATCTTACCATCAGTAAGTTTACTAAGTGTTTATATAAAATAAAATGTAAATTATGTTAAGCAGAAAGTGATTTGTAGCAAATTTATCCTTAATTTGAGTTATAAATTAGAGAAAATTAAGTAAACAATTTTGTTGCCGGCGTGGGGTTTTTCGATTGTGTTTACAACTTTTATTACCGGGTCGTATGTTTTTATTTTAGTTTAATAAAACGATGGTTATTTCATGTGCTACGTGCTTTGATTTTCATAATTTATGTTTGGTTTAAATATAAATACTGTATAAAACTTTTTACAAGAATTTTAATGTAAACATTTGTTTTTAGCTTACCAAAATATGGCGAATTAAAAAAAGAATGGTTGAAATTAATTGGCTTGGGCGGGCAAGATGTAATAAGTAGAAATGCAATTGTTTGCTCGGTGCATTTTGAAAAGCATTATTTCATGCCACAGAGGAAAGAGAATCAGAGGAGATCTTTAAGAAAATCAGCCATTCCCACCTTGTTCATGGACGAATCAACGTGCAGATTTAACGTCGATGAAAATAATCAAGAAAATACATGCCCAAATATTAATCAGACCGAAATTTCATATCATACTGAAAAAAACATGGTTGGATGCTCCGAACACAATCCTAAATTTATATCCCAAGGCGTTTATCCAACTTCTATAGATCATGCTGACAATATTATCGGAGCTAATTTTGAAGTTTCTTCTCATGTTGAGGAAGATCCATTCTATTCGTTGAAGTTATTGCGTGATGTAGCAAATGATGCGGACCATATTATTGGGGCTAATTTTGAAGTTTTTTCTGATATTGAAGATTCATTCTATGAGTTAAAAAATCAGGATTATTTACCAACAATTGACGTAGTACCTGAACTTATGGTATCTGGAACTAATAAAGATTCGTATAATCGTGAGTATATTGAACCAACCAACCAACAATTAAAAAAAATTACATTGAAGCAAGCAATGGCCTCATCAGGTGCTGATCATTCTACGAGTTCAGAAAACGAATTAGAAAAAGAAAAACTACGAGTTTTAAGGCGAAAATACAGTAAACTTGCAAAACAAAATAAGAACCTACGACGAATAGTTATGAGACAAAAAAGAAAAATTGTTAATTTGGGCAACCTAATAGACGAACTAGAAGAAAAAAATTTAATTAGTTCTTGCCAGAAGGATAAATTTTTAAACCATTCTGACCCAAATTAATTTTTTTTAAATAGATATAACGATCGAAAGTTCTAATCGAAAGTTAAGCAGAAAATATCCAGAAGATATACGAAAGTTTGCTTTAAATTTAAACTTTTATTCTCCGAAGGCCTATGAATATGTTAGAAACCAATTTAGAAATTGTTTACCTCATTCTCGTACACTAGCTAACTGGTATAAAGTAGTAAATGGGCGTCCAGGTTTTACTACAGAATCTTTTCGTACTCTAGAGTTGCTGGTCCGATCAAAAAAAGAAACTGATGAGGTGGTTATTGGAAATGTATGCTTGGATGAAATGTACATTCATCTAAAATGCGAATACAATTTTCACACCAAAAAAATATCTGGATACGTCGAGTTCGAAGGTAGTGACCCAAATGATAATACTTTAGCTACCCAAGTAATTGTTTTTATGTTTGTCAGTTGTACTGCTCATTGGAAAATTCCTCTTGGATATTTCCCTATTAATAGCTTAAGATCTGTACAAAAAAAAATATGATTGAGTGTTGTTTACGTTTATTACACAATATTGGTGTTGTAACAATTGGAGTGACTTTTGATGGACTATCAACAAATTTTACTGTAGCTCGAGAACTAGGTTGTAACGTTAATTCTCCTAATATAAATCTCGCTTTCACATTGCCTGGTATACTTAAACAATTTTTAATTTTTTTTGATCCATGTCATATGTTCAAACTCGTTCGGAACGTTTTAGGTATTAACGGCCCTTTAGTCGATGGTGACGGCCATAATATTTCATGGCACTACTTAGAAGAACTACATAAGATTCAATCGGAGGAAGGTTTTCATCTCGCGAATAAATTACGAAAGGCCCATATATTTTTTAGTTACCAAAAAATGAAAGTTAGTTTAGCAGTTCAAAAAGGCGTAGACATTAAATAATTCCGCAGCAAATGCATTAGAATTTTGTGATAGTATTTTAAAATTGCCACAATTTAAAGGGTGTAGTGGAACAATAAATTTTATTAGAGTCTTCAATAACTGCTTTGATATTTTAAACAGTAAAAAATTTCAAGATTATGGTTTAAAAAAACCAATATCCCAAAGAAATGTTGATTCGGTTCTAAATTACGCTAAATCATCAATTGAATATATATCTAAATTAAAGTTTCTATCCGATGGTATAAAAGTTATTGATTCTAAAAGCAAAACGGGAATTATTGGAATAATATGTTGTCTTTCTAACATCCAGGTTCTTCATGACACTTATTTAAACACACACCTGTTGAAATATATTTCGTTCTATAAATTAAGTCAAGACCACATTGAACTATTTTTTTCAGTTGTTCGCTCAAGATTAGGAAGAAATTCGAATCCAACTCTAAAACAATTCATCACTTCATACAAGCGTATTTTAACACACGTTCAATTAAATGACACCTCGCTAGGAAATTGCATTCCTCAAACAGAAGTTTCTATTTTGAATGTTCCAATTCTAATTCTGATAGTCTCATTAATTCTTCTATTAACCGGCTAGTAATGGTTGAAGAAGCCTCATCAGATGATTTTTCAATTGATGAAGAAGTTTATAAAGTAGACGAACCTACTAATATGTATGACGAAGATTTTTTTGGATACCCAATAATCTTAAACGAATTTTCAATAAATGTTATTGAATACATAGTGAGGACTGTTGTAAATTAATACAACAATGTAATTCTTATAAATCGCTAATCAATTTAAAAAATAGAGGTGGTCTTTTAACTCCTTCGCCTTCAGTGTTAAAAATTTGTAAATACTCCGAAGCAGTATTAAAACGGGAATTGGCTATTGCGGACTATAAAAACATAACGCAATTACAATCAAATTCAAAATTGTTTAAAAAAATAAGTTATAACGTTCTTTATAACCTAATTAATGTAAATATTTTCAATGATGAAAATCAAAATAGTCATTCCAAAGAACACGTTAATTTATTAGCTCATTCTATCATAGAAAAATATTATGACATCCGGTTGAATTATTTTTGTAAGCAAAGGTCATATAAATTAACAAAAAGAAACAAGTTTATTTTTTTATTACATTTTAAAGGAATGTGAAATAAATAAGCGTAGTTGTTTTATAATTTCTATTTTTTTATATACATAATATTATATTTAAGTAAAAGTAATTAATGTACTTATATTCAGTAATAAAAATGTAATAAAATTTAAATAATTTTTTTAATTTAACTTCCTAACTTCATTGCATTCGGTCGAAAAAATGCTAAATACGGCCCTCTTGATTTATTCGCTTTCTCTTTTACCCTCCGAATTTGACTCACTTGACAGCTATTTTCATGCACTCTGTTCTTTTTTTTTACTCTAAGGTTTATTTATTACATCGGAACGAGTAGTAGAGAATTCAGTTTGTTATAAAAATTTAGATATGTACAAAAAATGTATCATTGCAGAAAAAATAATAAAACGTTTCTTTCATCTGCATATTTATTTCTCTTGCTTGCTGAAAATAACGCTAAATTCAAGTATTGTAAACAAAAACGCTTGTTCTAACATGGAAAGGAATGGGAATAAAGACGCAATTTTTTCAGTTGTACTAATACCAATAGATGGCATTTACTGTAAATGCCTATTTGTTACATATTGCAATTTCAATTCAATTTGGAAAATCACTACGAAATTATTTAACGATTTTGTTAATTTTTAGATACATAAATTATTCTAAATCGAAGAAATATACAAATTATTGTTATTTTTAGTTTAATCTTTTCAGGTTTGCTAATAAACTTCATGCAAATGTGTATTTAATGCAAATGTGTTTGTGTACAAATTTTTACATGACACTTTTTCGTTATTTTTAAAAATTTCGTAGTTTATAATAATATTTGCAAATAATGCAGCTTTAATATCATCTTCCATTATTTTCATTTAATTTAATATTTTCTTTATCCACGAAAAGTCAACTATTTAGTATTTCGAATAGTCAGGCACAGATTGTTTTGTTGATGTTACTGCCACCTATGAATGTTTATTGTGAATTACTGAGCAATTTAGTTTAGTTCATAATTTTGTCAAAAAATCGACCTGAGGCACAGCATTAGCATTTCAGCCTGAATCAGCAGGAGACATATATTTAAATAATAATCTAAACTTTATTTTATATTATTAAGCTAACAGATTTAATGATTTGGCTTATGCTTTTAGACTAATAGTTTCGTAATCATGATATTAAAATTTTCTCGTACATATTAGTTTTAAAATCGTTCAATTCTTCAAATTAAATTTAATTTAAATTTCCGTCGTTCGGGAGAATTGAAATTAATAAATATATAAGCATCAGCTTCAGAATACATACAGATATACAGATGCATTTGAAATAACCTTTTCTTCTGAGATAGCTGACATTAGAAAGCCATGAAGAACATCGACCCCGATATTATAGTTTGATCACTGTACAATTTAATTTTTTTAGTAAACAGCTAAAAATATATCTTAGCCAATGGGCATATAAAGCGGGCTGAGATCTCACTAAAAAATTGAGTTCTAATTTGTCAAAAATGTTGATCAATCTCATTTGTAGACTCTACGCCAACTGAATGAAATTTATACATTTGTACTACGTTTTCGTTTCTATTATCGATAAAAAAATTTAGTCTCACAAAAAAGTGAGAGTATGTCGATTTTTTTCTTGTTGAGATATTTTGCATCCAGCGGGTGATATCTATATTTTTAATGATATATCAGCATCAGTCCGCTAGAAATGCCCAATATTTCAGATCACCTTGGAATTATAAGTTTATTAACTAAAAAAAAAAAAAACTAAATTTATTGCAAAGTACATAATAAATACGAATATGCAGATTCGACGTTCTGTTCGATACGGAACATAAGGTCGTGAATTGAAATAAATGTTGGGAGCGGATGTTGGATACGACCTGGGTAATATGGTGGAACCAGATGATGAAGATCATCGATTGGGTGCTAATGGACCTTATGTAGTCTAGTGATGGCGAGAAAACTGCAGATATGAGAAATCAGCGGAACAGGCTCAACGATTATAAAAAATATAATAAGAATATTGCCTCAGTACAAGAAGCAAAAAAAACGAACTAGTCAGAATTTTGGATGCTCAACCGTATGCCGATTCGACGTCTCATAGTGAGCGATTTATTAATCAGCAAGAACCAGGGAGGTTGGTATTAATTTATCGCTTGGTAAAGATGGGTTTGATGATTTTAGTGCTGGGATTATTTATATGACGAAAAACGACAGTTAACTTAAGTATTGTGATAGTGCCAGAGGTGTTGAAAGGACGCAGAACATTGAACTCGGATTGCAAAGCATGTGGCCACTACCTGACGACTGGTGGCAACTGCGGTTGGTATACCAGCTATGATTGATACAACACCAAGAGTAATCGGAAGCTGTAATTGACAATTCATAGGAAGGCTATTCAGCGTAGGTGCTGTTGGTATTGCAATGGCCCGGCTTCCGGAAGTGAGATTTGAGCAGCAGTTTGGAAAACCAGACGGGGATCCTGCACATTCTCTACGGAGGATCAACAGCTTGGTTTTGGAATATAGGAAAGTGCCTCTCAATTTGGATCTCAATTAGAATGAGAAATGTTTTATGGAAGAAAGGCAAAAATTCAAACCCCGATGGGGGCAGGATGCAAAAGGGATTTTTCTTCATTTCGCTATGAATTTTGTACGTTGTGGTGTGCGTGTTTTGTGTTTTTGACGTGATTTAAAAACACAAAATAATATGTTAGGTACATAATTTGTGAATTTATTAAATTTCACAATACCATTTAAATTAATAAAGAGTTATATAATTCCCTATATAGTTTAATCTAATTCCTAGTTAATAAATCTAAAAGTAATTTCATTCCGCGGTTCCACACTTTGATTCTTTCGTCGTGATTCTTTCCTCGTTTCCTTCCCCTTTACTAACAGAGCTCTCACAATAGAAAAACTTTTCCTTTTGCCTTACAAGTTGAGAAAAAAAAATTTCGTTTTTACCTTAAGGAAAAAGTTAGCAAACTCTAAACTTTTGCCTTAAGACAAGACTAATGAAGTTAGCTAAATTTCAAAATCAGGGTTTTTGTTGTCATTTTCCAGACAAAACATGTTAATCAGCAAATAAGAACTAATTTATCGGTTTAATATATCTTAAAATTATAATTAATAATGCAAAATACAATTTCAAAAATATCATTAAAATCATTGTGAAATTAATATTAATATCATTGTGAGAGATACTCTTAAGGTAAAAGTTTAAGGCAAAAGGTTAAGGCAAAATTTTTTTCTATTGTGAGAGCTCTGTTACAAACTGTTTTTAGTTTGTTGGTAAAGCTTAGTACTCAGTTCAAAGTGAAATGAAATTTTAACGCGGTCTCCAAAAATCTATTTATTTTCGCGTGAAATAGAAATGAAATTTTATTTGGAGAATTTTTAATTTTAACGTATAAATTTGTAAACATGCATAAATTAATTTCTTTATTTTACGTAAATAATTTAAAATAAATTGACTTTAATTAAAATTTATGAATTTGTGGTATTAAAAAATTTGTTTTTTGCCAAAAACCAACAAATGTCAAAATTTCGCGTGAAAATAATGTGCCGAGTCGACATTGTTTTCACATGAAAATAATTTGGAGAGTTTATGCGCGTCATCTTTGATGTATTGAACACACTTGGTTTTTTCGTTGGAGAACTGAGTACTACAAAACGAAAACAGAAATGAAATTTATCATTTCTAATTTCACTTTGGTAAAATCGTATGGAAATTTCACGTGAAATCGAACTGAGTACTAGGCTTTAATGGCCTCACGTCTAACATTTGTTGACACATAAAGTGTAAATCCACTTTATAAGTTATTCAACCCTTTCTCCTCAATATTACTTCCTTAAATAACACATAAAAATATAGATAAATGTATAATTAAACTGGGGAACATCAAATTTATTAAACAACATTAATACAATTTATTTTATTTAAGTTTCATCTAGATATAAATGAAAAATTCACAAAAAAAAATTGCAATCGCAACTATCTTCTTATCATCTTTCATTCATTCCACTGCTCGCTAACTGTGGAAAAATTCTAATGATGCATTTTTTTTCAACCAATTTATGCACATTTATAAAATCAGTCAACATTTTGGCGAAAGTTCATGAGAATTTAACACACACCCAAAGATAGAAAATGACAGTACACATATTAAAAGTGAATATTATACTCTGTATACGTATACAAATCCTCATTCGTGAGAAAAGCATACAAAATCCATAGTCTGATTACGATCGGTGGAGCACACAATGAGAACACAACGGAGTCAGTCTTAAGCAAATCTTTGGTGAGTCTTAGTAAAGACGCGGTACGTGCTAGTGTGAAAGCCAAAGTGAGTAGCGGTAAAATTATTAATGGTACTAAAGTGAAATTAGTAGTGTGATCAAAAATAAGTGTAAATGGTGAAAATTGAATTAATAAATAATTCTTGTTGTGTTGTAGTGTTGGTAATAAAAGCGGAAAAATTATTGTGGTATTATTATTGCTGTATTTTCGGGAAGTGGTGGTGTAAGTATTACAGTAACGGTTCGAGTGTTTGGAAGATTATTTCCTGAATTTTTGGGAATATTCTGGAAGTGATGTAAATTGCGAGAATTCGTGTTGTAAACCGTCAAATTTATAACGATATTCACAGTCCAGTGATACGAACCGAATTGGACAGGGCAAATTTATAACAATAATATTGATTTCGCTGATTAATTCTGGTGCTGGAGATTCGCCTGACTCAGATAAAATTCGAAATGCCACATCATCCATAACCTAATGATCATGGGTCTTTGACATCAATTCGGCGTGGATTGGTTACTTGGGCGGGATATTAAGCTTGGTTGGTCAGTCAAGGGTTAAGAGTTTAATGACATTTATAAAAATAGTGACATCTAGATTTAAGCAGTAGAAGTAGCTTTATAACAGATTAGTGTGGAACAGAACAGACTTTCGTGTAAAATTTGGAATATTCAGAATTCCAGCGTGGTATATAAATAAGAGTGCGGGCTAACACGAGTGTGCCATTCAGGAGATTCTTTACAACTTAGTTTAAAAGCGAATGTGAGTGGTGGGAAAGTTATATGTGGTGTATTTCACGTGAAATTAGTGGTGTTATTAAAAATAATTGTAAATGGTGAAAAGTGAATTAAAATTGTGGAAATTGTTTGTTGTTGTGTTTTAGTGTTAGTGAATAATTGAGAGAAAATTGTGTAGGCATATTTCTAGTCTTTTCGGATTATTCCATGGTGTAAGTATTACGGTAGTGGTGTAAATTACAAGAAAATTTGATCTGTAGCTGTATTCACAGTAAGTGGTACGAACAGCTTTAATTAAAATTCCAAACCAGGACCATTGAGGCCATTTCTTCCGGCCATTCCCAGCGAATTACATTTTTTTTCGTCACCTCTACCAACAAAGTTGGAAGCGAGATGGACTGATCGGTTATCAAGCCATTTGACTAAAGTGAACTATTGTAGCAGCGTTGATTTGTTTCTCTAATATCTCGTATAATTGAAACGATGACAAGAAATTATAAAAATATAAATTTTAGCCTAGATGGTAATTCTTTGACACAGGTCTAACACTGTAGATTTACTCTGGTACCAGTTTTGCCCCATAACATATGTATATGGTTTTATCCTTTGGGGGATAAAGGGCATGGTTTTCCTTTCATGTATTGTTTAGAGTAAGATGGCCTTTAAATGCTAACATATCAATTGTTCAACAATACACAAGTTTCTCTCCAAATTGAATTGCGGCCATCTTGAGCTTACTGAATGAAAAACTGGACGAACCTTAAAAATTTTGTTGTCACGATTGTTAGGAAGTTCTAAGTTATTGACAAGATGAAGATTGTTTCGCGGTTGGAAAACCTATCGAAATGCATGGCTTTTGTAACCAAGTCAATATTCTATATTTTATTCCAGAATATTCTCTTTCGCGGTAATTTCAATGCTCCCATCAATATGTGTAGCGGAAATAATCTCCGAAGTTTGGCGGAATTCGGCGGTTTAAATTCGTTTACATTTTTCTGTGCTGTATATTTGTTAGATATATTTGTTAGTGAAAGTCGTCGGTGCATTTACATAAAACTCTTCTGTATGATATTTGTCGAAATAAAATGTGGTTGCTTCTTCCAAATTTACGTCTATTCCCCCCTGCTCAACAAATTCAAATTCCTCCTTTTCAAATAGTTCTGAGTTTCGCTTTTATCTGATATTTTTTTCTGTGAACTTGTAAATTGGGTCGATATTTTTAACTAGCTGGCAAATTAAGAAATAACGAGTGATAAAGAAACTTTATTCCACTAAAATTCGACATCTCTGCAGTCCGAGAATCTCCGTACAAAAGATTTTTCCATAAAATGGAAGATCTTTGCGAAATTTATGCACCGGAAGTGGCAGCTCTCGTATTATTTCTTCAATTTTTGCAATGTTATTGAAAAGTATAACATTTACAAAAATGACAAAGAATAAAAAGATTCAAATAAATTTTCAACAAGAGTTGACCTAATAGGATGTTTTCTGAAATTTGAGCAGGAATAGTTATTTTTGATTATACGACGGTTTTTACCAAAATTCTAGTAAGTTTAATTTTATGGTTTAGAAATCAAGTGTGGTGTATTCGAGGTAAACATTCGTGGTAAAAGAAAGTCGGGTGTTCACCACATTGTTCCAATGATTTAATTTGACACACGTTTTCATGATCAGGGGAATGACAATCGATGCTTTGAGTAGAATGTCCATCCATGCAAAATAATTGTTAATAAACGCTTCAAAAATTGCCCGCTATTAAATTTAGAAATCGTACTTATTTATTTATTTGTTTTGTATGTTACAAATTGTAAACTGTACCTGGTATATAGTAAAAATAGAATTCGTTCTACCGATTTAGAAAACATGGGTATACGTGCCCAATGCAGAACTCACGTCCATTGTTTGGAAAGGAATATAGTCAATAATTTATCGAATAGTTAAATCGTTCTTTTGTTCTATATGTAACGTAGCTTAATCTAGAAAATTTCTTCTGTTCAGCAAAACAAATAGCCGTAAGATGGATTGAAATATTTCTACATTCTGTACCTTCATATTTATTTTATCAATAATATTTAGGAAAAAAACTAACATGCGAGTACACAAAACATTATAACAATAGAACAAAATCATACTTATAGATTTTCATTACATTGCCAGTAGTGTATTTTATTTGTACCTTATAACAACAGTTAGTAAGCATTTGTACTTAGAAGATTAAAGAGGGAAATTCTTTTTCAGTACCAAAATTTGTTTCAGGTTCCTTTATATAAGATACATATCCAAAATTAGGATACAGCTCTGATTATATTTCCGAATTAAATTATTATTTGCAGCCGAGTTTTGTTTGCGATTTTAACTAAACATTCTGCTATTTACTCTAAGCACAGAGCCAAAAATAATAGCGTGCACTGCTTTAGAAAAATAATTTTTAAACTATGAAACGTGAACATATACTCGTAATTTAAATTCAATAATGGAATTACGTTTTATCGGTACTAAATAGGAGTCTTATCATTTTAACTTAATTCAATATCTCAAAATAGTTTAGTCTAAGGAATTGCAGCACCCCACTAACTCGGTGCAATATAATTTTATGACTTTGCTAAAAATACAATTAATTCTCCTTTTAGATCAATATTACATATACGGACGGTTGTTTATGGTACAAACAAAATAATAGTGTATATTGTAGTGCTTATCCTAAACTATTTTTATAATAATATATTTGTGTCATCTATATACGAGAGTATGTATTAAAACGACGAAAACAACAATTATTTTACGTACTACTCGTAAATGTATTTTCTAGAGATTTTCCGAACCAGATTATCCTTTGTTGATTATTCACTTATTTTTTATGACAAAAAATATATGTATTCGATGGCGACAATATTCTTGATAAATGAATGGGAAAATATAATTGGATTTTTCCCCGAGAACTTCAGAATCTTTTGTGAATTATTTAGCATCGTTTTTAGTAGAAATGATATTTGGTGTTGAATGTGCCTCGCGGAATGTATATGCTCATAATATAATAATATTAACAGTATAAATAGTATTAACAGATGACCCATTTAACTAGTTCTTATAGACCAAGCTGCATTCTATTAAGGCTCGTAAATTATTAAAATTACAATCAAATAATATTTGGAAGCAATGCAAAAATCCTTGAAAAATTATTTTGTATAGCAACTACTATCAGATCGATTGTTTTAATTTGTATATACTAGTAAGTAGTATATAAAGTATATTAGTTCGAGAAGTCGCTCGTCAGCTTAACATGAGCGAATCTGCTGTCTCAATAGTATCCAGAAGGTTTCAGGAAAGTGGTACCTTTAATTGGTAACCACATACCACAAACTTCACTGCGGAGTCGCCATATCACGGTCATCGATGTGCAGCAATGACTAAGAAGACAAGTTCGAGATGGAGCTGTTAGCCAATGCTAGTAAGAAGACGCTTGAAGGAAGCCAACCTCACTCAAAGACATCACGCTACTCGAATTTCAATTGGAACACATCAATTGGAGCATCGAGCAATGGAGGTCCGTTCTATTCACTGACGAGTGCAGAATATGTCTCCATTGTAGTGATATGAGAGGCCAAGCCTACCGATGACCAGGAGAGCGATTTTCGAAGTACTGTTTTGCTGAAGCAGTCTCGTGCGGCGGTGCTTCGTGTAGGTGTGGACTGGCATACCGCTTGAGGGAAAATAGCACCAGCAAAACACTCTTTTCTGGCACGTTCACCCACAGTTGCATTGAGGCTGGATTCGAAAATTAGCTAGTATCCATAATGTTAACGTAATTTTGAGCTTTCCATCAATCAACGTAGAATCAGCAACAACAATAAAGTCTTTACACGCTTTATTAACCACCCAAAAGCCACCCCAACACACACATGTGAATATTAGTCGCTTAAATGATAGTGGGCTCACAACTGTCACAAAATTAGTCGCTTTTCGTGCAGAAGCACGTTTTACACCAAACTTTTCTATGGAAATGCAAGCCTTGTATTGTCGAATATAATTCGGCCATACTGCATGAATCCTGAATGATCCAATTCACAACCAACCAAATAAAATTGACATTCTATTGGGTGCTGATTATTACCCAAATATTATCATGAACCAAGTTGTAAAATGAAATTTACGCGAGCCAATCGCCCAACAAATGGAGCTAGGATGGATGATATTTAAAAAAAAAAATCCATCCCCGAGGGTACGATCCATAGTTACCATGGGTGGAGATTGAAAACCAGTTAAAGCGATTTTGTGAAGTGGAACAAATAGAACCCGAGAATTTTACTACAGACGAAGAAAAGGTGTACGAAGAACATTACTAGCAGAATTACCGCTGAGACACCGATGGTATGAACTCCTTTTCAACAAAACATATCATCAATCGGATCATCAAAGCAGCAAGCCCTGGGTCGGAATCATGAACATCGCCCGGCACAAATATTAACCGGTAATGAAATTTTATATGGGAAATAACAACAACAATTTTGCTGGTTTAGTGCCATTGCTTCAGAAAAATATACAAATAGCAAGCCATAAATATTCAAATAGCAAGCCATAAATCATTCGTCAGCTTCATAGCAATCGAATGAATTTGTAAGGTTTTTTGATACTACCGAATAAAACCGGTAGAATTTTGTTGCTTATCTTCCATATAAAATTTAAATACCGCTTAAACTTTCGGCGCGGCGTTCATGATACTAACTCTGACTAGATTCATTAACCTTATCAGTAGCCAATGAATTTTCCATGGGATATCGAAGGTGTAACGAGAGTACAAGCAAAAGTAATATTACATTCCTCATCACGCAGTCGGTAAAACAACAAATACTACAACAAAACTAAGAGTAGTATTTGACGCATTAGCTAAGATAGATAAAAACATTAGATTAAATCAAATTCAACTCGTGGGTCATAAATTTCGAGAGGATGTTATGATAAGAGGATTTCAAGAGAATCTGTTAGACAGATAAAAGTACATGACTATGATCAATGCTATCAGAAAATATTATGGAGGACGAGGCCAGTCGAAAATATAAAGGCATACCTGCCATCAACAGTACCTTTAGGAATTTCATATGCGCAATATCTGGCTATCAAGATATTGCAGCAGCTAACAAACGATGAAACGGTAAAGATCCCTGCCAATATAAAAATGAGGGACTTCTACCTAGATGCCGTAATTATCAGAAGGTGATACTTTAGAAGAAGCCGGAACAACAAAAATCAAATGATTAGCGAACTTACAAGAACCTCTGGTTGAATAGCCATGACCTAGAAATCGGTTTGTACAATCGAAAGAAATGACGGGATGTGCAGACACTTAAACATTTATCGATCTAAATACATCTCATAAATTGCTTTAATTAGAAGAATGCCTATAGCAACAGTTCGATAGAGCTCCACAGTAGGAAACAGGTGAGGCAGTTTATACATTGCTTTACAGCACCTAGTTTGTAAAATCTGCAAAAGTTTCTCTTTAACTACTGAGCCAAAGTTAGAAGTGGCGTATGAGAATCGGGTATGAGTAAATGAGTAATAAATTTTTTTAACACATATGTCCTGGAACAAAATCAGCCAATTTTCTAATCAAGCAAATAAAAGGGCAAACTTTAATACAAATAGAATTAATATGGTCATCCCACGTCATATGCTTGTCGAATGTTACACCAAGGTACTTGAATTTGTGGGGAGTGAAAAATTATATATATTTCGTTTTGTTAAAATTTACTGATATTTTGTTCAGATGCAGAAAATCTAAAAGTAAAATAATATCATCCCTCATTTATGATATTGCAACAGAATATATCAGAAACGACAGTTAGAAACCATTTTTTTTCTGACAATACTCCTAAAAAAGTTCCCACGTTCGTCAATAGATGGCTCTAAATTTAAAAAAAAACATGTCGTAAACATTAGAAAATTTTAGTAGTGAAAAATAAATTCTCTCTCTTCGACTTCTGTCAAATTGTTCGCGATTATTTGTCAAACAATGAGCATTATTATTAATGAAAATTAATAAAAGCACATGCACTAAATTGAGACTATTCTATATTCTTTGGCACAGGTATCAAATATTTTTGATCGAATATGCCCAGATCGAGTAAAAAATATTGTCCACGGATTATGTGATCCGAATCTACCACACCGGTCCATCGTGGTTCAATTCAGCCGAGGCAACCCATTTATTTGAATTCGTCATCAAGCTATATAAGAACGAATTTAATTCTTTCGACATCGGCATAATTACCCCAATGTCACGTCCGAGGAGTCTGACATGGGGATGGGAGCCCGAAAAGTCGCGTCTCGAAGAATTCTAGGAACAAGACATACTCATTTCAACCGTAACCGTACGCGTAAAGAAACAATGGTTATTAAAGACCGGCAAAACGATATTGGATTTGTCGATGGTGTAAAGCGAGCATTACTTGTAATCTTTGGTAATTCATACTTATTGTGCATCACTAAAATTGGCGGTAGTTATTGTGTTCAGAACAACACTTATGCCGGATGTAGTTTACCTGATTTTTAAAATTAAAACAACTGTTGATTAATTGAAATTTCCGGCTTTTTATTAAAAATTTTTCATAAATTAAGAATTATTCTGGATTCTCAATTTTATCGGGTGACTATAAAAAGAAAAAATGTTTATAGGTTCCACAAATTGTTTAGTAGTACTTGCAATTATTTTCACCACTGTCTTGTGCTTTAGCTTCGGTTCCTTTCTACAGTACCAGTGGGAGCTTCCGAACGAACCGAGAGCGAATCAATTACTTATTTCAAATAGATGTTGATATGGGAACAAAGGTTGCGTTCCCATTACATGTCCCAATTTCTAGTCAGTTTTAGCATCGAGTCCAGCATTACGAATTAAAGTGACAATCCAGCACTCAGCTTCCTCTGATTTCATGTTTAATTTATCATCCAACATACTTATGGTAATGCCAATAATACGATGATCGGCCGAACTATTTGTAATATAATTTCGGGTGTGGTGTTAATTTGAAGGCTATTTAGAAAACAAGTTTAGTATGCTTGGCTATATATTGTGTGTCTTGGCCTTATTCACATCAATAAGCCAATTCACGGCTTGGCCTTATTAAACTCGTAACTAGAATTTACAAATTATGAGAACACATTCATTAGTACATATATAAAATCAGGGCTTACGTAATATTTTATCGGGCAAACATTTGATTCAGAGTTACATCGGATAACAAAAATCGCAATCACAGATTAAAAGCGTTAGTAATCCCAAATCCATGAATGGTGTTCTAGGTTTTAGTATAATTTCAATCATATCACATGCGACAAAATGAAATGAAAAGTTTGACTTACAGCCGAGAATTTTCTGAACCCAGTATTCATTTATAACATCCCACATATTTAGAGCGGGTAACAGTATTTATCGATAGCAAACATCATTGTCCAGTTGAAAATCAGGATGTAAATCATAAACGGATTTTTTGTTCAGCTAATAATTCAGCTCCAATATACGAACTTCCAACACGACCCAACATTGCCATTTTCGATTCATAAATTTATAATGAGTTTAGATTGTCTGGTGTTGTTTCACATAGTATCTGACACAATTTATCATTAGATTTTAGGATGCCGTCTATTAAATGGGACAAATAATCTCGTTGCTAAATAAAGTGGATAAAATTGTATACATCCAAGAGCATATCAATACAATGCGAGCATTTTACATAAATCGTGCCCACCATTACATAACATTTCACAATTTATCGCCACAAATTAAAAAGAGTTCGGCTGCCAGCTCGCTGATTCACAAATTCGCCATCAAACGAATTGCCGCTTAGTTCCGTCCAAACGGGACACATAACATAGAAATAAAACAATATTAGAATATTTAATTCATTTGTAATAAATTATTAAAACTCACTTCAGTGCTGGAACATCATCATTTGTTGTAGTTTCCCTTTATAATATGCATATACATAATTTAAAAATAAAGCATACAGGTTGATTCGATTTCGAAGTGATTGTATTGTTATTAATTATTGATTGCGTATCACCCAGTCTCATCAGATTTAAATATAAAGCAATGTTTTAATTTTACTCGTATTGCTGTGGGGTGACGGTCTCTTTATCGTAAACAATTTATCGTGTTTCAATTTAACGTGAACATTTAATCGTAGAACAGTTTATCGTGGACACAATTTACCGTGGACACAATTTGTCGTGGGACAATTTATCGTAGAACAGTTTTTCGTGGACAATTTATCGTAGAAAGGTTTTATGCGTGGTATCAAAAAATTAGTGGGATTCTTTAATGATTTTTGGAAGAAGTTCTGGAATATTGCCATGTGGGACGGAACTCGGTAGTTTCTTAACCGATTATGATGGGATTGGGTATGTTAGATGGAAATGGGATTATTGAATGATTTTTGGAAGAAGTTCTGGAATA
The DNA here is from genome assembly GCA_932526605.1 of Nephrotoma flavescens. Taxonomy (NCBI): domain Eukaryota; kingdom Metazoa; phylum Arthropoda; class Insecta; order Diptera; family Tipulidae; genus Nephrotoma; species Nephrotoma flavescens. Next base: position 233,874,945 of record OW052220.1, read on the forward strand.
TGGCCATGTGGGACGGAATTCGGTAGTTTCTTAACCGATTATGATGGGATTCGGTATGTTACATGGAAATGGGATTATTGAATGATTTTTGGAAAAAGTTCTGGAATATGGCCATGTGAGACGGAACTCGGTAGTTTCTTAACCGATTATGATGGGATTGGGTATGTTGGATGGAAATGGGATTATTTAATGATTTTTGGAAGAAGTTCTGGAATATTGCCATGTGGGACAGAACTCGGTAGTTTCTTAACCGATTATGATGGGATTGGGTATGTTGGATGGAAATGGGATTATTGAATGATTTTTGGAAGAAGTTCTGGAATATGGCCATGTGGGACGGAACTCGGTAGTTTCTTAACCGATTAAAGATCCCGGCTCCTACGCCCCCCGAAAATAAAATCTAAAAAGCCCCGCAGGGCTACGGGAAGGAGCGTAGGTGTCAATAATAGATTCTATATAATCCGCTCCTACGTGTGGCACGCAGTGCGACATGTTTGAAGATCCGGGCTCCTACGCCCCCCGAAATTAAAATCTTAAGAGCCCCCGCAGGGCTACGGGGAGGAGCGTAGGTGTCATTAATAGATTCTGTATAATCTGCTCCTACGTGCGGCACGCAGTGCGACTCCCACTTTCAATTTAATATATTTATAAAAAAATATTAAATTTCATTTATTTTTAAATGAGATTCAATATTTTTTTATTAATTTTTCTAGCACGTCTTAACATATTTTTTTAAAATTTTAGTTCGTTTTTATTACAATAGATGGCGCTAGGTCCAAAATGCTAAGCAAAGGCACATTTTTAGTTATAAACAATTCCGCTCTTGGTCAAAGTGGCGCTACCGTCGCTCAGACTGTCGACAAATTTGACTGCGATACTAAAGCTGTTCCAAACGGTTATACGATAAATTGTCTACGATAAACTGTTCTACGATAAATTGCTCACGATAAATTGTTCACGATAAACTGACAGTAAATCATTGCTGTGATGTAGCCAAAATGAAAGTGACATTTCTCATTGAGAGAGCCAATTGAGAGGAAATTTTAGTTGTACATTGCGGAGATTTTATAATCGATTTTAATTTTTTTTTTGAAAACTACTAGCGCTACCTATTATTTGCCATTTAACCAATTTTACTACTCCTATTTTGATTAAAAAAATCAAATATCCGAGTCGAAATAAATTCATATAAAAATGGAGTTAATGTCGCTTCTGCATATATTCTGTGACATTGCTACCTGTCCTTGGATTCATAGAAGAGGGCCGTATCGTCAGCAAATATATATAAATATAAGTTAAAATAAATTAATATAAGTTAAAAGTTTGTGTTATAGGCCACGAGGACCATAAATTTGTAATTTCTGAAGAAGTAAACTGTGATCTATAAAGGGTGTTTAAATTTTAAGGGCCGATGTTGATTTTGAATAAAACAAATTATTTAGGAAATTATTGTCAATTCTTTTTATTACGATAATATGGTATGGTTCAATTATATATGAAACAAAATATCGGCCAAATGGCTGCCGCGACCTCGGCGGCACACCTCCACCCGATGGTCCAAATTTTCGATGACGCTTAGGCATAATTGAGGTTCTATGTCGTTAATGTACCGAATTATCTCATCCTTTAGCTCTTGAATTGTTGCTGGCTTATCGACGTACGCACCTTTTCTTTCAAACAACCCCAAAGAAAGAAGTCCAACGGTGTCAAATCACATGATCTTGGCGGCCAATTGACATCGCCACCACGTGAGAAAACACGGCCATTGAATTTGTTGCGCAAAAGAGCCATTGTTTCGTTAGCTGTGTGGCAACTGGCACCGTCCTGTTGAAACCACATATCGCCCACATCCATATCTACCAATTCGGGCCATAAAAAGTTCGTTATCATCTTACGATAGCGAACACCATTCACAGTAACTGCCTGATCGGCCTCATTTTGGAAAAAATACGACCCGATGATGCCGCCAACCCATAAACCGCACCAAACAGTCACTCTTTGTGGGTGCATTGGTTTTTCGACAATCACTCTTGGATTATAATTTGCCCAAATGCGGCAATTCTGTTTATTGACGAATCCACTGAGGTGAAAATATGCCTCATAGTCATCACTGAAGATGATTTTCTTCGAAAATTGATTATCCACTGTTGCCATTTCTTGCCACCATTCTGACCATTGACGACATTTGGAATGGTCAAGAGGCTTTATTTCTTGAGTCAATTGCACCTTATAAGCGTGTAAATGCAAGTCTTTATGCTTAATGTTCATCAACGACGTGCGTGAGAGGTGCAATTGTTGGGCACGACGACGAGTTGAGGTGGACGGCTCTTCAGCCACACTATCGCGAACAGCAGCAATATTTTCTGCAGTACGAGCTGTACGAGCATGCACTGGTGTTTTAAAATCTCCTACAGACCCGGTTTGCTCAAATTTTTGCACGATTTTTCCGATTGTACGCACATTTGGACGATTAAATTGACCGAAAAAATCACGAAGTGCACGATATGCATTTTGATTTGAACGCCCATTTTCATAATATGCCTGAATAACTTTAACGCGTTGCTCGATTGTGTATCTTTCCATGGTTCAAATTGAGTTACTCTGAAATTGAGAAATGTCAAATTAAATGCAGAAAAAAGCTTGACGTTTAGGTGTGGTTCACATTCAACGTCGGCCCTTAAAATTTAACCACCCTTTACAATCAAAAGCTTTACGAAGATCTAGAAATAAGCCAGATATATAATGTTGCCTGTCAAAATTACGATAGATTACATCAGTGATGTCTGTTACAGCCAAATCTGTTCCAGCACCTTGTCGAAACCCATACTGACGAGAATAGAAAAAAATTAGATTTATTTAGAAAATAGATCATCCGGTGGGCAATAATTTGTTCTAAAATTTTGTCAAATACTGACAAAACTGAAATTGGACGATGGTTATTAACTATTTTAGAATTTCCAGACTTTAAGATTGGCGTCACTTTAGCAATTTTAAGACAATCGGGGTAAACACCGGTTTCCAAAACTACATTAAATAGATCAGCTTGTAATTGTTAAAAAATTGGCGAATAATTCTTCAGAACCACATTACGAATGTTATCATAACCACACCACCCTTTGTACTGAGAGTTGAAATTAAATTCGATATTTCGCTGCAGGAAGTGGGCGAAAAGAAACATGAATTAATACTAGGCGCCATAGTGTGAGATTTATTTAAACCATCTGAGTCTGGACTAGAACTACTTGCTGATACAGAAGAATCAACAAAGTTAACAAAACTGCGATTAAATATATTAACAATAGCAATAAGATCATGATACTCAACATCATTACAAATAACGGAGTGGATCCTAGTATTAGAGTTATTTTCCATGAAATGATTTAACTGTTACCAGATTTCTTTTTTTTGGCTCAAATTATTAAATAAATTGTTAAAATAATGCTTCTTTGCAAAATATTTTCCATTTTTGATCTTCCTATTTAGCAAATCCAATTCATGTTTCAGTTCTAAATTAGTACTGTTCCTTTTAAAACGCTTCAATGCACGGTTTTTAACTTTAATTAAATGCCAGAGACTAAGATCATCCAAATGACCCTGATGCTGCACCAGCACTTGTAGCACAATCCAATGAAAATGGTAATGGAATTTTTTACAAATTAATTACAAATTTGTTACACAGTTAGACATTTTTTACAGGTCCCGTTATCCTGTAATCCGTGTGCGGGCTGGCGTTAAACTAAGCTACACCACACTTTTCGTATTTTTGTTAATATTTATTGTATCGTACTGGGTGTGGTACTGGATTTTTTTACAAATTAACTACAACAAATCGGTATAGTTCAACCCCCAAAAAGCTACCCCTAAGGGGGCAATAATGTAGTAACCCTAAGGGGTGGAATTCCTCAAAACCAACATTTTTGAATCAACCATGCTTTTGACATTTCAGTTTATATTTCTTGTATCGTACTGGGGGTGGTATTGTAATTTTTTACCAATTAACAACCACATATTGGCATTCTTCAACCCCCAAAGACTTCCCCTAAGGGGTGCAATTTTGCATTTCTGTGAATTTTTGTTGTACAGTTCTGGGGTGGTACTGGAATTTTTTTACAAACTAACTACAATAAAATAATAAAATGGCAAAATGAAACCCCTAGAAAAATACCCCAAATGGGAGTAACCGTTTAAAATCATTGTACCGTACTGGTTGATACAAGAAGTTTTTATTAAAATTAAATTGCATTATATTGGAATAGTTAAATTGCCAAAAACTGCAGCTAAACAGTGCAGCTTTTTAAAACCATATTTCTCTGTAAAGGTAATATCCCTCAAATAGGTACCCATGAGTTTATTACAACAGCCCACGCCCACAAAAACCGATCATTTTTTCTATGCAAGAAATAGGTAGGCATGAATTTAGTACAACAGCCCACACCCCCAAAAATCGATCATAATGCATCAAATTACATTCCTATGCAAAAAACAGGTACCAATATATTTATTACAACAGCCCACACCCACAAAAATTGATCCAAATGCATCGAACTTCCTTCCTATGCAAGAAATAATTACCTCTGAATTTATTACAACAGCCCACACCCACAAACATCGATCAAAATGTAATGACTTACCTTCCTATGCTAGAAATAGGTACCATGGAATGAATGTGTACTTATTTCTTGCATAGGAAGGCAGTTCAATACTATTTTTGATCCATTTTTGTGGGTGTTGTAATAAAGTCATGGGTACCTATTTCCTTCATAGGAGGGAAGCTCGATGAATTTTGATGGATTTTGGTGGGTGTGGGGTGTTGTAATAAATTCATGGGCACCTATTTCTTGCATAGAATGTAATTCGATGTATTATGATCGTTTTTTGTGGGTGTGGGCTATTGTAATAATTTCAGGGTTTCCTATTTCATGCATAGGAAGGAAGTTCGATGCATTATGATCGATTTTTGTGGGTGTGTAGTGTTGTAATAAATTCAGGGGTACGTATTTCTTGCATAGGAGGGAAGCTCGAAGCATTTTGATTGATATTTGTAGGTGTGGGCTGTTGTAATAAATTCAGGGGTACCTATTTCTTTCATTGGAAGGAAGTTCGATGAATTAGGTTCGATCAATTACTCTTGCTATAGTCGTCTGAATTTAAGTAACGAGGCAAAAAAATTCTTTAATTTAGAGCTCCGCCATAGTCGTCTGAATTCGTAGTAGATGCCCATTACCATAAACCGGACTATATAGGTTTTGTTGTTCAGGGATTGATCTGTTTAAATCTGTGGTATAGATATAAAAGGTCATAACTCAATTTGTAACTTTATATATCTCTTTGATGCAATAAATAGTCCATAAAAAACTCTATTTGGGAATACTTATTTACTTTTTATTTTTTGATGTAATAGATTCGGAGATACAGAGAAAAGAAAAAAGGTAATACCTCAGTTTGTTTGTGTGTTACAAGGTATATAAAGTGATATCTCATGAAAATTTAAATAAATTGATATTTAACTGAAATTCAGTTAATGAAGGAAGATATACAACGTTACAAGTCAAACTATTTACAAAAATTGAGCATTAATTATCGCATTTGGAGGAATATATAAAAGGTAGTATCACGATTTATTACATTTTTGCATTTTATGGTTTGAAAAATATTTATAATAACTGGGGTTATTACCTTTTATTTCTTGAGAAAATTTTAAATTTGTGAAATAAGTGACTTGTTACTTTTTCATCTATTTTACTGATGAATTTTGTGTAATAACTCTATTTGTGACCTTTTACAGTGTGTTGATCACTGTTTTCCAATCAGTTAAGTGGTACTTGTTCAGTGAAAGATCGTAAAAGAACGATAATATGAAAAAATTTGAAACGAGAAGTGAACGAATGCTTAGAATGGTACCAAAACAAACTATTACTAAGAATATCACCGTTAGTAATGTTGTTTGTACTAATATGGCAACCACTGATATCCAAAATAGTGTAATGAAACACTGCAATAATTCTAAACCAATTAGGGTATCTGTTCCAATCTCTACGAAGTTGGGTAAGTATTGTTTCTAATGATGTTATAATGAATTAAATGTGTAGTTAAAACTTTTGTTGCTGATTTCAGAAAATATTTTGTTTTCATCTGTGCCAAATGATGTAAAATTTTTTGAACCGGTTTGTCCAAACGAAACAACTTCAATTGTCAATTCATCGATTGCGGAGCATGATTTAGAAAGATTGAAACTTGTTTTTGACACTACAAAGAAACCTGTGTGCTTAGACACTTTAACGCCTTCCTCAAACTCATTGAACCAAACCCTAACTGAAATTTCTGTGCAAGAGGCTGTTTCTTATTATGATATGCCAGGTACTTCAATACTACTTTGTGACAATACAGGTTGGTAATATTTATCATTTTATTAAGCGTATAATCCAAATTGTAATAATTACAGCACAAGCCAACAAAAGTCCATCTCAAGATTCTGAGAATTCGGAGTTTGACGATAGTGATAATGATCCTATTTATCGACCACCAAATTATCAAGAAAGCTCTACAGATAGTGATAATGATATTTCTATTGAACAAATGGCTGGAGAGGTTGAAAGACGTATTGAAGTAAATCCAAAAAATCAAAAAGATTGACAAAAACAAACAAACTCTGGAAAAGTTTATAGGAAAAAATATAATAGCCGGATTTCATGGGATGAGCAAAATCAAATATTCAAACATTATTGGTCATTGCGCCTACGATCTCAGATCAGCATACATTAGATGCTGTATAAGATAGCAGAAAATTTCCAGCAGAAAAAATTTATTTTGCTATTCACTGCTAGAGGCATCACTATCACAAAAATGAAATTTTTTCTGCTGATATTGTTTGACATCAGCAGAAAATTTTTGAAATTTTTAGGCAAATTATAAATTCTCAGCAGAAAGTTTTATGAAAAATCAAAGAATTTATGAAAATGAAGAGAAAATATATGTTTAAAGGTTTTGAAGCGATGAAAGTTAATTTTGTTTACAAAACGATTTGCGTATGTGTGTAAGGACTCTCAAAATATACTAAAATTACCATAATCATCATTATGCAAATACAGAGCAACATCAAACAAATTGCCATCGTTCAAAGCACTCCATACAATTCTGAAAAACCCCCCTGTAACTACCCTGGGTGTATGTTTTTATGGTAGCTGAGGTCATAAATACAAAAATAAAATAACACAATATATTTACTTTTGGGTGGAATTTTTGAAATTTGAAAAAAATTATTTACGCCTAAATGTTTGTGTTTTGTGTATAATAACTAAAACAGACACGTACATTATATAACTGAAAACAAATGACATCAAAATGACTTCAAAAATGTGTGGAAGGCTACTGACGGCAAGTGTGAATCTTATGTTGCTCATGTATATAGATTATGATCTCAGCTACCATAAAAACATACACCCAGGGTAGTTACAGGGGGGTTTTTCTAACACTTTTGTTAAAAAACTGAAAACATTTTACATTGAAATGACTTCAAAAATGTATGGAAGGCTACTGACGCCAAGTGTGAATCTTATGTTGCTCATGTACATAGATTATGATATCAGCTACCATAAAAACATACACCCAGGGTAGTTACAGGGGGAGTTTTCTAACACTTTTGTTAAAAAACTGAAAACGTTCACATTAAAATGACTTCAAAAATGTATGGAAGGCTACTGACGCCAGGTGTGAATCTTATGTTGCTCATGTATATAGATTATGATATCAGCTACCATAAAAACATACACCCAGGGTAGTTACAGGGGGGTTTTCTAACACTTTTGTTAAAAAACTGAAAACGTTCACATTAAAATAACTTCAAAAATGTATGGAAGGCTACTGACGCCAAGCGTGAATCTTATGTTGCTCATGTATATAGATTATGATATCAGCTACCATAAAAACATACACCCAGGGTAGTTACAGGGGGGTTTTTCTAACACTTCTGTTAAAAAACTGAAAACGTTCACATCGAAATGACTTCAAAAATGTATGGAAGGCTACTGACGCCAAGTGTGAATCTTATGTTGCTCATGTACATAGATTATGATATCAGCTACCATAAAAACATACACCCAGGGTAGTTACAGGGGGGTTTTTCTAACACTTTTGTTAAAAAACTGAAAACATTCACATAAAAATGACTTCAAAAATGTATGGAAGGCTACTGACGCCAAGTGTGAATCTTATGTTGCTCATGTATATAGACTATGATCTCAGCTACCATAAAAACATACACCCAGGGTAGTTACAGGGGGGTTTTTCTAACACTTTTGTTAAAAAACTGAAAACGTTCACATCAAAATGACTTCAAAAATGTATGGAAGGCTACTGACGCCAAGTGTGAATCTTATGTTGCTCATGTATATAGATTATGATCTCAGCTACCATAAAAACAAACACCCAGGGTAGTTACAGGGGGGTTTTTCTAACACGTTCGTTAAAAAACTGAAAACATTTTACATTGAAATGACTTCAAAAATGTATGGAAGGCCACTGACGCCAAGTGTGAATCTTATGTTGCTCATGTACATAGATTATGATATCAGCTACCATAAAAACATACACCCAGGGTAGTTACAGGGGTTTTTTCTAACACTTTTGTTAAAAAACTGAAAACGTTCACATTAAAATGACTTCAAAAATGTATGGAAGGCTACTGACGCCAGGTGTGAATCTTATGTTGCTCATGTATATAGATTATGATATCAGCTACCATAAAAACATACACTCAGGGTAGTTACAGGGGGGTTTTTCTAACACTTTTGTTAAAAAACTGAAAACATTTTACATTGAAATGACTTCAAAAATGTATGGAAGGCTACTGACGACAGGTGTGAAACTTATGTTGCTCATGTATATAGAATGTGATATCAGCTACCATAAAAACATACACCCAGGGTAGTTACAGGGGGGTTTTTCAGAATTGTATGGAGTGCTTTGAACGATGGCAATTTGTTTGATGTTGCTCTGTATTTGCATAATGATGATTATGGTAATTTTAGTATATTTTGAGAGTCCTTACACACATACGCAAATCGTTTTGTAAACAAAATTAACTTTCATCGCTTCAAAACCTTTAAACATATATTTTCTCTTCATTTTCATAAATTCTTTGATTTTTCATAAAACTTTCTGCTGAGAATTTATAATTTGCCTAAAAATTTCAAAAATTTTCTGCTGATGTCAAACAATATCAGCAGAAAAAATTTCATTTTTGTGATAGTGATGCCTCTAGCAGTGAATAGCAAAATAAATTTTTTCTGCTGGAAATTTTCTGCTATCTTATACAGCATATACATTAGCTCTTTCATTGAGGTATTCAATAAAAAGTCGATGAAAATCTCTCATTCTCCACGTAAAAAAACCGTCAGATTTCTTGCAAATACTTTCTACCTCTTAACAATACCATAAAATAGAAACTTGTAAGGAATGTTTCCAAAATAGATTCGGCGAAACAGTTAAGTTTTTAATCACAATTGTGAATAGATAGTTTAACCAACCGGAGTTCATTTCAAAAGATATGAGAGGGAAACACTGTGCGACCACAAACTTGATACCAGCGGACGTAATAAAATCTATTGAAGATCACATAAATTTGTTTCCAGCCTATCAGTCTCACTATTCGAGACGAGATACAGACCAAAAATATTTCCACGCTGATCTAAATTTATCGCAGATGTATAAACTATATACCGAAAATAAAGCCAACCCAGTTTCCATGTGGACTTACAGGCGAATATTTAAGACCATGAACATAAAGTTCAAAACCTAGCATCGACGTATGTAACGAATTTGACGTTCCTAATTGCAAAATTAAAGCAACAGAAGATGCTGAACGAACAGTCTTCCTAGAGCAAAATTTACATCACCAAGAAGCCGATTAAAACGTTTTTAAAACGTTAAATGTTGTACGTCGAGAAATTTCGAAAGTAAGTGTAAGCCACATAACACCATGCTACAATGGACCACTAGCTAAAAAAAGGATTTATTTGATTTATTGCCACTAATATCTTCCGAATTCCACAAATTTTATAAAAACTTAACTACAGAAGGGGCACTCGATATTCATCCCGATTTAATGGAAAATGATGAAGATCACGTCTAAGGATTATATTTATACGCAAAGCTGGAACTAGTATTTGGAAGCAATATTAGTTATTAATTGAATTATTATTTTATTTTAATTTATTTTTTTGTTTTATTATACAATAACATGAATTACAAAATAAATAAGTACAAAATAAAAATGTTTATATAGTCATAACTTTAGTTATTTTACTTTTTACATATTAATTAAAGAAATAGAAGGTAATAATTGACTTATTCCGACTTTACTTTTAATACTAAATATTTAAAAGGTCATAACTTGTAATTTTCCATAAATTCAGAAAACTGTAAAAACAATCCATCATTACAGTTGATCCTTACAAACTATATTGCAATATCTACAAACATACAAAAACCCAGAATTCTATAACCGACGTCTTTTTTCAGGTAAACATCCAAACTATAAATAAACCCTACCGAAAATTTAATGAAAAGCAGTTATGACCTTTTATATCTATACCACAGAAATAACAAGAGGCAAAAAATTCTATGATTTAGAGCCTCGCAATAGTCGTCTGAATTTAAGTAACAAGAGGCAAAAAAATTCTTTAATTTAGAGCTCCGCCATAGTCGTCTGAATTCGTAGTAGATGTCCCTTACCATAAACCGGACTATATAGGTTTTGAAGTTCAGGGATTGGCCTGTCTACACAACAAGTGGCAAAAAAATTCTATGATTTAGTGCCTCGTTATAGTCATCTGAATTCGTAGTAGATGTCTATTACTAGAAGCCGGACTATACATGTTTTGACAGGCCAATCCCTGAACTACAATACTTTGAAGTACATAGTAATTTATATTCAGAAGTGTATTTATTAAATAAATATTAATTAAACGGGAATATTGCAATAACAATTTTTTGAAGAAACCAATTTTTTGTGGCATTGTTGTGAGTTACACATTTAATTATTACTTATTATATCAATAAACCCACTCGTTTATATATAAATTAATTTTTATTTTGCTTATAGTGATTAGCTATATATAGCGCAAGTTAAAATATGTCGATCGGTTTTTATTTATAATGGCTGCCATTTCTTGTATTATATTTCATAATAATTTTTCTGTAAGGTCAATTACCCCAGCACTATACAACAAAAAATCACAGAAATGCAAAATTGCACCCCTTAGGGGTAGTTTTTGGGGGTTGAACTATGCCCATATGAGTTAGTTAATTTGTAAAAAATTACAATACCACCCCCACTACGATACAAGAAATATTAACTGTAATGCCAAAAGCATGGTTGAACCAAAAATATTAGTTTTGAAGAATTGCACCTTTTAGGGGAAGATTTTTGGGGGTTGAACTATGCCAATATGTTGTAATTTTCTTGTGAAAAATTTTAGTACCATCCCCAGTACGATACAATAAATATTAACAGAAACGTGATAAGCATGTTGTAACGAAAAATATGATTTTTGAAGAATTGAATCTCGTGCTTCATTAGGGTCATGTCATCCAAGGATAAACACTTGCATTTTTAATTTTTACATTTACTTCCTTCAATACGGAAAACTGTAGAACAAGTTTATAATACATATCAAAAATCCGTTCAAGAGTAAACTCAGGATTTCTGATGTCAAATACGGTAATCATTAAAAAATATTCAAAGGAACCTTTTTGTAATTAATATATCTTTTCGTTAGTGTCCGAGTAAAATATTTAAATTAATTGCTCCACCTCAATGTTTTTATGTCAAAAACCAATCAATTAAACATCACAAATGATACTAGAAGAAACGCCAGATCAATACAATCAAAAGGATTATGACCTATGTGATAAGATTTCACAGTAGAATAATTCAATATTCTACTACCCAACCCATGATCAAAACGGCATAGAGACAACCTTTCAAAAACCAAACCTACGATGTTATAAACCAAAAAGGAGTGGCAAATAAAAGTTAGATTAAATCTTTGTCTCCTTTCCAAAACTGGTTCGCAGCTAATGAGTAATTTACTAGCTGTGCGGATCACTCCTAGAAGAACATTTTTGAAATGGTTGCTTCCAATTGGAGAAAATGCCAAGAGCATTTTGGATACGTTCTCATCATCCGCATAAGCAACCACCTTATAGCCCACCCTTGCAGGTTTAATAACAGGTCGTTTATCTAACGATTAGCTTAGAGAAGTCACGATTCTTTCTCAAGGTGATCAAATAACTTGGGTGTATTTTTGATGAGCACGGAGTAAAAATTCATCCCGAGAAGATCAGTTGCATCATAAATTTTGCAACACCCAAGCCACCATAAAATTTTATATGATACTAACTTTGAGATTAAATGACGCTTCTATACTAATCTTGCCAATGTGAAAGTCCACAAACTTGACTCAACTGGGTATGGGTAAATGTATACTCCGCGCAAGCTCAGCATCATGCAAACTTTCTAAAATTCAATCGACAAATAACGAGATTTTTTTTTATCAATATCGAGAAATCCCATTGAATAAACCGTCACTGGTGGAATAAATCCTCAAACGTATGAGAATCAATGAAAAATGCACACATTTTATTTATTTTCAAAAATTATTTTTTATTAAATAAAACCTCATAAAAGCTTAAACTTAATCCCATAACTCATTACAAATTTCCTCTTTTTTCCTGTTCCAATTCGATTGCCTCGAATAACGCTTTAAAATTACCAGCTCCAAAACCCTAAAACGAGATAAATTTAGTACGGACAATCAAGTACAAAGATAAGACATCTAAGCTAGGTCACTTACAGTATGATTATAACGTTGTATCACCTCAAGGAATAATGTTGGCCGATCCTGCATATTTTTCGTAAAGATTTGCAATAAATATCCATTTTCATCGTAATCAATTAAAATTTTCATCTTCTTTAATACTTCCAGATCTTCGGCAATTTTTATTTTACTGCTCTTGAGTTTTTCCTTTAATAAATCGTAATACGTGTCCGGTACTGTTAAAAATTGTGTGCCACGTGCACGTAAATTTTCGATTGCCCCAATAATATCAGATGTATTCAATGCAATATGTTGTATTCCAGCGCCGCCATAATACTCGCAGTACTCTTCAATTTGAGATTTCTTTTTACCTTTGGCCGGTTCATTTATCGGCATTTTAATTGTTTCTTCATAATTTGCGACGACAATCGATCGCAGTGCTGAGTATTGGGTATGAATTTGTTTATCGTCAACGGACCAAAATCGATGGAACTGTAAAATTTTTTCGTACCAGGCTGCGGCCGATTCCATTTGTAAATCAGGCTGATTACCAACACAATGATCAATAAAATTTAATTTAGCTGGCGGAAGAAGCTTAGTTAGAACATCTTCGTATAACGGTTGTTTATAGCCTGGTAAAAATAATCCCTTGTATCCATTTCGTTCGACTAACGTATGTACAGTATCGCCATACGTTTTAAGCGTTGCAAATCGTACCGAACCAAATTCATCTTTCTCGGTCCAAATGTCGCGCACAATTTCACCACCTTTTGACTTTGCATACTTAACAATTACATCTAAATCTTGAACTTCAAACGAAATGTCACGTACACCATCACCATGTTTCACAAGATGGGCACCAAGTTCGGTGCAATCCGGTTCGTAAGCGGAGACAAATACGAAAACAATCTAAATAGTTTAGAGTTTTGGACAGAAAAGCAATAAAATTAAAAATTCACAATAAATTTATTTAAATCTCAGTAGTTAGACCGGTTTTGGTCGTACCTTATTTTGTTTGACTGCGTGTCGCGCGAATGTTCTGCTTCCTGTTTCTAGGCCTTGATATGCGAATGGTTCAAATCCCATGCGTGTTATATAATAGCTGGCGGACTGTTTTGCATTGCCTACCCAAAATGTTACGTGGTCGAACGATAAAAATTTTCCACCTTCGGGCTTGGGTCCTTTATCCGTGTACGTGGTCTAGATATACGTAGAATTCACAAATATTATAACTAATCGAGCACAGTCACATTAAAAAGCCTTACCATTTTTATTATTTAATTAATATTTTTTATTTTATTTTTTGTAAAAAAACACTTAACTTTAAGCACTCAGTATATATTTATCACAATTTAGCTAAGCTTATTGATTGAGACTGTGGATTTTCATAGAATCTATGTCTTATATATACTTTCGCCTGATAACAATAAAAATCGCTATGCTTAATAAATAACAACAGGTTTAGCACTTTGTTTGCGTATGGGTTGTGCTCCATTCTGATTAGTTTTACATATATTTTAATAATTATTCTCCAATGCGAGACGAGCCCCCTGTAATTAAATATTCAGACAAATCGAAAAACAAAATTTTATTCAAATTAGAGAATTTTATAGAGCTGCTGCGCGCAACATTTGATAAACAAAACCCAAGGTTTTCAAGAAATTCATAATTTGTTTATATCTTATAAAACTATTTGCAATAATATTAATAAATTTATGTAATGTTGTTGTATTTAGATCGTATAAACATCTTATCTATTTTGTAAAATATTTACGTTAAGGAATGTATTTATCATGGTAACTATATAGGTAAAAATACGAGTGACGATGTATTTTTGTAATGGCTCGTCATTTAATTTATTCGCCAGGCCGTTAAAACGTGTATCGTTCGAGATCTTTAAAACAAGTGTGTAGCGAAATGGAATCAGTTGGAAGATTATAGAATATCATCGGCCAGTCATTATAATTATTTCAAGTTTGTAGAAAAGTTAAAAATACTGATACCGGTTAGTTGACTGATCAATGAACGAAAATAAGTTTAGTCTGTCTCCAACGACTTGCTCTTATTTAATTTTGATCAAGTCACGGGGGTGCAATCATTAATGATATTCAATTTTCAAACGAGTTCTGCTTACTACATATTTGTGATATCACGTGGTAAGAGAATGAATTTAGTTTCTAAAAGAAATGAAGTCTGATGTACCGGTGTGAAATTTTTGAACATGTAAATTTTTTTTGGACATTCTTTGGACAGAAATTTATGCGAGTTTTCAGTGTGCACTTTTTGAAAAAAATTTAAGTATTCGGGCAATAATTTAAGCTACTGTGCATTTTTAACAGTGTATTTTTATAAAACGAAATATTATTTTCAATTATAATAACACTGTGCTAGTTGAAAAATGTGACAAGCTGCGCACCCGGGGAGTAAACCTAACTCGAGTACGCTGAATTCAATGGTGCTAGTCTGGAAGTTGGCATACTTAGGCCAAACAGGACGCTTATTTCAGATAAGATACAAAGAACAAATCAATGACATAACCAAATTTAAAAAAGTACATAAATCAAGTTTCGCACAACACACATAAAAACTGAAAATCCTAGGTACACTAAATTCAATAAAAATGTAATCATTTTGCACAGAATCAAAAAAGGACCGAAATTAGACAGGTTAGAAGACCAATGCCCCAGGGTATATATTTTGGGCACAATTTGACTCATAAGTCATGAGACATTTGTATACTGTACGTATACAAATTTCTCATGAGTCATGAGTCAAATTACGGCCAAAATTCACACTCTGAAAATATTCAAAAACAAAAACACCAACAATTTAATTGGCCACAAAATCATCACAAAAACCCAATAAAATTTACGAACTATTATCCATTACTTAAAAACAAAGGAGGTACCAAACAGCAGCGCCTAGCTACAGTATATAAAGAGCTTCAAAATAAATTATGTAACAGTAGTAAAAAATAAACCGAAGAAGAGATTATTCTCGATATTTCTAAAAAAGTTAAAAAATTGGCACAGTAAGTAAGAACTAAAAACTGTAATATAAAATTAAAAATGAAAAGTTCTTCATCTAAATATATAAAGTGACAAAAGAACACAAAAAATAAAGTGGAAAACGTCTTGTGAAATCTGGTGAAATAAATAATATGGGTAGGTGTTTTAAACTTAAGTGCTTTTGTTATGTGTGTGGAAAATTTACAATTATGAGCAATCGCCGCAAAATAAGTGATGAAACCGCTGACTTATATCGATATACTTTTCACAAATAGTTATTAGTGGTCTAAATTGGACGCCGTCTTTTGTTTGTACAACATGCATTTTCCATCTGCATAGATGGGAAAACACTGAAGCCGCAATGCCATTCGGTGTCCCGACTCCCGATGATATGGATCGATTCACAAGGACATGATGCAGTTCAATGTTATGGGTGCATGAATTATATTCTCGGTACAAACAGAAACAAAATTGGTTCTTTGACATACACTGCAACGACAAATGCTCAACTACCGCTGCTGCATTCACTTGAAATTCCTGTTCCGGAAAAGTCAAACCCAACTGAGGAATATTTACCAACAACATTTGAAACCGGAGAAACATCTGCATCAATATATCAACCATCAAATGTCACTGCGCCATGCAATCACATTGAAATCTCGCAAAATCATTTGGATTTTATGGTACGACGTCTGAATCTATCACAGCGGCAAGCTATTCCTTTGTTATAGGATTTAAAACAAGTGAAACAAGTGAACATTTTGGCGTTTGTTTATCGATTCCTCTAAAAGCAGGTTGAAGGCAGTTCTCCTTCACGTTACCAACTCAAAGAATTCCATTCCAATTGCACTCAACACGTGCAGATTTAAAAGTGATAGCTCTTTTAAGTGGCATGCAATTGGGTTACACTAAAAACATGTGTTTTATGTGCTTATGGAATACACGTTTTAAAGGCGACCAATACAACTAACGGAACTGACAGCATCATTGAGGGTCCATTTGTGCCAATTAAAAAAATATTGCTACCATCACTTCATATCAAGCTTGGAGTAGTTAAAAATTTTACAAAAGCGTTGAATCCAGATGGAAATGCGTTCGTCGAATTGCATTACATTTTTCCACGGTTAAGTGGAATGAAAATAAAAGAAGGTTGGTGTTTGAATCTACTCGAATGTAAGTTTTGATCAAATGAAATTTTATCTCGCTTCTTGTTTTTTATTACAGGACTTAATGGACCAGATATTCGTCGTTTGATGAACCTTGATGTATTTGAAAATGCTCTCAGTGAACGAGAGCTTGTGGCATGGAAATGTGTAAAAGAAGTTATTAAGAATGTTCTCGGAATTAATCGAGCCGATGATTGGCGCAGATATATTGAAAATATGCTGACTGCTTTTCATAATATGAACGTTACAATGTCACTAAAAATACATTTTTTGCATTGTCATGTGGAAAAATTCGCCGAACAATCACCAGCCGAATCCGATGAGCACGATGAGCGTTTTCACCAAGTGACGGCAAGGCTCGAACATTGATACAGCGGCAAACAGCTAGATGCAATCTTGGGTGACACTTGTTGGAATTTGCAAGAGGAAAAAGATCTCGAAGATGACACGAACGAATCAGAAAATTAAAATTAAAAAAGTTAAGAAAAATGTTAATTGTTTAGGAAAAAATTAAGAAAAATCACCATAAAATCAAGTTAATCGATTTAATTTTCTTTTAAATAGTTTCTATTGCATCTGTATTTGTCGATGCGATGCTTAATCGATCGATTTAAATTCAATAAATGGACAAAAAATGATAAATAACGTGATAAAAAAAATGGACAAAAAATGAAAAAAAATAACACAAAATTGTGAATTTGATATCGTTTTTTGGTCTTGATATGTTCGGCAAAGTTGTTTATCTTGGCTTGCGCAACAACTTTGCTGAAGAAAGCATAACGAAAATCTTAATGGTTCAGGTGCTATCAACGTTAATATGGGTGTATATTTTGAGAAATTTTTGACTCAAAGGCAAAACATGTCGAAAGCGATATCTCAAAAATGGGGACTAACTTTGAAATGGGACTAGCATCATTGAATTCAGCATACTCGAATTAGGTTTACCCCCGGGTGCCCAGCTTGTCACAAAAAAAAAGTTTGCAATTCAAGCACAGTGTAATCAGTGTTATAGTGACTATATACGTTTGAAAGAAACTAGATTTAGATATTCAAATCAGTTATCCGTGTTCCGATATGAGGCGTAGGGCTCATGTAATGAATTATTGAAGTTTAATCAATTTATAGTGTATTGGATTTGTATTAAAACTTTATTAGACACTGGACCATTTTTTCAGCCGGAACCTTTAATTTCTGCCGGAAACTTATAAAGCCAACCGAAAGCATACCCTCTACAGTCAATTTAACTATGGCACAAGAAGCACAATAGATTATGCTTTATTGTGCACTAAAATAATTTTCAGCCGGAACCTTACAATTCCAGCCGAAACCTAACAAAGCAACCGAGAACCGTATTAGAGCAAAACCAACTAAGGCGCAAGAGCACAATGAATTGTGTACCACTTTATGGCCGCAATCTTATAATCTTATAATTTGTGTTATAAATGCACATTGAGGTATCCTGGAACAGGTTGACCTTTGTTTCCTGGAACAGGTTAACCTTTATTTTATCGTTGAAACTTCTTCGTCGACTGGTTCCAAGTGTAACAGCGTGGCATTTCTCAGTAAAGCAATGTCCGTGCGAGATGGTGTTCGCTCTGATCGTTGTGTTGCATTAGCTTCCGTGGAATAGACACGTTGTCTATTCTCCAAGTGCACCCACAAATGTTGAACAGTGGGATGACGTTCGTGTATTGCAAATGAGAAAATACTTTAAATCGCCTCACTGACATAACGGCTCAATTGGAATCTTGACATATCGTCATTTGCACCGGGAGTAACAATGCCGAACATTGCCATGCCGCTACCTTTTTAACGTATTTGCAGACATATTTAATGGACTTAATGGAGTTACAGTACTCCTCTACATTGCAGTGTGTTACGAATGTTTTCGATAGAAGCTTGCAATATGGAACGATGTACCGATTATCGATCATGACATCTTTTCCCTTCACCGTCATCGTGACTTTTCTGGACCTGGTATTTCGGCGCTGATGATTGAATCGATTTGATCTGGTTTGATTTTCTCAATTAGCCACACCAGAATGTGTGCATTTGGTAATGCACGCTTCTGCCACTCTACTGAGTACATCCAACAACGTGGCTATCCGAAACCCATTTGCTTAACGATGAAGTTTATTAGCCTCCTGAGTTTCTGTTTAAACACACGTGCGGTGATGTCATGGCGATCGCTGGAACTTTGTCCTGGCAGTAGATTATCGGTAATTTCAGTTCATTTCGGATGCGCACTACACTCGTCCGTCATCACTCCGCTTGATCACAATATCTCGCGATTCCACATTTTCTCCAACAATTCCAACTGCGACTTCGTCGATAGTGGAAGCATTTTACTGACGTACGCGGCCTCCGGTTGACCTTTTGTCTGCTCTGATGATTATTTTGTGATCAGTTTTAAACAAACGAACCAGCGTGCATTGTATTCATACAAAAAACATTGAAGTTCTCCGATTATCTCTCGTGTTGAAGCATTGAAAAGCGCAAGACAATAACTTAATTCAAATTCAATTTCGGAATTTGCCCTGGCGTTTCTGCTTGAGATTTCAATGGTTGACAATGTAGGCACACGGCAGACAATGCGCCAATATCAACAAAGCAAAGATCTTTGTAGGTGATTGTAGAGTCATAATTGAAAGCAGCGCGATTCAAGTCGACGTTGACCGCACTTCCTCGTCGAGTTACGTTTTGTCGAACCAAAGCGCGAACTTATCCGATATGAGCACGTCTGTGTTCATATAATTCTTCGCGTCTCTGTTGCTTTTCATTCTCACGGATACCGAAAATGATCGAAATCGTAAAAATCACACCGAACTTCATATGATTGTAATAATGGTACCGTTCTTGGATGCAATGCATACAATTCGAACATCATAAAACAGTGAACTAATACTCAAATTTCGAATTTATTAGCAGTAAGAAAATAACACGTCCGCACAACTGAAAATGACAAAGGGCGCTTTCAGGTCCCCTATCATGATTAGTCAAATCATCGCCAATTTGTTTTGAAAATTTCATAGTACTAAACATCTTCATAAGGTTGGCTTCGATTTTATTCAACATGTTCTCAACTGTTGGGTGCCCTGAAGGCGCCCAATGCGAAAAGGACACCTGTCAAATTGCACAACACCTAAGTCAACGTACAACGCCATCTACTAGAAGTTGTGACATTAATCAGCTTAGCGCCATCTCTTATTTATCTCGTTAAATTTGTGTTTTTATCAATTTATTCCACGATTTTCTGAGATTTTTCAAGCTTTACATCGACTTTTCACGTTTTATAGCGTCCAAAATCATCAAAACATGCAAAAAATTCAAAGTTTCATAGAAAAAAATTCAATTTTCTTCGGGTTTTTCCGGAAGTTTCCCACTCAGATTTTTCAATTTTTCCCAGTTAAAAGACCATCTGAATTGGATACGTGCGAAATCCTGTACAAAAAACTCATTTATCGTTTTTCCGAGTTTTCCGGTGGATTTCCAAAAAATTTTCTTTCGTAAAAACTATCTTCTGGCAATTGCGGACACAACAAAAAAATTAGGCCAAATCGGTTCAGCCATTCTCAACTGTCTTTATACATTTTTTACATAATTTTTATATATGTACCATGTATTTGTAGTACAAGCGAATTAGCCCAGCAAACAAACGCTGATAGCAGAATGAAATAGATGGAAACATTTGCACACGTCGAAGCGAGAAAACAAATAAATTTTCTTCGGTTTCTTCTATGTACTGCATTTTTACCCCCACCTAATCTCTTGTTTATCAATTTCATTTCAAAAATTGTTATTTCATTTCTATCAGTCTCCAGATTTCAGCTGAAGGTAATAGACGTGTTAATGTTTTTCAGGTGGAAATAAATGGATAACATATAAAGTAAGTATACAAAATTAAAAAAATGTGTAGTTGTATCTGAATGACAATACACATTTGGTACATACAACAAAAACCAAACACAATCAATAATATATGATTGTGTTTGGTTTTGATACAACAAAATACATTAAAAAAATATTATTTTCTGGTAAACCAACGGTTAACAACCGTTACATATTATACTCAAATCGAAGTGAAAGAGAGATAAATTAATTTGTAGGGGAAATAAAGCCGAGTTTTCGGTCGACAACAATACGAATAGCATGGAATTAGGTGCATCAATTTGAAGTACAAATTGAGCGCTCTAATTATATGCTGTTTATGCGCTCTTTGTGCGCTGATTTGTACTACTGGGAGGGCTTAGCCTACGAAATCGATTCTTTCATATTTTTCATCTATATTTTATTCTCACAACTAACTTTTCGTGCTTACGAATTTATATTTATATTTTGTTTTCTATTGTTTCAATGTTTTAAGCATGTTTCAAACATTTTGTTTTGAACAAGGGTTTGAAAAACTTGATTTTTTTTAGAAAAAAAAACAAAAGTTTCATTTATTTAAATAAACTTTAGTTCTAATCTTAAAAATATAATACCTGTTATACCAAACTCATCAGACAGATTCAGTTAGTATCATTTATATGATAAGTATTGGCGTCAGTTTTCAGTTTTATTTTATTGGTTCAATGATTTAAATATGTATTGTAACTAAATTTGGAACGTTGGTTAACTTTTCTTTTAAGGAAAATATTTAAACAATGTTTGGCATTCGGAAGATTACATCCAAGTCCCGCTTGCCGTAGTAAGCCATTTCTGAATTTCAATAAGGCTGTTTCCCAAACCCCGACTTATTTGTGGACACCGACTTATTCAAATAAGTCAGCTCGCGAGGAGAGTTATTTGAATAAGTACGTCTACACAGAAATGTCTCCAAAAATGTGTCTTGAAATATATAAGAGAAAACAAGTAGTGCCAATTTTGTAAGCCAATTTTTCCGAGGTTAATCTTATTTGATAGTTTTAATATATTTATATACTTACACAAGTTTAATTTTTTTCTATATTTAATCCATATGTACGTATCTTATAAACATATCGGCATAGTTATTTTATAGTTCATTGTTCTTGTTAAGCTTATACAGATTGCCAAAAGTAAAATAGATTAACCTCGGAATCTCGCCATGAGTCCTCTTATGTATATTTTGCTTTATGATGTAATACAGGCAGTTTTTATTTTCAAATCTAGTGGCAACGACCAACATGTCAAAAAATTTTGTTCTTCCATATAATAGACATTGCGTTTTGTTTTTGTTATAACGTCACAAATAAGTCGGTATAATGAATTGGAACAACTTGACCGACTTATTCAAGATGGCGTCAAATAAGTCAATAAGTCTGTAATACGTCGATGTTTGGGATGAAATAAAATGAATTAAAATTGAATTAAAAAAGAAATATGCGAAATAAAGAAATTAATATACCTCTAAAAATTGTAATAAGTAGTAGTTTTATGTTGCAAAATCTAAAAATATCAGTTTTTGAATCCCATGTATTTTCAATGGCAAGTTTCTGAAACTTTGATTCGCCACAGCTCAGCCCAGGCAGAACCTATCGGTGTAATTCCAACGGCTATGAACTTTTCTCACCGAACTCTAAAAGCATGCCAAATATCAACTTTCTACCTGTTACCCTTCTCGAGTTGAAAAAAGCTACGGACATTTGTGCATTATTAATAAGATATCCTTACGTAATGTGTTATGGCCATTATCTAGATCTACAACTGATGACATAGTTGGTAGGTGTGCCAATTCCGTGAACTTTGTCAGGTGTTCTTTCATTCTGAACACTAAATCAGTGCCCTCGCTCCTGAAATCACTGGAAACTTTCCCAACAAAACTTGCGTTAGAATTATCTACATTATACTCCACTCTAATATTTTTTCAAATTAGTTTGCTAATGTTTGTGTCCCTACTAAGGGATTAATGCCGAATTGATTTACCAAGTCAGAACTTTTTTCCCAGGGGAAACAAATTCAAAATTTACAAAGAAGTTTTAAAAAATAATCAAAGTAGCCGGCGAAAAATTCGAATAATATGGAGAATTACAAAGCAAACCATATTCCGATTGGTAAAACTACCACAAATTTCAAGAACATGGCCCCAGATAGTTCCTTTTTCAATTTTTGCATTTCACACGTTTATACCGTACGCCTGACACCAATTTTGTTATATTCACTGAGCATTTTGTCTGCTGTGCCCATTAAGGCTTTGTTGATCTTATATTGTTGATTATTATTGTTGACTGACCATTTGGCTTTCGCTTTTGACAATCTGATCCCAATCTGTGGCGTCTGGTGATTCTGCGATCACCTTCCATGTACCCTAATCCAGTTGATTGATTGTTTGGTTCTGGTGCTTTGTCCTTTAAGTTTCGAAATTAAATGCCTTATTTGGTTTAATTGATGATACAATTGAGGTCAAAGTTTATTTTCTTGATGAGTTCTATTGACCGTTGTTGTGATACGACCAATTAGGTCTCTGTAGCTTTCCAGATTGATGACATGAATCAGCTTGAAATTTCCACTGATAATTTTTCGATTTCCTCGTTTCAATGCTACTAATGGATATTTGTATTCGTAGATACTCGACATTGGTTGACCCAAAAACCGAGTGCTAGAATTTAAAGATTATTGTGTTAGATTTTTAATTTAGTAGTAGTTACAACAGTGACATTGTTGTCTTTAGCCACCGTTTCCTTTCGGAACTTTTGTTTATCTTTTGACTTAATTTGCTTGATGGATTTTTGTTTCCTGCGATTTTTTCAGTCTTTCTATCAGATCCCCGTTGATTTTGTTTTTGAAGTCTGTTGCTAAAAATATATCGCTAGGTTTTTGCTCAGTGCGAGTGTATGGAATTATTGTAGTGACATGTTGATCAACTGCTTCACCGTTAAATTTTTCTATTGATCCTTATAGTCTACGATGATCAGATCCTGGTTGATTTTCTTTTTGAAATCTGCTAGATTTTGATAGTTAATTCGTTGTATTCTGCCCTAAAATAAATCGCTAGGTTTCTGTTGAGTGGCCGAATGTATGGAATTGTTGTAGCGATCTACTGCTGCGTTGATCAACTCCTTCACCGTTGAATCTTTGTATTCATCTTGTAAGCATCCCACGATTTCAATCACTGCTGAAGGCACTCGTTCAATGTTTACTTCACCGTTTACTTCACTCCGTTGTGAAGGTGCTAAATAGACTTCGACTCCCAAGGATTTCAGGTAGTCTATGATGAATTGGGCTTACTAGGCTTCGCTCGTTATCCATTAGTCTTGGTACCGTAAAGTAATGAGACGCTTTGATATTGGGAGTATAACCCAGTTTTTGTTTTTTTTTGCAGAAAAAACACGTTTATTTCTATGAAATGGTAAATTTTATTTTAATCAAAATATTATTCATCGTTATCTATGACTTTCGACCATCCTTCTAGCAATTTATGGATTCCATCGAAAAAAAATTGTTTATCTTTTGGTGCGATCCATTCGTCGACCAATTTTTGATTTCTAATAATCTGATGGGGCTCAATCTGGTGAATAGCAAGCATGCAGTAGAAGTACTTCCAGCGTATTTTTTTACTTGCTTTGCAACATGTGATCGAGCATTGTCGCGCAGCAAAATCAAATTACGTTGTTTGTTGGCTGGGATCGGACGATTTTCGTTCAATGCATGGTTCAAATCTATCAATTGTTGTTGGTAACGCTCACCAGTAACAGTTTCGTTCGGTTTTAGCAGATCGTATTACACCACTCCTTTCTTTCCCACCAAATGCGCAACATAACCTTGCTTCCATGAATGTTTCGTTTTGTTGCCTGGATAAACCCATGATTTTTTGCGTTAAGGGTTATTGTAGTAAATCCATTTTTCATCGCTAGTCACAATTTGAGATAAAAAATGCCTCGGTGTCTTGTAAGCAAAAAACTGCAAACCATTAAACGATTCTCAATGTTGGCTTTAACTAGTTCATGTGGTACCCATTTTCCTTCATTTTGAATCGTTTTCTTGGCATGGCTGCTTGAATGAGTTTTCATTGAGTTCGTTTTCGTTTCGTTTGAGCTGAGTTTTCCTTCAATAATGCTTCCAATTCTTCATCTTCGATTTTTTCCAATTCTTCATCTTCGACGCTCCAAAATTTGTTTCTAGTTCCGGAGATAGTTTCTATGTGCTCGTCTGTTTTCCTCCTTTATGAATGCGATTGTTCTCTTTGTTACAGATGTCGTCAACTATCCTTTGAGTTAATCGTAATTTGCAACCTCTTGTAGTACCTGGATGTATTCCTCAAATTCTTATTCCGTTATCACGGAACTGTTTCAGATGATATTTTATTAGTGAAATCGTTTTAAAAGCACTGCAATGAATGATACTCGCGGGAGGAATGATAAATGATCACCGGCAGTAATTAGAAAATAAAGGAGTATCGAATGAGAGACCAAACGATTGCTCCACAGTTTTTTGATTCGACGCGTATACTTTACATACTATCACGGCACGAGTGAGAACAAAAAAGGTCAGTGTATTGTATTTTTGGTGAAAAAAAGGCATACAATACAGGATGGGTCATCTCTTCGTCCTTTTTTCAATCGATGAATTTTAGTACTTATTGATATCTGTTCTAAAAAATTCTTTGAAACATGAAAAGTCAAAAATATGCTATTTATAATCATGGAGTCGCTAACTACACAACAACGCATTTTGATTGTCCAATTTTTTTATGAAAATAAGCGTTCAAAATCAACAACATTTCGTCAACCAAAATTATTGATCGTTTTGAAGAAACTGGTTCAGTGGAAGGTCGTAGACCGTATCAACATGTTCATCCAGTTTGTTCTCGTGATGCAGTGGCAGCTGTTAGTGGAAGTGTTCGTAATGAACCAAGTACGTCAACCAAGCATACAAGAACTAAACATTTCACGAACAACAATACGACGCATTTTGCATGTTGATCCGCATAATACAAAATTCAAATAACTCAAAAATTGAAGCCATTAGACCATTTAAATCGTCGTCGTTTTGTTAATTGGATGCTTGAATGAAATGAAGGATTTTCATCAAAAATCATCTTTAGCGATGATGCTCATTTTCATCTTAATGAGTACGTCAGCAAAATTGTCGACTTTGGTGAGCGGAGAATCCTCATGTTTTCACGAAGCAGAAGTTGATCCTTCAAGAGTCACTATTTGGTGTGATTTATGGACTGGTGGCATCATTTGGCCGATTTTGTTTGAATGCAAACAGGAAAATACCATATGTTAACTGGTTTTTTGTGGTCCAAATTGAATGAATTTCGTATCAACGACCTTTGGATTCAACAAGACATAGCGAAATGCCACGCAAGTTAGGCAACAATCCATTTATTGTCAACAAAATTTGCTGATCGCATAATTCCAAGAAATTCTGAAGTACCTTTGCCACCAATAAGCCCGGATTTATTACCACTTGCTTATTTTTTGTGGGGTTATTTGAAAGGTTATTCAACAACTTAAAAACAATATTCGCTTTTATTGCAAAAACTCATCGAAAATTTTGATGTTCGGATGCAGGCCTGTAGGCGAAGCCGTGTGGTTGGCATATGCACGATATTGTTTTTTATACATAAATAGCAGAACCCCTTTTCCTTATCAATTAAATTTTCGACTTTTCATCCAAAAGTCCAAGTTTTGTCGAAATATTTTTTTTTTAATTTTCAAAAGCTGTTTATAAACATTAAAATTAGCTTTATTACAATTTAGTTTGACTAATTTAGTAATTAGTATTTCTCCCCATTTACAAATAATTGATATGCAATGGTACAAAGCCGATCGGTACGTTGTATTTCAAACAACATGCAAATATAAATGTGTTTTCATTTGACACTAGAAGTATTAAAATCGACAGCCGGATTTTTTTTTTATTACAATAAAAAATATACGTTAATTTTGTCAACGAGTGTATATAAACAAAGGAAAGAATGTGCTATAATTTTTTAATCACGTATTTATATGTATCTGTGCTCAAAAAAGATTGCTTGCCGTCTTCTTTCACAACCACATTTATGGGGTGACTGCTTATGCCTCAAGGACCAGCGAACACGTAAGAGCTTAAGTTGCACGCTGTTTGTACGATTTCGGTTAGGGTAATGACCATGAAAATTATATAGGCTCCTCTTCACAAATAAACAACCGACCCCTAGAATTTTGGTGGTTTTACCACTTGTAACGAGTATATTGGCCATGAGTGGGTCGCGAAAAAAAAAACAATTCCTAAAATGAATGCCCCTCGTTACGGAACTTATATGTGCACTTACTGAGAGCCTTGACATGGTCAAAATATTCCGGTTTAGCTTCAGGGTTGGGCGTGGGGTTTGCCAAAGATTATTAAGTGCTTTGCTAGACCACAACATGGAATTAAACAGGGAAGTATTTAAATAAAGGAAAGGACACTGGAAAAAGGATTCAGGATATGGAACACTTACCTACCATTCTGCACAATCACTTACCTCTAGATCCTACATTAACTGTTTATCGAAGCATGATACAAATATTCACCAAGCGAAAACAAGAAACAAACATCACTTGCGGGAAAGTAAATACCGAAAAAAAAAAATTAAAGTTGGATTCCCGAATTTCAAAAATATCATTATAATTTATTTAAAACACTCAAGCGGAATTGAAAAATTATTTATGCATTGAAAAAACACCCTATCTCTTAACAATATATACAAATGTTCATAAGAACTTAAGCACTAAAATCTACTGACTTCAGATGATAGAAATCACCAAAATTTATTATAATAAAATAAAAAAATTAGAGAGAAAAAATTTAAATTTACTAATAATACATGAAATAAAACCTTAATTAACCCGGTTGTGGCCGATATCCCATATATGATGTAATGATGATACAATTTTAGTTTTCCAAGCATCTTAACATTATGTCGAATTCTTTGGATGAAAAATGATCAAAAAAAATTTGATCACGTTTTCATGTTCTTTGGAAGAAAATAATTGATTTTTTTTTGGTTTGTGATCAAATTTCAAAATCCCAAATTTTTGGAGGATTTGTTTTGAGATAAAAACAATAGACTCACGTCAATGTCAAAAACAAACAAAAGACGCGCCATTTTCATTATCGGCATTATAATTTGGTGTTTTATTTTGACGGGCGTTACTACATACATGATAATAGTGTTCATTTAAATTAAATATAATAAATAATATTAATTTTTGTGTAATTTAAAGTGAATTTGATGTAATTAAAAGTGTTTTTTTTGTTACGTGTAAAATAAACGTTATTAAAATAAAAGATAATTTGTTAATAAAAAACATAAAGGATTTTGATTTTGAGGATCAAATTTTGTTGGATGAATTATTAAATTCTTCGACATCATCGTCGTCGTCAACATCATCTTCGTCCAGTGACTCTTTGTTGCATTGGATCTCATCTGATGATGAAAGCGATCGTTAAAATATATTCTGAAGAAGAAGTAAGTTATCTACTCTGTTCTTTTTAATTTTAATTATTAATTTTTTTAATGTTTGCATGTTTACAGTTTCGTCAGCATTTTCGTTTAACCCGGTTGGTATAAGCCTATAAATAATAAAAATGTACGAAGAATCCCCGTACTTTAAGCAAAAATTAAAAGAGGGAAAAAAGGAATCACCGCCGAATCCCAGTATTTGTGTTATCTATGATAAAGACTGTTTTATGTAAAATAAAGCACTATATAACTAATCACTCCCAACAATCAACTCATTTCAGGTTTGCGTGCACAACAAAAGTACTTTTCGAGAGGTATCAAATTTATTTAATATGGCACAATCAGCAGCACCTACGACGACTATTTTTGAATATTTTTGAGTTTATGTTTGATTTATCGCCATCAAATTCCCCAGTACACCGGCAGAAAAAGCCGAGGTCTCTGAACAATTTAAAATGGTAAAATATTTTCATTTACATATATATTTTTGATTACAAATAATTCTAATGTATTAATTAAATTTCAGCTAGCAGGTTTTCTCGGCGTTTTGGGGTGCATTGATGGGTGTTAGATCTATATCAGAAAACCAGCATACAAAGTTCGGTCAACTTATGTTAACCGCCATAATTTGATTTCTATCACACTACAAGGAATTTGTGATGCCAACAAAAAATTTATTGATGTATCCATCGTCACTAAGTAAAATCCACGATAGGGTATTTAAATTATCACAAATTTCAAAGAAGCTTCCTGATATTTGTGATAATAAATATCATTTGCTTTGAGACGCTGCATAGCCAATACGAGAGTACCTATTAACACCATTTAAAGATTTTGGTAATCTAACAGACCGCAAAAATATAATAAAAGACACTGCCAAACCAGAGTTAAAATTGAAAACACCATTGGCTTGTTGAAACAGCGATTTCGACAGTTAATACGGTTAGATTTTTTCTCCGTCCGGCGTATGTCTCGTTTTATAATGGCATGCTGTGTCTTCACAACAACACAATCTTTGTATAGAAAATGGCGATATATGGAACGAAGGAGATGAAGGACATAATGTTTCCGAAGACGAAATGAATTTAGGGATATCGCCGAACGCCGGGATATTTACGCCGGACCTTTATCAGACACCGTATTAAAACATCTAGGAGAAGTAAAAAGGCAAACAATTATGGATTTATTGTAATAATTTGTTTAATAAAAATGTTTGAATATAAATTTAATTTACATTAGTTTTCTTTCGACTAAATTAATTTGTTTAGTATGTCCATCTCCTCTTGATGCCGCTTCTGTTTGGCCTCTTCATTTTGTCTTGCTTGCTCCTGCTTTTCCCTGTACCTTGCTTCTTTAGTTTTTTGTAGTATATAACATACTTTTGTAGCAACTTCATTAAACGACGCCATAACTGTAATATACGGCTAAAAATGTGATTTTTTTTTGTCATTAATATTAACTTACTTGTTTTATTTTCCAGAAACACGTTAGTTCCTTCTTGTAATGGAAACCCCTTTTCATCGAAAATTATTTGAAATCCGCTAAATTTACTTGCATTTTCTTAAAAATTTCGACCAACGCTTTCGACCCCATTAAGATAATAAAAATAAAGTATGACAGCAAACCGAACCTCTTAACAAACATTTTTTTTGTTGTTTGTTTTGATTTCCCTTTAAACAAATGTAAACAAACCATTTATTTCTTTTCGTGATCTTTGGACCACAAAATAATTGATCACATTTCATTTCTTCCAAGTATTTGTCATCAGCAGTTTATTTTAACGGCGTATATAATTCACTGATAAGAGATTTATTTTATTCTTGTCGATATTGTATATTGAGAATTTCTAATTAACATATCTTATGTTTACGAACAGGTAATGATTATAATTTTGTTATTTTATTACTTTTATTATTTATTTTTCGGTATTAATTTAGTTTATGCTATAATGGTTGAAATCCATTTTTTAGCCTTGCTGTTAACTTTTGTCACTTATAAAATTGAAATAAATACTTTGATAAAAACACTTGTAAAAATTTCCTTATAGGGACAATATTTATTTATTTTCAGGAATACCGATTTCGAAAAAGTTCCTTCTACAACTAATACACTTTTTCTTAATGTATGCTGCTTATATACTATTGTTAGGTCTAATTTGTTAGGCTCCTCCTACTGTAGTATTTGTTGTCTTTCAAAGAACACACAAAAGACATAAACGCAGCAGATCCAAAATCAAACTACGCACAACACATCAAAACAGAAAAACATCAATTCATAACCGGTGTGAAGTTCTTGGACAAAAATTTATGCGAGTGTTCTTTTTGAAGTTTTTGGACACAATTTTATTTCTTGGACAAAAATTTATGGAAGTGTGCAATTCTAACAGTGTATTTAATTTATATTAAAATAATTCGAAAAAATTATAATAAATATTGAAAAAACAAAATAAATTGTTTGACATAAAAAATCTAAAATGCTTATTATTATAAATTTTTAAGTAAATCAAATACCATACTGTATAAAATGACAAACCAAATAGTAAAAATCTCTGAGATCGCATAGTGACTATATACGTTCGAAAGGAGATACATTAGGCTATTCAAATCATTAAGCCCTATCTCGAAATGATGACCAAGGCTCGTGAATCGAATTTTTAAAGTTTTACCGATACAGCGAGTCTACATATCCATGTTCTACTACGAAATAACATTCCGTGCACTTTTTGCAATAAAATATGTACATGTGTGGTATCACTTTTTGATGAAAGAATACTATTTGTAGATACGCACATTTATCATTTCATCTTCAAATAAATTTATTTTGTCGGCGGAATAGAATAAATCATTCGATATGCGTCGACGAAAACCTTCATTTCAAAGGTATAGGTTTCAAGGTATATAGCGTTATTAGCTTTCGTCATCACTACAATTTTAATTGCGGATTTTTGCTTTTTTTATGGTACTGTCCAAAATCCGCCAAATATAATGTATTTTAAGAGTAAACTAATCAATATATTATATAATAATATATATTAAGGTACTATAAACGTTCAAATGATGCGTTTATATATTTTGGTTTAGAACAAGTACAACCGAAACGCCTGCGAAAATGTAGCGAATGTCTCAAACACTAATAAATATCAAAATATATAATCTGTAGCTTAACAATATTAAACATAAACTTTTAAAATCTTATCAGTAATTTTTTGTAGGCGTACCATATTTTATATATTTTTTAAACAAAGAGCTGCTAAATAATTCGAGTACAAAAAATATAATGCACGAAAGTATAATTTTGGGATGCAGCCAATTATCAAATCGCTATATTTCAAAACGCGATATTTCAAAACGCGATATGGTCATAAAATTTCGTCATAAAATGAAGGAACATTTTATTAAATGAAACATTAATAATTTTAAAATGTCTAATATTAATAATATTTCATGTGGTGCAAATACATACCGTCTTTTTTATTAGTTTCGTAATAGAAACTCCAAAACTACGATTATTACAATACTTGTAAGCAAGGTTTGGAATTTCCAGTTTGAAACTAATAACAAGGATAATCCATTCTAATTTTGAAAACGAAACAAACTAAAAAAGAAATAAAGGAAGATGACCAAAAAATCTTAATTTTCTTAAGCCAAAACGCATTATAAAACAATTTTTTGGTTTCTTTCCTAAACGCCTACAGTATTCCTTAAGTCACTCTTTCTGATTGTATTCCACCTCAAACAACTTGATATACCTTATAGGATTCTCAGGTAATTTTTTTTATCATTAACTTGAATTACTGATATCGAGCAAAAGCGTTCGTGGCCAATATATAAAGGGTAATTTATTAAAGGTTAGACGAAAATTTTGAAAGTGTCCAAGTTACAATATAAATAGGTTGTCCAATATACAGAGTATTTTTATCATTTGTTTAAAAATAAATATATGAAATTTCAAGTGACGGAATGAAAGTGTCTCAGATACAGAAATGTCCAACATTGGAGGTTTTAATAAAATTCAATTTTTCATTCAATTTGTACCTGATATCAATTGACGGCCGAAAATTTGAACTGCGTGGATATATTTCCGAATAGGTCCTACCTCCAAAAATGATGAAAATCGTATACACTAAGGTGTTTTAGTGTGCTGATGACGAATATGGCCATGAAAACATCCCCAAATGACACCAAGTAGCTCTCAATGATCCCAAGTGACCCTAAATGGTTTTAAATGACAATTAACCCAAACGCGAAAAAATATTTTCTTTTCTCGAACCATAAATGCTTTTAAGATTATTTTAAATCGTTTTATTTCTTAAGATTAGGGGGCTACGGCCCCAAACCCCGGTTTTTATAAAAATAAAAAAAATTATTGTTATTTCAATTATTTTATTTCAATTTGTATTTATTATCCACATAGAGGAATTCAATTTTAGTTTATAGGAATTTAAAAACCGATAGGAGCGGGCGTTTAGAATCGGATTATATAACGGGTCGGCTGCAGTCGCTTCGCAATGTATATTCTGGAAAAGGGGAAATTTAATTTCAGTTTATAGGATTTTGAAATCGATATTAGCGGGAGTATAGCAACGGGTTATACCAGGCGGGTCGCTGCGCTCTAGTCGCTTCGCTCTTTAGTTAGAAAAAATTTAATTTATAAAGATTTAAAAATCGATAAGAGCTGGAGTATAGGACTGGGTTATATCATGCGAATTGCCGGGCTCCCGTCGCTTCGCAATGTATATTCTAGAAAAAGGGAAATTTAATTTCAGTGTATAGGAATTTAAAAAGCGATAGGAGCGGAAGTATAGGATCGGGTTATGTTAGGCGGGTGAATGAGAAATTTAATTTCAGTTTATAGGAATTTATTTGGCTTGGAGTAGTATAACATTCGCGGATATGCAGACACGCTTTATGTATTGGTAAAACTTTAAAAATTCGATTCACGAGCCTTTGTCATCATATCAAGATAGGGCTTACTGATTTGAACAGCCTTGAACATTTTTACTATTTTGCTTAGAGTAGTAGAACATTCATGGATGGGTATGCAGACTCGCTGTATTGGTAACACTTTAAAAATTAGATTCACGAGCCTTGGCCATCATATCGAGATAGAACGCACTGATTTAAATAGCTCAATGTATCCCGTTTTGAACGTATATAGTCAGTATGCGAGAAACTCTGAGATTTTTGCTATTTAGCTGATTTAGAGTAGTAGAACATCCATGGATATGCAGTCTCGCTGTATTGGTAAAACTTTAAAAATCGATACAAGAGCCTTCTTCATCATTATGAGATGGGGCTAACTGGTTTAAATAGCTCAATGTATCCCAGTTCGAACGTGTATAGTCTGTATGCGAGCCAATCTCTGAGATTTTTACTATTTGGTTATTCATTTTATACAGTATGGGTATGTGATTAAAAAAATTTATAATATTGAGCATTTTAGATTTTTTAATGTCAAACAATTTCGTTTTATTTTTTCAATATTTATTATAATTTTTTCGAATTATTTTAATATAAAATAAATACACTGTTAAAATTGCACACTTCCATAAATTTTTGTCCAAGGAATAAAATTGTGTCCAAAAACTTCACAAAGAACACTCGCACAAATTTTTGTCCAAAAACTTTTGTCCAAGAATTTTACACTTGACCGGTGTCATCGTAGACTTTGACCACAACCTAACAATATTACATAAAGCCAGACAAGGACACATACACAGACTCGAAGAATTCGAAATTTACAAATACAAAGACAGCAACGCACTCTTAAACGACAAACCGAATACCAAAACAAACAAGATTTACGACCTAATTATAGACAACAATTACTACAGTAGGAGGAGCCAAATTAGACCTAAGAATAGTATATAAGCAGCATAATTTTAAGAAAAGTGTATTTGTTGTAAAAGGAACTGAAGAAGAAATATTTTTCGAAATCGATATTCCTGAAAACAAATAAATATTGTCACTATAAGGAAATTTTTACAAGTGTTTTTATTAAAGTAATAATTCAATTAATTTAGTTATTGTCGTGGTAACTGGTATTTGTTCATATTGGCATCATGGTTTTATTGCCCCACACATTACATAGTTTGTTCTTGTTGTCTTTGTAATTATTATTAATTTATTTTTATTACACAATTATTATTGTTGTTTAATTTAATCAGTTTAATTTTAACACCATTAACCCATTAAAACCCGAACTATGTTTTAGTGGCCCGATTTCTCCAAAAATCACAAGTCACGTATATTTCAAGTCGAAAAATGTAATTGTGAAAAAAAATTCAATAAGTCATGTCAATGGGACTCTTGAGCTGGTGATATACCATACAATGGGCAGAAACAGTATATATTTATTCATTTATTTCTGTTTCTAATGATAAATTTAGCAGCCTTTCCCGCGAACATATTTTTTATGTGCAGAGGTATTTGTTTGCCTAACACGCTATGTCAGGGGTGTTCAACCATCCAACCTTGGAACGTCCGACGTTCAATAACGTTAGTCGACTCCCCTAAGTGGTCGAAATGGAACGAAACTTAAGCTCTTAAGTATTCGTTGGTTGAGGCTAGTTTGTAATTGGTAAATAATAAAAAAATCACAAAATTATAGTTTTTTGTTTTTACTACTATCGTGTTTTTAGGAAGAGTATGTAAAGAGCCCCATATTGAAATTTGAAACCATGACGGTTGTATTACGTAAATTTGTATACTCGATCTTTTAAGCTTAGTAGAAAAAGCTCGAACAGTGAGGCTCTTATTAATCTAGATGGTTCTAGTTTTATATAAATTTGAATGACTGCAGGGCAATAGCAGAAAAGAAATTGTGAAATTGAAAGAAACGAGATCATCTTCTCAGCCCGGATGTAGCTACAGAGAGATAGAAAATATTTAGTTTGCTGCTAATTTTGTAAAACAAAATTCCTAATAAAGCGACGAACCTATTTTTATTGAATTAACGCAATTCCAATATCGTTTTCTCTCACACTTATAATTTTCTAGTGACCGCAGTCCTAACCAAACGAATCCAAACACCATTTCCATCAAAACCTTACATGGTTAGATTTTCGGTACTTCAAAAAGTTTTTACCGTTGTAGTTTTTATTTACTTTGTACGGTGCTATTGTCTTATTGTGGTTGATAATAATCAAACCAACAAACAGGCTAGAATTATCGTTGTATTTTAACACAATTTACAACAAAGCACATCAAAAAGGTTTACATCCCCATTTTTACATACTTTGTAAAAAAAGTTGATCTGAATGCAAATTATGCAAAAAACGCAGTTCTAATTAAATTCTTGTTACTTAAAATTCCCGTTTTAAAATTCGATTGACAAAAGAACTTTGACACTTTTCTGCTTGGTTGAATCCTTTCGGTAATCAGATTAATCCAGCCATAAATTAAAATTTACAATTTTTATGTAAATTCGTTAAAAAAATTGTAAAGTAATTACAAACAACCAAAAAAAAAACCTAACTCCGCCTTAATATTTGATTCTCGTGATTTAAATATGAAGTGAATGGTGCCCCAAAAATTTGTTTTCCATAATTTAATAGGGGAAAATCCTATAACAAAGTATAAACAAGTTATTAGAACTCAAGCAATTTAATTAATTCCAGAAATATTCAAATTTTCATGTTGTAAATTTAATATTAATAATTAGAATCCCTTTGTGCGGGATGGAAAACAATAGAATCTGTTTATCCCGTAAAATATTTGGGTTTTTCCTGAATTTATATTGTACGGGTACGTAATCTTAGTGATGCGAGGAAAATTGAAATGGTAACATAATTTCATATAAATGTTGATTGCAGACAGACGAATACAAAATTTAATTTTAAAGATAAATTTTCTCACCTTTGTCTAGCTAGAATAACTAGATTAAGTAGAGAGATTTTTATGAGTACGCTATATATGTATGTCTGTGTATGTGATATTCGCATATGAAATTCGTTGCACATCTAACATACGAATTTGGTTTTTTATGACTGGTTTTAAAAGCGAAGATGAAAATGGAATTAAGAAGTTTTTCTCTGTTGTTGGTAACTTCGTGTCATAATATAACAATTTTATGATTTACGTTTTTATGTTTTATTGTACATTTAAAATGTTTGGGAATTATGTTTTGACAATTTATGTGTTCTACAACATCTAAAAATGTTGAAGTTAATATCGTTAGATATACTCATATTAGTACTTTATAGTCTCTGATTGCATGGAACTATAGAGGGTCGCTGTTCATGGCATCATTTGATTCCCGGAAAACGGGAATTTTGAAATCTTATCCCTGGGGCCACGGAAATTCTCGGGATATAAAATGTCCAATGTACTTTTTAATGAAATAATACAAATTTGTTTTATATTTATACTTCATTGCAGTGCAATCGATAACATCAAATTATTTAAATAAAAAAATAAAAAAAATAAAAAAAAGTTAAAAATAAAAAAACAAAAACAAAAAGAAAAAAAATGTTAATAGTTAAAAAAATAAAACAAAGATTTGTGATCTCAAATATTGTGTAGTGTTTATTAGTTGAATAAGTGATATTTGATAAGAATGCGATCTGCCGGAGAGGGGTCTTAATGACCCCTCAGATAACTCGTGTAACAAATCCATGCCAATGAATTTGGATTACAACAACAAAATGTCACAAACACAAGTTAAAACCGGTAACTCTTTTAATGGCCTTTCGGTAGATGTTGACTTGAACGATGCCACTGTAAATGACGAAGTTATTATCAACAAAAATAGTGAAAACAAAAAGTACCACCAGTCATAATAAAAAATGATCAATATAAATTGAGTGATATACACAACATGCTGAAATCAATAAACTATCAACAAAAATGATTTTCATAACTCATTACAACCAATTTATTGCGCTCTTAAAAACTAAAAAAACTAAAAACACCTATTTTTTTTGCTTTGAGGCAAAACTTAATCGACCAGTTAAAATAGCCCTGTCTGGATTACCAGATCTAGATATTGATGAGCTTAAAGAGGTTCTAAAAACAGATAACAATATTATTCCTAGCAATATAGGCTAGTTCAATATGAAACATAAGAGGTATAATGCCCAAATGAATTTTTTATTATATTTCAACAATGGAACAACAAACTTAAACGAATTAAAGAAAACGAAGACTGTATATAACACCATTAATTGGATCTATTATATTAATCGTCGTTCTGGTGTAATACAATGCAGAAGATGCCAAATGTTCGGACACGGAACCACCCATTGCAACATGACATCTAAATGTTATCTCTGTGGGGATAATCACCTTATAAATGACTGCAGTCTTCAAAAGTGTAAGGAAGATGAGCGTCGTGAAAAACTGAAATGTGCTAATTGTAGTGAAACTCATTGTGCCAACAGCCCTCTATGTCGAAAGAGGGACGAATTCATTCGGATAAGAGAAAATATGAAAACAAAGAACGTGAGTAAACTGAGTAAATCACCGAAATCTTCTCCACACTTTAAATCGACCCATTTCCCTGAACTTAAACCAATCAAAAACCTATGGCTTGAATAATTCTCCAGGGCGAAAAATTCATCTACTATACCAAGTAATGAAAATTCCTGCAAGACACTAACTGCAAACCACAATTCACTTTCCACGCGCGTACAAAACTAGCTACCTGTAAATCACGCGCTGAACAAATCAACACGCAAATTCGGATACAAACATGTCTGGTTCCAACAAGTAAATTAAAAATTCTTTACTGAAATTCTCGAGGAATTCGCTACAATAGATTTGATTTTGCAAAATCTACATCGTCGAGATACTCGAGGAGTAGATACTCGATCGGTTAGCAAGCAAGCAAGCAATTTGTTAACCGAAATCCTGGCTATTCAATCAATTTAACCAAGAAAATTTGAATCTCAAATTATATTTTTTATAAAATTGTTGTTTATTTTTTGCAATTGCACAGTAAAACAACACAAAAATTTGCTGTTCATTTTTTGAAGCTGCAAAATTTACTGTGTAATCGCAAAAAAAAAAACAAAAAAAAATTTCAAAAAGATATAATTTGAAATTCAGATTTCCTTGGTAAAATTGATTGTTAAGAAAATCTACTATACGGGTTTTTTTCGACAATGTAGATTTTGCAAAATCAAACCTCTCACCAATGGGTCTGTAAGATTCGGGGTAGCCAAGATCCATATAACAGCAAGTAGTTTCTTTTCTGGTGGCATTGTAAAGATATTTCCGCCCTGCATTAAATCCAAATTCGAATTAAAAAAAAAATAAAAATTTATCAAATGCCTCCCTGGACATGCGGAAATTCTGCTGCAATTCAACGGTATTATAACTAGCAACGATACGTTTCACGTAATAAATTAATACGAGGTGGTGTCTTTTAAACAAGCTAATAAAATAATTTCATTATCGTCTTCATGCTTAGTTCACGGAACGGGATTATTTTTGATCCAACTTTTTAGCCAATCAAATCTTTATATTCAACTAAGTCCCGCCCAATTTGATCTTTGATGTTTAGTTGAAATTTTTCCATCTTTTGAGCAAATAATCTAATTCGTACCAACATAGTAACAAAAATAACCGGAAGTATGAGCAATAATTTTGCTCAAATATTTGTTGTTGTTGTTTATTTTTGACATTTTCGAATGAATTTGTTAGGTTATTGCCTTAAATAATTTAATTTAAAGTTATTATATAAAATAAATGAAATAAATATGCGAGATGAATTTAAGTGAAACAATTAGGATGAGAACCAAAAAGTTTAGTTTTTTACAACTGTTGGGCTATAAATTATTTGATAATTTATAAATTGTGATGTGTGTATAAAACCGAATATTGTGTATTTGCCCAGACATACGTTTATTCGATTAAATTAAAATAAAGCCCCATCTAATCGTAAACAAAGCAGAAATTGTAAACAAAAAATACATAACAACAGAAAACATATCGCACATCCTCTTAAAAACTGTCAACACAAAAAAAAAAAACAGTTTTAAGATAAATGCATTTTAATTTTTTTAATTGCTAACGCTACTGTGATGATGCTGAGATTATTCATTATTAGCTTTATAAAATAAATATTCAAGTATAGCAATTTAAAATGCATTTATCACAAAACTGTTTTTTGTGTTATGACATTTTTTTAAAGGATGTGCGATGGGCAACCGTAGACAAATATTTTGAGCAAAAGTTGGTAAAAAAGCGAACTTTTTTTTATCTCATTCCGTGAACACACAGTCAGTATTTAAAACATCTTTTATTAACGTATTTCCTTTTTATTGCTAATATTAACCCTTTGCCTTAAAATAACGTATGGGAGACGTGATCGTACTGCTGTGCCTATAATGAGAACTTCGTATCACACACGTGATGATTATTTCTGGTCAAAAGTGAAAAGCTCGTATCAGACACGTGTACACGGATTTTGTCTCGAAATGTGTGAAACGAAATGAGTGTAACCGAAAAGCTATAGTAGTAGCATTTGTGATTGTGTTAGTTTCGTACGCATGATTGTTTTACTTCATATGCTAACCACGTGTCATTCTTTTTTAGTTTATTCATATTAACCCTTTGAGTGCCAACATGATTTCGGCTAGTGTATTGAGGAGCACGATCGTGCTTTTTGGCACTCAAAGGGTTAATCATTGTAAATGCCTTATTTTTGTGTTGTTTATGTATTTTCGATTTTTTTTGCTTCACTCATTTTAAGGCAAAGGGTTAATAATTACATAGTTTAAAATTCAACCAAACAAACTAAGCCAATCGATTATTATGAATATATTCACCGCTAGATGAATCACAATTACAAAAAGGAAAGGAAATTTTTTCTGGAGATATCTTTTGAAACCAGCAGAAAATTTTTAAAATATTTAATCAAATCAATAATTCCAATCGCAAACTTTTTTTTGTGACAAGCTGGGGCCCCAGAGGTAAACCTAATTCAAGTATGCTGAGGTCAATGGTGCTAGTCCCATTTCAAAGTTAGTCTCCATTTTTGAGATATCGCTTTCGACATGTTTTGGCTCTGAGCCAAAAATTTGTCAAAATATACACACTCATTTTCACGTTGATAGCTCTTGAACCATTAAAATTTTCGTTTTGCTTTTTTCAGTGAAGTTGTTCCTATTATTCCGGCCAAATAATTGCACTCAGTGGGTTTTTTTATACAAAATGTCGTAAAAAACAGGCATTTTTTTCGTTGTTCACCAACAAACCATTAATATTTTCGTTATGTTTTCTTCAGTAAAGTTGTTGTGCAAGTCAAGAATTCAAGCACCATTGAATTCAGCGTACTCGA
The DNA here is from genome assembly GCA_932526605.1 of Nephrotoma flavescens. Lineage (NCBI taxonomy): Eukaryota > Metazoa > Arthropoda > Insecta > Diptera > Tipulidae > Nephrotoma > Nephrotoma flavescens. Next base: position 233,915,611 of record OW052220.1, read on the forward strand.
ATTAGGTTAACCCCTGTGTGCCCAGATTTTCACTTTTTTTAACTAGCACAGTGTTCTCAGCAGTAAGTTGAAAGTAAGTTGAAAAATCAAAGAATTTATGAAACAGAAGAGAAAATATACGTTGAACCGTTGTGAAACGAAAAATATAAGGACTCTCAAAATATACTAAAATCACCATGATCATCATAATGTAATAAAAGGAAAAACAAGAAAAGTCGCCTACATTGGTAGCATCCCATAAATTTTGAAGTCATTTTAATGTGAAATGTTTTGAGACATGTTGACGTTAAAACGAATTTAAAAATTTATGGAATGCTACTGACGCCAGCCAATTCTTATGTTGCTCATGTAATAGATTATGACCAAGGTATTTAGAATACAAAGTATGATCTTCCCGTGTTTTATTTTCGTTCGCTTTGTGCATATACGTCACGTGTATTCTAAAATTTATATTTAACTACTGATTTGACTTTTATTAATATAAAATAAAAATAATTAAATAAAAACACGTTTCAATTTCTAATTTAGAGTTTTATTTAATTTTCTTTGTATTTATATTTTCTGATAACTAAGCATTTAAAATTCTAATTTTGGAAAACGTATTACATCGAAAAAATACTTTTTTATCTATATATCTAATTCGGTTTGATCCGAGCTTGATAACAGCGTTTTCACGATGTAGAAAAAAAATATATATTTTATGAAGAAAAGACGATAACTATGGCTTGAGATATATAAGACAATGCACAATGTAACATATACCACATTAAAAACGCCCAGCCGTAACTTTTTTTTTTGTCACCACCAGAAATCGAACCCGGGACCCCCGAATTACATAGCGAGCGCGACTAGAGAGTTGTAGGTTGAATTCATTAAATATATCATCTAATCTTTTAAGTTTTTGGATAAATTCTGGATTGGGTTTTTTTTCTCCTTCTCTCACTTGATCCGTCCATGTGAAATAGTTACTTGGCTCAATTTCAAGATGACTGCTTACTATAAGCGGAATTTTTATTTGTAGCCACTTTATGATATACCCAGCGATATATTCCAACCCGCCACACTGTAGATCAGTCGCATATGACGTTGAAACATGTAATTGATTAAACGAGTATTCGTCTTCTGTGATATCAGAAAGTAAATTAGATGTTAGTAAGTTCTCGGAACATTCTGGACTTTGACCCTTCTCAAATAATTCGATTTCATCAACACTAGAACCTCTTAAACAATTGTCAACATCCATTTAAATATAATTAGATTTGTCACATTCTATATTTGCTGATTGAGAAATAATACTCTCATTCCGCCCCAGCAAATGACTACAAAGACGTTGATGATCATAGAGACCTCCTTTTGCCCGCATAACGACAAAAAACATTTCCAACGGATCTTGGTTAATCGATATGTCGGTAAACTAATTTTATATTCCTCTTTTAGGTCTATGAATAGCATATTTAATGTATTGACGGTTGTGATAATGCCTTTTTGAAATGGCAACAGAGTTTTATTACTTCCGATCCACATTCGCCTAATAGTATTCTCCATGACGTTTAATATCTCCTCGTGTTCCGGCATTGTCAATCCGTAAGCGGCCATTTTAGGATGACAGTTAATTTTCGGAACCTTAGAGTTAAATGTGTCAAACCAGTCGTTTAGATAAAATAAATTAAACCAATAATTTAAAAGGCCAAAAAATTATCAAAATATAATAAATGTAATTTACCTGTTTATGCCCCGGTTACCCCCTCCTAAATCGGTTACCACAACATAATATTTAATTTTTTCTAATTTTAAAATAATCGTTTCCAGTAAGGTAAACGGCTATAATACTGACATAGGCGACATTACTGACATAAATCGTGAATTTACTCAATTTTAAGAATATTACTCAACATACTAAGATTATTTGTCTTAAAATCACTAATAAGAACATTCTAGTTGCATCTCCTTCTAATACATATTCTTTTATTAAAAATAATATAAATCAGTCTTAATCTGATAGACATCGAAAACATACTTTTGTGCAACTATTTCTTAGCATTTTGCCTTAAATTTTGAAATTTTTTATTTTGGTAATCGTTTCTAACTAAGTCATAATTAATTTTTGAAATATAGTTTTTTCTATTAACTGATTCGTTTCATTTAATTATTTGACTTAATTCATTTGAAAATAATGAAAATAAATATATGTTTTTGTTAAAATAGTTTTGTCTGTATTAGAATCTGTGAAAAAATAGCGTGTCCCTTTCACTGACGCATATGTCAGTATTAGGTTAAGACATATTTTTTAAGCATCCTTTAATCTGGGTTTTATGCTTATTTATTGTAAAAACGGGATTTTGGGTTCATTTTTAATTAAATGCATCACTTTTACTGTTATAATTATAACCCTAAAAATATGCGATAGTTTGGCCACGAATTAATCAAAACGGCAACGAGCTCACTAAAATACCCAACACATGTCAATATAAGCTAGAAATTCTAAATTCTATTTATTGTTATTAAAAGTATCTATTTCCGTTTAAAGTATATTAAAAATATTTTAATTAGTGTAAAATTAAATAAATTTACGCAATCTAAAAACTGATTCTAACTTTTTGGAGAAATTAATTTTAGTCGCCTCGTTAAAGTTGTATGTCAGTATTATATACAAACATGTCAGTAAAGGAGCTCTATTATATTTTATTACCATGGCAATAAAATTGAAGTATCTTCAATAATATTATAGTCCCGATGACATTATGAACGCATTCCAGCGTATGTCAAATTAGTTACTGTACAAAAAGGTGTGTATACTTTAAATGTGCACATATAGAACCAATCGGTTTTAATAATGACAGAAGAGCAAAATATTCGAAGAATTTGATGCCTATTTGCAATTCCCGTCGAATATTGCCAGCGTCGGCTTTTTCCTTTACCATATGGAAACGAGTATTGGCCAATCTAATATTTTTACAGTTGTAACCCAATTGCTCCATAGTAGACTGTCATTCGCATTTTGTTCAGCAGAATTCACCTGCTCTTTGCTAGAAATCGCTAATACGGCTGACATGGAGGATGCGTCACTCTGTGAGTTCTGTACTCTGACAAGGGATCATAGTAGTTGTGTTCAGCCACATCACCAACCGAAACTAGATGTTGAAAAACACCATATGCAGGCTGCTCCTATCGGGATTCAACCAAGGTACTTTTCAATTTTACAAATTTTCTAAACCCCCAGCGGTGTTGGTACACACATTGAAGTACCAACAATTTAGAATCATTTTATTTTTATTGTAAATGTTATTAAATACTATATTCTAACATGTGTAGTATAACTAGTACGATTCAATGGGCAATGAGTAACTGCATCAATCCGAAGATCACTCGATTACAGAAACCTTAATAACGCGACCAAATCCCTACAAGGGGCGTAGCGCTAGTCTAATAAATTAAACCAATTAATGAATGAAATACAAATGTGAAAGTTTCGTCATGCAATCAAAAAAATTGACAATCGATTTAGAAATCATGGAGCAATATTTGCTACTTTACATGACACCCAACTGAATCAGTTTAAATTGAAAATGTAACATTTCAATCAAATTTTGTTTTAGATCATCATTTTGATTTGAAATACATTGTCTCATGAAATCTGAGCTAAACGGGATCAGATCATGCGTCAAGAAAAGCGGCTATTATTCCATCATTTGACTTGCAATTGAGAATTCTCTCAACGATCTAAAGAGTAAATTATCAAAAGTTGCGTGTTAGCATAGCTAAATAACTGTATCAATATGTCATTTATATGCAAATCAAAATTTTAGCAGACTGAACTGTGAAAATGTCTATTTAATATTTTCTATTACTATCTGATTCTTAAATATACAAGTGTTTTAAAAACTAACCCAGCTCTTAAAGTATCTGGTATTTTCTAAGTAATAATGAAGATCAAACTTGAAATTGTTGTGCCATATGTCAGTATTATAGCCACTTACCTTATAGTTTTTCCTAGTTTTGCGTCATAATTATAACGGCTGTTTCCAATTTTCAAATAGACCCCTTGCCATTACAAGAAAACTTGCACATAATTAGTCGGTCCAAGAAATATATCTGATTTTTGGCCATATTCATAAGATTTTTTAATCTTCATTTCGTCCGCCATCAATACGCAAACCTTTTGATGTGGAAAAGGATCTACTTTTTCCATTTCAAACAAATACAACGTTTAGAGAGCCAGGGTTTATATCAATTTTTGAGGTCTAACGTCTTAAAGTTGAGAACGTTAATTCGTCTTTAATAATAAAGGATATGCTTTTGGTCTCCTAGCGTAGATGACGATTGCTTGATAAATTTCGTCGATGTCTTCATTTCGTCGTGCTATTTTGGATTTTTTTTTTTGTTGATTGACCGAAAATATTTATAAAACTATTTTCTTGCCAATTATGGCATTCTGTTATGTACCTCTTTTTTTCCTTTAGCAATGATAATTCTATTGAATTTATGCTACAAAAATAATTAAATGAATTTATTGTGATTAAAAATGTATTAAATATTTTGTATACGTCTCGTTTATAGAATTTTCGTTTGGATCACTTGTGTTTGAAGCCTTATGGTACTATTCCATGTGAAAAAAATATTATCTCAGAGAAACTAAAACGCGACAAAAATATAGATCGACTATAAGGAGAATGGCGCATCCGATTATAGCTTGCTGAGCATTTGCTGAGCAAATTGTTGTTGTGCTAGCATAATTTTTCATAAAAAATTTAGCAAACTTTTTTTGATATTTTTATGGTAGTAAAGTGATTGGTCGGGTCGTGCGACGACACGCTAAAATTAAAACATGGAGGATTTTTTTTTTTTATTTAATTTAATTTCTTTTTTTGCTTATTTCATTTTACTAAATAAAAATAAATTATTGATTTTTATATTAATTTTAATACCCAATATATCAGGTTTATCTGTGTTTGTAATGATTAACTGATAAAAAACCGATCCTTTGGTTAGAAACCCAACCTTCGAAAACATCATAATTGGGAGTAAAAAACTCATTTATGTTAAAGTCGTTGTTCAAAATAATTTCAGTGAGTGCATACATCAAACGGAAGTTCCTGTGATTCTATAAATACATCGCGAGATTTTGTACGTAGTCATTTTGATATGTATCTATTTTAATGATAAACATAAAGGGACATGCATTTTAGTTATTGTAGTATTTTAGTTTGTGACAGTAGTAGGTCAAACAACACCGTGTCATCAAATATTTTTACATTTGAAGTTGGTGAAGGCTACGAAAGAACCTGTACAGATGCGGGTAGCACTAGAAAGATTGTTACCTTTTGAATTATGGGTTAAAAATAATACAATGCTCGATGGTTTTGGTGACACCTTTTTAAATGATGATATTTGCCCATCCAGAGAGTACAAGATACAATCACCAAAGAAAAAATAAGTTCTGGTTCTTCCAGTGTAAATTTATTAATAAATGTAAGAAATACAAAAGCTTTAAAATATTTTACTTTTACTATTTTACCCAATATTCTTCCAAATGTAATCGATCAATTTGTTTGATCGATATTGGTGGCCCACCCTCAATATCTTCTCGGGTAAGATCTTGAATAGGTGAGACCACGTCGCCCTCTTTCGGGACTAAATTTACCACTAGATAAACCAACAGATATTCATTTATCTGTTGGTTTATCTAGTGGTAAATTTGATCCTCGTGCCGTCAAATGAAATTCGGGGCAAAAACCGTGCCGCAAATTCCGCGTGTGCAATGGGCGCAACAATGAAACGCATACTTTTAATAAATTTGGCCAATACTTTTTTCGACTCTTGTTGCATACCACCGCATCTGCCGTGTGAACTGCTAGCATCAGTTAAATGAATGTCTCTGGAAATGCTAGTTCGATCATCGTGTAGCGTTCATATGTGCCGGAGGAATAGGACACATAATGTTACCAAGATTGGTATAACTGGCACAAATTAATTTTATTAATAAATTGTAATTAAACTAATTTTACTTACAAATTGCTAATCCTTTGGACAGCATCGACAATTGAGACGAAAATTCATTTTGGCCAAAATGAGTGAAATTAAACCACAATGTTTTGATGACAGTTGGGTTGAAGGCCTAGTAATCTAAAGTAAAACGAAATTCTTATTAGTTAAAAAAATTTACCATTTTTTTTATTCAGAGACTTATTTGTATTCATAAACCGCCATTCGATCGAGCCATGATCATTTTAACCTGGCCCAACGAATGGAAACCATCCATTTGATTAAGCAATACCATTAAAGTACGTTGAATTTCATGATCGGTTGATAAATAGCACTTGACACAGCTTTTAAGAAATTTGCGTCTAGTTGTGATGCTACCGCACGAAGGAGTATTGGTTCGTATAGTAAAAACCTTTTAGCGGTGTTATACCAACACGCAAAAATAATTCACGATTCATTAACGGAAGTTCAATGACCTCACGAGTTTGTTCCGGTAGGCCGCCAATGGTGGAATATATTACATTACCAGGATCTTTGTGGGACATATTATAAACGGGGGTATCAACCTCACTCGGTAGATACCGCAATTATTGATTGTGTGGTCATATCAAGAGCTACCCTAGTTCCAGCCTTCAATTTTGTCTTGTCTAACTGACGTCATCCAGCAACATATTATGTCCCCTTTGGCGCCTTCACAATAACTTTAAACATATAGATAAATATAAATTATCGTTTCACTGAATCACTGACATATTGGAGGTACATATTTACATTTATCCTCAGTCAATTGTTTGAGTACCTCTTCGACAATTTGGCCAACACTTTGCAAGGCTTTTAAATCATTTTTTGACTTATCGAACTGTTTATATTATCACTAATATTGTATTCCCTAAATATTGTTTCATATAAAATTTCACATTTACAACGGGTGGGTCTTCATTGAGTATAAATTCATTTGGTGTTTTATCCCAGTACGGATTATAGTAATCAAATAAAATTTCCAAGTTATTCGATTCCAGCGTATTTGGAAAAGAGCGATTCGAATCGCTTAAATTGAATTTTATATCTACAAATACGGGGTCCAAAAAAGATACCGTATTTAGTTTACCATTTATCGTTGCTTTATATTTTGGTACGGTTGAACTTTGTTGACGTAAGTCGCTGAAATTGACCCGAAATATCAGCCCGAAATTGTTGGTTTGTTTCTTCGCCAAAGTGTAACCATTCCGAAAAAATGAACGTATAGAGAAAGTGTATTCTCATCCCGAAAAATAAGATATGCATAGTGTTGGCGTACTACCAGTATATTATTATCATTTCTAGTTTTCTAATTCTAAAGTAATATTAGACTAGTAATGTAATTTGATAATAATTTGTCAAATCTAAAACAACCGGTAAAATATAAAAAATATTATAAATTAAAATCTTTAATTAGGAGGAGTATAAATTAATTTGTGATTTCTTTATGTAAACGGATAACCCTCAAAAATATTGATAAACATTTATAAAAACAATATCGAAATTTTTGTAAGGCGAAATCCTTAATGGAGCTCACATTATAAATGGCATTAGTGACGAATTGCTAGGGGATAAGAAAATGATTCTTGAGAGACCCATTTACTTATCATATATAAAAAATGGAAATGTTGATTTATATATACTTATATACGAGCATGAAAGTCCTACGTGGTTAATATAATGAATCATTGCACGGCTGCTTTATATAATGAATAGAAAGCAGTGTTATATAATTATTCTTGTGGGTGATTTTGTGATTTTACCAGGTAGTCTTTAATATCTCTGGTGCCAATCCTGGAGATAAATCTAAGTGGTGGAGTATACCGGCAAATAGGCTTTGGTTAATTCGATCTACCCTGAGCAGCCCAGGTCCATATCATGAACAGAAAACACTTTTTTAAAATTATTTTTGTGAGTGATTTTGTGATTTTACCAGGTAGACTTTAATTCCTTGGTGCCAATCCTGGAGATAAATCTAAGTAGTGGCATATACCGGCAGATAGGCCTTGGTTATTCCGATCTACCCTGAGCAGGCCAGATCCATATCATGAACAGAAAACGCTTTTTTTGAATTATTTTTGTGAGAGGTTTTGTGATTTTACCAGGTAGGCTTTAATTTCTCTGGTGCCAATCCTAGAGATAAATCTAAGTCTTGGCATATACCGGCAGATAGGCCTTGGTTATTCCGATCTACCCTGAGCAGGCCAAGTCCATATCATGAACAGAAAACATTTTTTTGAATTATTTTTGTGAGAGATTTTGTGATTTTACCAGGTTGACTTTAATTTCTCTGGTGCCAATCCTGGAGATAAATCTTAGTGGTGGCGTATACCGGCAGAGAGGTAAGTAGTAAGTTATCTAAACCATTTATTATATTAAACAATTTTATTTGAGTTTTACTAATAATAATTTTTTTTATACGTAAAATTACTACTGATTTTAAAGGTGGGTGATAGTGAAAGTTTGTGTGCTAAAAATTCTTCAATCATAAAATTGGATAATGGTACTATTCCATTGAACAAACAAAAACATTTTGCTAAACATCTGACAAAGACAAGAACTAAAATTTACATTAGAGCGACTGAAAAAAAACATTTTTATTTTATGGTAGAAAAAATTGGGAAAATTTTGAAATCAACAAAAACTAACCTCACATTTTTTAAATAAATAACTAAAAACCTTTATTTTTAAAAATTGACAATTATTTTATATCGTAAAAATCAATAGAAAAATTAATATCATTTTTGCGATGAGCAAAAAATATGTTGTTTTATTATTTTGATTAATTTACCCAAATATCTAAAAAATGTTCTACTATAAAATATGGAGGAGAAATTTTTGACAAGTTCATAAATTAACCTAAAATTTCACAGTCGTGCAGCAGCCAAAAGATTTCTCAAACATTTTAAAACCCAAACAAATTATGAAATAAACAATAAATTAGATAAATTTAACAAAAATATTTTATAAATATTTAGTTTTACACAGTAATAAATATAGTGAATAAGTATTTAAGTTTAAATTTGAGTGTTGTGGGATACTTATAATGGTTATACTCCAACGAAAACGACCTTTCGAAAGTCATTCACATTCAAAGCACCATTTCCCACAGTACGAGCTAGATTTGATCGTGAAATTAATTAAATGTCCTAATTTGTTTTGCGTTTCTTTTGTAGAATGACGATGAAAATGAAAGACGACGAAAGTAGATCGGTGACCAGTAGTACGAGTCTAGTGTAAATGTTTCAGTACTGGAAGTTAATGAAGAGTTGAAAGTTTGTCGTTCATGGACAGTTCATGGACAATGCAAATGGTGATGATTGAAGATCGCTTGGCTAGTCTTTCAAATTAACCTGTGTTTTATATATTCGTAGAAAATCAACAAAGAGATTGCATTTCGTAACTGATTCGAATGTCTGGTGATTTATCGTATGAATAGTGGTAAAAAAGACGGTGAAAGAAATGAGAATGGACATCCAATTACTTAAGCAAAGGCCAAGGCTAAAGCTAAAGCAAAAAAGCGACGTCAACAAGTCGTAGAAGTTAGCCCGAAATTTGTCAGCCCGAAAAAATTAGTACATTTCTCGGATGTTGTTGATGTAATAGATTATGATTTCAGCTACCATAAAAACATAAACCCAGGATAGTTACAGGGTGTTTTTCTAACACTTTTGTTAAAAAACTCAAAACATTTCACATTAAAATGATTTCAAAATGTATGCTACTGACGCCAGTTATGATTCTTCCGGCCCTCATGTCTATAGATTATGATTTCAGCTATCATAAAAACATAAACCCAGGGTAGTTAGAGTGGAGTTTTTCTAACACTTTTGTAAAAAAACTGAAAGCGTTTCACATTAAAATGACTTCAAAAATTTATGGAATGGTACTGACGCCAGTTATGATTCTTATGTTGCTCATGTATATAGATTATGATCTCAGCTACCATAAACACATTGTAATAGCCCTTATCATCCAAATGAGATGATAATGGTTGCTAGCAGAATTATTACTTGTAGCATACCTTGGCGCGGTCGATTTGTCTCCGGCTATTACTCATCGGTACGGCGTGGGTGGTCCAAGGCTACAAGCAATCCAGAATCGCATTATAACACTAACTTTACTATTTTGAAGGTTACATCACACCACATATCAGCTAACAGACCAGTTTTAGTTTCATTCCCTGATTTTTAATTTAGCAACTCATAATATCACTATATATAGCAACACCGAACACGCGGAAAAACAACGGTTTACAAAAATAAAATTATAGCAAAATATGCACCAATATAAAAAATATAATAATATGTGGTAAAATGAAAGACTGGCCCATTACTCATTTAACACATACATCTGCTGGATAGCCACCTTCGTTGTGTCATTCCGAAAAACCTGCTTCGTCGGCCGCCAAACTGTAATCACTCGTGCACCCCAGATTCCAATCAGCTTCCAAAATCTCCGTTTTGTCAGATTTTTTTTTTTTTTTACTGACCGACGAATTATGTGGCGCGATAAACCAATTCGTTCATTAACAGAATTGAATATTTGTAGTATGTGTTGCTGTTGAAGATTTTGTTTTATCTTTACTAGTCGGAGTTGGTTTGTTGGTTATTTGTTTTTGGTATATTATTAAATTTCTATCCACACACAGGAGAATTCTGTCTTTGGTTTATTTAGCAAGTATAATAGTATGATGTAACTTGCCCGTTACTAAAAATTAGTGTATGCACTTGAAAATTTAAACACAACAAAACCAACCACAAAGCAAACACAGAATGTACGGAATCAATATAACTTGACATGTCACTTGAAAGAAAACAATTTATTAGAAGGATATACAACATACATATTATTTTCAGATTTAGATGTCATTTAATTTCTTTAAATTTGAAATAAAAATTAGATACAAAATTGTTAAATTTGCTAATTTGTCCATTTCAATTCACTATAGACGTGAGCATAACCACACACAATATTTTTTTAGTATTGGTACCGTTAATTACCGGACATGAACTACCAATATGTTTTTCATTGTTTTCTTGTTTTTTTGTTTCGATCAACAATTCATAAACTTTACTTTATTTTTGTACAAATAAATAATGTTATAGAATAAATATTATTTATTAATTATTTGTATGCTTTTCAATTTTTTTTTTATCACAAAAAAAAAAAATTAATATTTTGCGGAACACTTTTACGGAACACTGCGGAACACTCTTTAATATATTGTACACACAAAAAAATTTAACTATTGTTTTTTTTAAACCAAATTTTGACTTCACTGGTGTAACTTTCTCAACTTAGCTCTCCCCAAAATTTTCATTGCCCGGCAATTTATAATTTCTAGTACCATAAAAACGGATGAACTTGTAACTGCGTTAACCATAAAAAATTATGGTATTAAGGTAGGTTAAAAGGTATAATACAAAGGTGACCAGATTAGTGTCACAAATCGTGGGGACGACCCACCTGAGAAAGAGTCTCATTGGTAGCCGGGCGTAAAGTGAAACAAATAATAGGCTAAGTACCGGATATCTTTTAAATGATATAATCCTAAAGGTTTGCCATTCTCATCATTTAAATGGTAAGCAACATTGCCAACTTTCTCTCGCACTACAGCTGGTATAAATTTGTGGTGTAGTTTAGCGGCAAATTGGTTTGCGGCATTACTCTGCGCGAAACATCTAACAAAAACTGCTTGTCCTGGTGTTAAGTTCCTGTTTCGACTTCGTAAATTTTACCTCTGAGCACTCTTGTTGTATGCTGACTTTAAATATAACAACAGCTTGTTCTTAATGGAACTAAGTCGATCGGGTTTAGAGCGTATTTTCAAATAGTTATCGTTTGCTCCTTCAAGTAAGTTCCTCAGCTTATAATCAGAGCCATGTTGTACCATATACTGCTCGAACACCAAAAAATGTGGAGAGTATTTTGTGGTTCCATGTACACAATTTCGAATTGCTGTAGCAATCTAAGAGCTCTTGGAATTGTTTGGACAAAAACTGTTTGCCGTTATCCGAAGCTAGGGTCTCGGGAACAGAAAACATGTTCAAAATTTGATTTTCCACGAATTCACAAAGTGCCTTAGCATTGGCCTGTCTTAACACAATCAGTAGAAAACAATGTCCATTTTTCGATCTTGGATATGGGCCTAGAAAGTCGACGTAAACACGCTGGAATGGCCTGCATGATTCTGGTTGGTTTCCCATACGTGGTTTCAACAGTTGATTCACAGGTTTATTCATTTTACATTTTCTACATTGAAGAACAAACTGTTTGACGTCTAAAGCCATACTCTCTCTCTCTCTCTCTGGCTTTCACATCCCATGAAGGGATTTCGCCGCCCGCACAATGGCCCTCCATCCATCCCGATCCATTGCTCTCGTCCTCCAGTTTCGACATCCTAATGCTTGCAGATCTTGTTCAATGTCGTCACGCCAGCGTAGTCGGGGTCTTCCTCTACGACGTACTCCGGCTGGTTGTTGGTGAAACACTTTATTTATCATCCGTTGTTGTGGGGACCTTGTAACGTGGCCGAGCCATCTCACTCGATTGGATTTAATGAATCCGATGATATCGCTGCCTCCGAGGAGTTGCTTTATTTCGTGATTCATACGAATCCGATATTCGTTGTTCGCAACTTTAATTGGACCAAAAATTGAACGGATGACCTTCCTTTCGAATGTAGATAACAATCTACAATCGTTAGAGGTCATGGTCCAGCTCTCGCTTCCGAAAGTCAGCACAGGTCTTATTAGTGCTTTATAAAGTGCGAGCTTGCACGACTGCGATAGATGTTTCGAACGCAATAATCTTGATTGGGCGTGGAAAACTCGTTGTCCGGCAGCGATTCGGGCTTTTATTTCTGCCTGGATTTCATTCAGTGATGTTATAACTGACCCGAGGTATTTAAAGTTTTCGACACCATCAAAATTGTGGTCGCCAATTCCGAGATTTGCACTAGAGATGTTCCTGGGTGTTGTTAGATATTCGGTTTTACTGCTGTTCACCTCCAAACCAAGTCTTCTTGCGCAGCGATCGAGCGGTATGAAACTGTCTTTGATATCGCTAGGTCTTCGGCCAAGAAGCACGATATCATCTGCATATCCAAGAATTTGGCCGGATTTATTAAATATACAGCGCGAAGTTTCGATGTTGCTTTTTCTCACTACGTACTCAAGCGCCAAATTGAACAGCAAAGGCGCGAGTGCATCACCTTGTCGAACGCCAGATGTTATTTCAAAGGAGTCTGACACAGTTCCTTCAATTACGATTCTACATACAGACCCAGACGTTGTTAATTTACACATCGAAACGAGTTTCTCTGGGATTCCTAGGCATATGAGCGCGGCCCATAGGTTGTCGCGGTTTATACTGTCATATGCCTGCCGGAAGTCTATATATAGTTGATGTATGGTTATGTTGTACTCCCAACATTTTTCCAAGATCATCCTCATGGTAAAACACTGGTCCGTGGTTGATCGGTTGGGTCGAAAACCACATTGATAGTCGCCAATGATGTTTTCGGCGAAAGGGATGAGTCTGGCAAGTACAACATTAGCCAACACTTTGTAAGCAGCGTTCAATAAAGCTATGCCACGATAGTTTTCACATTTGAGACGGTCGCCTTTTTTATGCAGCGGACATATGAGCGCGGTCTTCCAATTCTCAGGCAGCTCTTCTTGGTCCCAAATACAGACGACGAGGGCGTATAGACTTGTTGCAAGAGTAGCGCCTCCGAGTTTAATCAATTCTGCGGGGATTCCATCGAGACCGGGTGCCTTTCCGTTTTTCAATCGACTAATAGCTGCGTCTACTTCCTCCACTGTGGGATATTCGACAAAGACCTCGTCACCTGGAGGAGCTATTGCTCTAATGGGGGTCACGTCGTCATTCCGATTTAGCAGATTTTGAAAGTAGGTTTGCCATACTGAGAGAACATCAGCCACGTTTGTTCTCAACTCTCCATTCCCGTCTTTGATGGCTGTACTTCTTGGGTGGAAGTCCTTAGTGAGATTCCTGGCGTTGGCAAAACAGTCCCTTGAGTTTCCTAGCTCCGCTTGGAAGCTGATGTTTTCGATGCATAATCTCATATGTTCGCGCTTTTTTAGTCGAAGGTATTTAGTCGTGGCTTTCCTAGCGCGGAGATATTCTGCTAGAGTGCTTCTAGTGTTGCGAGCCAACCATTTTTCACGAAGCGTTCGTTTATTTTCGACGACCCTACGGCATTGGTCATCGAACCAATCATTGCGGGCTCTCGGAGGTCTTCTTCCGATGGTATTTTGCGCCGCGGTGGTTATGGCTGACTGTATAGCGTGCCACTGCTCCTCGATGTTAGAGGGAGCTTCTTCGTTGTTGCTGGGCCAATAAAACTGACACTGTAAACGTTCTAATGTTTTTTGCACCCCCATATGGGCCGAAGAAGGAGAACAATGGGCTTTTTTCATTAATTCAGATGTCATTTTCTCTGGAACTCGAAGCTTCCATTCCGATATATCGGTATCGACGTGTTTGGATCCATACGAAAGACATACCAAAATTTTGCCATTTCTGACACAATAATTGCTGTATTCGGGATTTAAATTTTCAATGTTTCTAATCTGCTCCGCATACGCAGTAGATGAGAAAGCAGCCGAAGTCAAGTCAATATGCAACGGTGGCAATTTATTCTCGGGAATCTCGTTATTCGGATCAGTTTCTTTCATTTCATCGATTGAGCACAAATAGAAATTAGAGTCGGTGTTAATATTGATATTATAAGGTTTCACCCAATCTAGTAATCCGTCGGTGTTAAGTGCTTCACAGAAAGCTCAGGATAGAGAGTCAGCCACAGTGTTTTCCGAAATCTTTCGATGATCAATTTCGAAGTCGTAAGATTGAAGTTTCAAACTCCGTCTGGCGAGTCTGCCTGAGAGCTGCTTCTGCGACATTAACCAACGTAATGCAGAATGGTCTGTATAAATGGTAAATTTTTAACCTTCGATATAAGATCTAATTTTTTTATGACGGCTGCTAAGCATTCAAGCTCGGTGACGATGTTATTTTTTTGAGCGGCGTTTAGCTTCTGTGAGATGAAAGCTATTGAACAAGCATCACACTGGATGAAGAAAGGCTGATTAAAATTTGGGTTAGCCAGAACAGGTGCAGTAGAAAGAGCTGTTTTGAGATTATCGAAAGACCTCGGGCTCAGGTGGCCAAATTAGTTTCTTACCTTTCTTAAGGAGATCGGTTAGTGGAGCAGCGAGAATTACAAAATTTTGTATGAATCGTCTACACCACAAAGTCCCAAGAAGTGCCGTATCTGCTTCACAGTCTTTGGTGTCGGATAATCCAAAATACTCTGAATCTTTCCTGGGTTGACCTTTAAACACCCGTCTCCAACCACATACCTCAGATATACGATTTCTTTGACAAGAAATTTACATTTGGATACGTTTACTGTGAGCCCACCTCGTATCAATAATTGTGCCACTATAGGTTCAGCAAACGGAAATGTTCCTCAAGGATTGCAGAAGTTATAAGCAGGTCATCAAGATACGTAAAGCTAGATTCATGCAACTCTGGTTTGCGGAGCGTTGCATAAACCGAATAGAATGACCGTGAACTGGTACAAGGGACGTCCGGGCACTGTAAAAGTCGTCTTGTCGCGGGATTCCGGGTCGAGAGGAATTTTCCAAAAGGCATCTTTGAGACCAATTGAACTTATATATTTTGTTTGCTCTAATCGACCCAGTAATCCTTCGACAAGTTTTAATGGATAGGCATCTTTGACTTCCACTTGTTCAGTTCACGGTCATCCAAACACAGCAGCACTTTAGCTGATTTCAGCTATCATAAAAACATAAACCTAGGGTAGTTAGAGTGGAGTTTTTCTAACACTTTTGTTAAAACAGAAAGCGTTTCACCTTAAAATGACTTCAAAATTTATGGAATCGTACTGACGCCACTTATAATTCTTATGTTGCTCATGTCAGAAAAATTCACTTTTCTCGTTTTAAAATGTTTAAACACTCTTCTATTTTTCATAAAACTTTCTGCTGGGAATTCTTGATTTGCTTAAATATTTCAAAAATTTTCTGCTGGTTTCAAAAATATCAGCAGAAAAATAATTTCTTCTTTGTGATAAACCTTAATATAATATTAGGGATTTATTCCTAATTCTAGAAAATAGTAAATGGTAAGAGGTTACAAACACATGTCACAATTCAGAATTTATCAGTTGTCACAATAATTAATATTTCATTTCCAGTTAGTCATTATGCACGGATTAGAGGTCTGATATAAAATAAATTTGTATAGCTCACTAGAACAGAAACCCAGTGTGATATGCTTATCAAATCAATAATTGGAAACCAATTTCCGGGTACAAAAGGAAAATTTACATAATTGTATTATGTATATGAGTATGTTATCCTTATCACTGCATGACCAAATTTATTTTTGATTAATTTCGAGAACGGAAAACACAACAACAACAAATATATACGAGTATATTATATGGAAACATAAAATCTGTGGGCTCGTTGGCAACAAAGTTTTTGGAAAAAAAAATATGTAAATTCGGATATATGAACAACATACAAGTTATCTAAGAAAATATTTATATAAACATAACAGTGTTATCGAGAAAAGATGTTTTGGTTACATCAGCGGCGCATACATACATACATATATGGCAATAAATAATTTACGTATCATCGTGATATTAAAGTACGGTAAGTAGTCGCCTAAACAAGCCAATTTAGTCAAATTTGTATGTCATCATATTTTCATTCGGAACGCAAAAGTTTTTTTTTAAACAGTCATTAATTATTTTGATGGTCTCCAACCCCAAACACATTTAAAAACAAAATCCTTTACATCTTTAGACACGCTGAATGACACAAACGTGACGGTTTGAAATGACAATCATGTCTTAATTTTTATCGTTTATTAATGTTTTTATGCGACCATTAAATTTTCATTTTAATTCATCTTTTGCTTTATATAAAACCTTAATGAAACGCATAAAAGGGTTAGGCAGTATATGTTTATATGTTTATGTTGGTGTACCGACACTGTTTTATGTTTTTGATTTATTTTTACAAGCAAACGTAAAATAAGACGTAGTGTAGCTATATTTTTGTACTATTCCTATTTAATATTCAAAGACGGTCTGCCTTAATGATTAATTATCTTAAATGTTGCCGTTCCATACTAAATCCTATTGCCTTTGCGTCCGATCTGGCTCAATTCTTTTTTCTTTATTGTTTTTTGTTGGTTTTATGTTTTAATAATAATCTTGATATATACATAGCTATTTTAAGGTTATTAAAAGAAAAGCACGAAAGTTTTGATAAATGATCTATGAAGCGTTTTTGGTTATACATTACAGAAAAGCTTAAATATAAGTTTTATTCGTTACATTATTTTTTATTACACAAAATTTACACCTTTGCTTTTCGTTCGTCTCGGTGTTTTTTTTTGTTCTTGTTCTGGTGAATGCGGAAAAATAGAATGAACATTTTTGAAATATGTCTGAAAGAAAAATAAATTTTGCCTTATACCTTAATACTTTTAAATGTGAGAAGTTTTGTTAAATGCATTTTATGATTTTTTTGGAAAAAAATATGACTTTATGGATTTTTGGTATATTTTCTTAGAAAACGAATTTAACTGTCGCTTCAGTAACTCAACACATAAAAAATGGTCACAAACATAAAAATGGTCATAGCCTTAAGCGTACTAACAGAATCCCTGGGGAAGGTTATATTCCAGATGATACTGTTTCCTCTGGAATATAGCCTCATATGAAAATTATACTAAGTTTTTGCTAAAACTACTAAAACAAACCATTTTATGAATGTGTGCACAAAACTAACTGCAAAAATACCATTCCAAAACAATTTAGTTTTTTAAACAAAATTAATTGAATATTCAAAGTATTTATTATTACTGAAATTAAAGATTTTACAATTCTGATATTTTGCCTGGCTGCCTCTACCCCTTATTTTGTTCAATCATTCAAATTTATGGAAGAGGGGGGGGGGGTAAGCGGCGTTATTCTTATTCTAGATGGTACATACACCAGCCCAAATGTCAACCTGCTGCTCATCACGTAGTGATCCCTACTAATCAACCAACGAGGCTCTGGCTCACAAGAGGCATGATCAATGGATTCTGGGATGAGCCAACCATTGCGATACCCATTCCTACCAAGCTCCAAAATCTCTAGATCACCACCTAGACCAATTCATACCGCGATTCGGCAGGAGAACAAAAATGCTGAACGCATGGATAACGTGAACCAAGAAAACCACAACGATGCCGCTAGAGAAGACTTGATTTAAAGAAGACGCTAAAAACTTAATGCAACTCAATGGACAACTATTTAAAGAAGTTCAACAGCATAAAGAAGAAATTGCTATAATAATAAATGAGAATGAAGCCAAAGAAAATGTGATAGGTAACTACGAAGCATATGAAGATGAATTGGCTTATGAAACGAGTTTTATACGAAGGAAAATTAAAACTAAACGTCAAAACAAAAAAAGAAACGGAGCGTAACAAAACCACAACCCAACGACCTGATTAGTCCACGGACCTAGTGAATATACATAAGAACGTATCATTGTAACCAGTCAAGGAAAAATGCAGGAAAATCACAAACTGTATAACTTTTTCCGAAGTATTTTGCGTAACATCAAATGTACCACAGGGTAGTCATTTACGCTATTTTTTATTATTTATCAGTGAAGTTATTCACTGCTTTAAATTCGCCAGCTACCTTCTTTTTGCCAGCTGCCTTCTTTAACATCGAAGCCGACTGTAACAAGCTTCGATTTAGATCGATTTTGTAAATGGTCAACTGACAATAGACTACGCCTTAATGTGAACAAATGTATAGAATTTGGGTTTTTATCGTATTTATATAGAGCAGATATTCACCTCTTCACCATCAATATGGTTTGTAAAATAAAGTTGTTGACAGAGTGAAATTCATATCTGACCTGTGGCCCTATTCTGGTAATTCCACGGTAATACGGAATTGGGGAAAGACTTTACATATAAGTTTTGTTTAAATAATTTTTTTCTGGCATACTAAGGTAAAGAGTTAGTGGTAATTTTTTTGAAAACAAAATAAAATTGGGAATAATATTCTCTGATAGTTTCGCTATGGAAAATATATTCCTAATTTACAAATACAGCGTAGGCAATATATACATATATGGACGAACTGTAATTAGGAAATTGCTCTAAATCCACCACTATATACTTATTTGTGTTTTAGTATTTATTTTAGTTTTAGTATTTTATATATAATATGCGTATAGTAGAGAACAATCTAGTGCAGTTCATTACGTTCATGCATTTACAGTATATTTTTTGTAGCTTATATAATTACAAAATGCCACGAGGAAAACAATAAACTTGGCGGAGCGCGGCAAAATTGATGATTTTTATGAAAGTGGCTTGACATTACGTAAAATTGCTAGCAGAATATGTAGTAGTAAAACCCTTGTACATAATTACGTAACATTACGAGATAATTATGGCATTAAAAAGCGTTGTGGTCGTAAATCAACGATAACTGATCGTGACGAACGAGAGATCAAAAGTCTTGCAGTTAAAGATTCAATGTCTCCTGCACAGATAGGGCAGTATCAATAGTTCACTCGAAATCCAAAATGTGGCATAATTATTTCAGTTTGTGATTTTTAACAACAATATTGTCTTAAAGGCTTAAAATATGCTTGACTTCATCAAACGAAATTGTAAATATTTTTGCGATCCGATAACTCTTACATCAAAACACGCTTCATTTAAGCGATCAATTATAGAAAATTCATCCGTCCGTATGATCATATACAAGTGTCATTCGAAGAGGATTTAGAGTGTCGAAAAATAATTTGTTTTGTACGCATTTCGATGTCTATCATTTAGTCGGACATCCTATTTTGTGCTTCCGTCTTATAAGATCGCTGTAATTTATTAAAAATACAGGGTGGGCCATCTGTTAGTCCTTTTTCCATTTATAAATAAAACACACATTATGGGATTAAAAATCAAAATTTTTTATTGCAAAATTTTAATGCCATTTATGTATGAAGAACAATATCGTCCATGTGCCCACCAAGGCTTTGTTTACAAGTCTGCATCCGAACATCTAAAATTTTGATGAATTTTCCAATAAAATTGGATCAAACACCTCAATTTTAGCTCGAATGTTGTCTTTAAGTTGTTGAATTGCTTGTGGGTGATTAGCTTACACCTTACCTTTCAAATAACCCACAAAAAATAATCAAGTGGTGTTAAATCCGGGCTTCTTGGTGGCCAAGGAACTTCGCAATTTCTTGAAATTGTGCAATCAACAAATTTTAGCCAATTTGGGCAACAAGAAACCAGTTAACATGTTGCGATAACGTTCCCCATTCACTGTAAGAGCATTATCCCTTTCATTTTAAAAGAAAAATGGCTCAATTATGTCTGCAGCCCATAAACCACATCAAACAGTGTGACTCTTGGAGGATAAATAACATGAGGATTTTCCGCTTCCCAAATTCGACAATTTTGCTTATTCACGTACCGTTTAAAATGAAAATAAGCTTCATCGGTAAAGATGATTTTTGATGAAAAACCTTCATTTCGGATGCTTCAATCCAATTTACAAAACGTCTAGCTTCAATTTTTAAGTTAGTTGAAGTTTGTATGGATGCAAATGAAGATCAACATGCAAAATGCGTCGTAATGTTGTTCGTGAAATGTTTAGTTCTTGTGAACGATGCCTGCTTCATTACGAACACTTTCACTAACAACTGCCACTGCATCAGGAGTACGAACTGGATGAACATGTTCATACGGTCTATACGATCACCTTGCACTGAACCAGTTTCTTCAAAACGACCAATAATTTTGCCAATTGCAACCTTAGTAGGACGTCCAAATCGACCAAAACTTTTACGTTATTTACGAAATGTTATTCTTTTTGAATGATTATTTTCACAATAAATTTGGACAATCAATATACGTTGTTGTATTGTTAGCGACTCTATAATGATAATTGGCATATTTTTGACTTTCCATATCTATAAATTTTTTTTAGAACAGATAACAATAAGTATTAAAATTTCTCGATTGAAAAAAGGACCAACAGATAGTCCACCCTGTTCAACGTTTGGATTCTCGATGGGATATTGTATAGCTGCAGTCTTAGTTACAGATATTTTCGACTTTCGTATCGATTCCTCGAAACTGCTACAACGGCTAATTCGCTACTCTCCCGAACATTGTATTCGTCAACGCGGCAAATTACTACATATGTGACCTCATATGGTCTGAGGGGGGTTTTGGTGTCAAAAAATCATTTTCCACTTTTTGCCGATTCGGATGGAGTATAAGACGCTCTTTCACATGATGAAAACCAGAAAGTCATAATTTGTGCTATAGTTTTAACTTTTAAGTCAGCGGTTCCCCTGCTGCTGCTAATGGGAGTGTCATCATCATATCCAAAATAAAGTTGGAGCAGTCTGTGTTTGTAACATAATTTACGCTCTGTGTAATCACATCGACAAGATTTCGGTCTATTATAGAAACTAACAAATCTCGAGCGTTGGATTAAATTTTTATAAACGCTTTTTCTATTGGATTTAACATCGGGGAGTAAGGCGGATGAAACCGGATGTGATTTTGGGATGTTTCAAACAGCTCCTTTATTTCTGACGTTTTATGAATCTGGTCATTATCTATTATAAAATAATAATTGGTACCATCCAATTTTGAAATTAGCTCTGAGAGGAAACCACAAAATTTACTTCCATTGCATGTCGAATTTGATATTATTTTATGATGGACCCTGATTAGTTAAAGCCGCTGAATGCATGACATTTCTACCTCTTACTGAATGGAGAATGATACGAGCCGGTGTATTTTTTTAAACCTCACATGCCTTTGGCACAAATGCAGGTTAAAACCGGATTCATCGATGAGTATCAATTTTTCACGGTTTTGTTGAGCCCATGCTGAAATTTTCCACGTGAAATAAATACAAACAACCAGACCTGAACATTATTACTACCCCCACCCACTATCCAATTCAAACCCCCAAAACCCATCTCACCCGCACCACCCATATCATCACCCTTTAACACCTCCATACCCACTCCCACATACACACACACACCACCCACACAAACCCTCATCAATCAATCCCCAAATTTCCAGACCAAACCCAAAACACTTCATCCCACCTCCTATACCACCACTCTTACCACCCCCATAACCACACCACCCACTTTCACACGAGATATATTTTTATTCCACAATCACATGCTCTATGAAACCAAAATAGAATACAAAATAAGAAAAAATTTAACAATTTTAAGGAGGGGGGTTAACAAAACCCTACATATCTCCGAATACCCTAAACCAAATCTCTATCCCATGAATTGCTTGAACTTTTAATGAAGAATTAAGTTGATATCTCCACTCCATCCGTTCTCAAGTTATCGTGGACACAGACGGCAAACCGAAACCATAAAGCATTTTTTTTAAACAAAAATGCTTAAAAATATTACAATCAATATATGAATGAACTTAATATTTTATTTTATTTTATTTTAATAAATATATTATTTTTAATGGCCAATATATTATTTTTAATGGACACCCACCCATACAATGTTTACGAATATTTTAGTCGTAGAAAACAAAGAAGCCATTTATTAACAATATTTCTATCACAAGAAAAAATGCACCTCCTCCCCCACTCATTTTAAATCCCAGGGCACTTGTGTACATAAACAGACCCTTACAAAAATGAGAACTCCCTTAGGAAGCTTCTTGGCAGCTTGGTTTCGTACTGATAAAAAGTTGGTATACTCATCAGGTTGCAACGACAACGACCAAACTGCAAAAATGCAACTCTTGCTTTGTACCGATAATAAAAAACAAAAAAACATATCGATTTAGCGAATTATATATCACTAAATCAGAAACCACAAGAAATTCTCACTATGTATGTGTACTAAGGGCCAACATATATAATTAAGAAGTAATCGTTTTTCGGCTTTTCGGACAAAATATAATTTTTAACGGACACCCCCCACCCATACCATGTTTACGACTATTTTAGTCGTAGAAAACAAAGTGGCCTTTTACCAACAATATTTCTACCACAAAAGAAGAAAAAGGCACTCCCCTCCCCATTATAAACCCCAGGGCACTTGTGTACACAAATTTACACAAACCCTTACAAAAATGGGAACTCCCTTAGGTAGCTTCTTGAAATATTGTTAGTAAATGGCCTCTTTGTTTTCTACGACTAAAATAGTCGTAAACATTGTATGGGTGTTCGTTAAAAATAATGTTTTGTCCGAAAAGCCGAAAAAAATCTTAAAATAAATTAAATTCACGGACGATTATAAAATTCTTCTTAATATTTTAAGTAATCTATAGCCGAAAAATCAAATTGGAATAATAATTTTGTTGTTTTCGTTTCTTACGTTATTCCTGTTATTTTTTTATTGCATCTATAGTTGGCCCTTTAGTTTCAACTATCCATTCAATTTTGGTTAATAGTTCTGCGGTTAGTTTCCTCCTTTCTTTTTTAATAACAATTTTCACTTATTTTGTCTGTAACCACAAAGGACTGAGTTAGCAGAATTCTTGTTATATTTAGGCCGGCGATATTTGCCGCATTTTGGACTGTCTCCCCGGTTGTTTCTTGGTTGAGGTTCTTAAGAGTGTACGTTATTAAAGTAAGGGTAAGTTGTGCAGGTTCAAGCATCTGTGGGAACATTTTATTCTAGATTTTTTTTTGGATATTCAATAGCCGTTACGTAAAACTCGTGCTTAGTTTTTCCTTTTCCCGAAATTATCTTTTAATATTTTGTTATTAGCTCTCAAACTTAGAGAAGTTGTGCAATTTCGATCGGAATTTAAATCTAAAGAGTGATCCAATAGCCGGGATTTTTATTGGGATGCATGCGTCACAACTGTCATGCGCTTATGACATTTGTGTTCAGTATTCAATGACATTTCACCATGAATAGATTTACGCGAGAACAAAATCATTGTTCAGTGAAAAATTGTTTACGTGCTCTTCAACAATTTTATGGTATTCATAATCGTCCAATTGAACGCACTATTCGCGAAACAATCAATAAAAATCGAACCACCTTTTCATTATTGGATCTTTTGTGAATATTGGTGCTGTAAGTTGCTGAAAGTGTACGTGAAGACCGCAATCAATTCACCACCGTTCTCAAGCTCTGGGTCTCATATTGTGTCGTATTTTGGAGAGATCTTCGTTTAAAGGCATACAAAATACAGCTTGTTCAAGAATTGAAGCCGGTTGACCTTCCTTTGCGTCATCGATTTGGTTTTTGGGCGTTGGAACAGCTTCAAATTGATCAAATTGAATTGTGTTCAGATATGAAGCTCACTTTTGGCCGAATGGGTACGTTAACAAACAAAATTGTTGTATTTGGGCTGATAAACAGTCAGAAGAGGTTCATAAGATTGCAATGCATTTTGAAAAATGCACTGTTTGGTGCGATTTATTGGCAGGTGGCATCATCGGACTATATTTCTATAAAAATGCGAAAGGACAGCGTGTAAACTTCAATGACGCAAACTACAGAGCAATGATCAATGAATTTTTATTGCCAAAAATTCAAGATATTGGTGTAGCCGACTTGCGGTTTCAACAGAATATCGCAACGTGCCGCACAGCAGGCCAAACCATCGATTTGTTGAAAGAAAATTTTAATGAGAACATCATATCAAGAAACGGACCCCCCGTGAATTAGCCTCCAAGATCTTGTGATCTGAAGCCGTTGGTCATTAACAGAATATCGGCCGAAATGCTCGAAAATTGGACCCATAGAATGGATCATCTAAAAGCCAGTCGCGGACAACATTTAGAAAAAATTATTTTCAAACATTAAATGGCATAAACCGAACTAACGTCATAAGTACAATTTTTAATTATTAAATTGATTTTAATGCGTTTTATTTCAAAAAAACTTTCGGAAGCTCTTATTGGATCACCCTTTATAGTCTCATGCTTTAGTTTTGTTTGTTTTTAAATATTTTAATTTTGTATGATAGAAACAATTTAAATAAAAACAGACTGCCCATAATTTCTAAAAAAAATTATAAAAACTATCTCATAAAATTGTCGATAGAGGGCCAAGGATTGTTTGAAGGAAAATTCTATGGGTTTCATTTTATTTGCAAATTGTTTCATTCTAGTCCATGAATTTTCCCCAAATTTTTCATATAGTCTTAGTATAACTTAGACTACTAGAAAAACAACCGAAAGTATTGGTTACTAGTGGAAGAAATGCCGGAAAGACGGAATATTGTTATATTTCAACATTTTATATACCGAGTTCCTTTACTACGGAGATCATTCAATTTGCCATTTTAAGGATCACTTTTAATATTTTATTTCGCTGAGATGTTTTATTTAGTGAAAAATATATACATAATGAATGGAAAATTTCCGCTGGCAATTACATAACAAAATTAATTCTCTTTAGTGATAGTGCTGCCAATTGCGGCGAGTAGCGTGATCTCTTATTTTCCGCTGTCAAATTTCCGCTTATACGGCATGATAAATTGACTGATCGAGATGAAACTTAAGCTTTTCTCATAAATTAGGTAATTCCAGTGGTTTTTGGCTGAATCGGTCCACCGGAAGTGCCACCCTCCGAAGGAGCTTTTCGGTCTTTTGGAAATATTTTGAAAAGTATTTCATTTGCTAGAAGATTAATTTAGAATCTGTTTTGTGCAACAATACCTGTCCAGATTAGCTTTCAAAATTTAAGCGGGAATGACTGAATCCCAGTGAAGTTTGGTTGAAAGCAGTCCACCGGACGTGATAGCTTTCATTGAAGCCTATTAGTGTTTTGTAAATAATTTGAAAAGTATATCATTTACGAGAAAATCAACTACAAACTAAAAGATTCTAAATTATATTTTCAACAATATCGGTTCTAATCAGTTTTCCATAATTTAGGCGGAAATGACGGCTTTTTACAAACAACTGTTTTTTTTCATGAAAAATTTAGACTACAGCCCAGGCAAATCGGGTGAATGGAGTGAAACTTCATACTTAAGTGTTTTCCACAAATTGGGAGATCCCAAGGATTTTTGACCGAAATCGGTCCACCGAAAGTGCCAGCTCCCATAGGAGTTTTTCGTTTATATTTTGAAAAGTAAATAGCATTTACGAGACAATGATTAAAACAAAAAACAAATATTGTAGATTAAATTTCAAACAAAATTTGTTCAGATTATTCTTATAAATTTTACCGGAGGTGACGAGTTTTGATCAAAAAAGTTTATTACACCAAAATTCGGCATCTCTACCGTCCAGGTGAACCCGATCGACTGATCGTTGTGAAACTTCATACTAAAGCGATTTTCATAAATTGTAAGACCCGTGCGATATGTGGATTACATCACGCTGTATAAGATAGCAGAAAATTTCCAGCAGAATAAACGTGTTTTGCTATTTACCGCTAGAGGCATCATGATCACAAAAATGAAATTTTTTCGGCTGATATTTTCGAAACCAGCAGAAAATTTTTGGAGTTTTTATGAAAATTAATAATTATCAGCAGAAAGTTTTATGAAAAATCAAAGAATTTTTGAAAAAGAAGAGAAAATTTTTGTTTAAACGTTTTGAAGCAAAGAACGTTAGTTTTCTTTGAAAAACGATTTGCGTATGTATAGTGTAAGGACTCTCAAAATATACAAAAATTACCATAATCATCATTATGCAAATACAGGGCAACATCAAAAAAATGGACATCGTTGATAGCACCCCTTACATTTTTGAAGTCATTTTAAAGTGAAATGTTTTCAGTTTTTTAACAAAAGTGTTAGAAAAAACCCCCTGTAACTACCCTAGGTGTATGTTTTTATGGTAGCCTAGATCATAACCTATATGCATGAGCAACATGAGATTCACACCTGGCGTCAGTAGCCTTCCATAGATTTTTGAAGTCATTTCAATGTGAAATGTTTTCAGTTTTTTAACAAAAGTGTTAGAAAAACCCCCCTGTAACTACCCTGGGTATATGTTTTTATGGTAGCCTAGATCATAACCTATATGCATGAGCAACATGAGATTCACACCTGCCGTCAGTAACCTTCCATACATTTTTGAAGTCATTTTAATGTAAAATGTTTTCAGATTTTTAACAAAAGTGTTAGAAAAACCCCCCTGTAACTACCCTGGGTGTATGTTTTTATGGTAGCCTAGATCATAATCTATATGCATGAGCAACATTAGGTTCACACCTGGCGTCAGTAACCTTCTATACATTTTTGAAGTCATCTTATTGCAAAATGTTTTCAGTTTTTTAACAAAAGTGTTAGAAAAACCCCCCTGTAACTACCCTGAGTGTATGTTTTTATGGTAGCCTAGATCATAATCTATATGCATGAGCAACATGAGATTCACACCTGCCGTCAGTAACCTTCCATACATTTTTGAAGTCATCTTATTGCAAAATGTTTTCAGTTTTTTAACAAAAGTGTTAGAAAAACCCCCTGTAACTACCCTGGGTGTATGTTTTTATGGTAGCCTAGATCATAATCTATATGCATGAGCAACATAAGATTCACACTTGCCGTCAGTAGCCTTCTATACATTTTTGAAGTCATTTTAATGTGAAATGTTTTCAGTTTTTTAACAAAAGTGTTAGAAAAACCCCCCTGTAACTACCCTGGGTGTATGTTTTTATGGTAGCCTAGATCATAATCTATATGCATGAGCAACATGAGGTTCACAATTTGCGTCAGTAACCTTCCATACATTTTTGAAGACATCTTATTGCAAAATGTTTTCAGTTTTTTAACAAAAGTGTTAAAAAAACCCCCCTGTAACTACCCTGGGTGTATGTTTTCATGGTAGCCTAGATCATAATCTATATGCACAAACAACATAAGGTTCACACTTGCCGTCAGTAGCCTTCAACACATTTTTGAAGTCATCTTATTGCAAAATGTTTTCAGTTTTTTAAAAAAGTGTTAAAAAAACCCCCCTGTAACTACCCTGGGTGTATGTTTTTATGGTAGCCTAGATCATAATCTATATGCATGAGCAACATAAGGTTCACACCTGGCGTCAGTAACCTTCTATACATTTTTGAAGTCATCTTATTGCAAAATGTTTTCAGTTTTTAACAAAAGTGTTAAAAAAAAACCCCCTGTAACTACCCTGGGTATATGTTTTTATGGTAGCCTGGATCATAATCTATATGCATGAGCAACATGAGATTCACACCTGTCGTCAGTAGCCTTCCATA
The DNA here is from genome assembly GCA_932526605.1 of Nephrotoma flavescens. NCBI lineage: Eukaryota > Metazoa > Arthropoda > Insecta > Diptera > Tipulidae > Nephrotoma > Nephrotoma flavescens. The sequence goes on from OW052220.1 coordinate 233,943,912, forward strand.
CATTTTTGAAGTCATTTTATTGTAAAATGTTTTCAGATTTTTAACAAAAGTGTTAGAAAAACCCCGCTGTAACTACCCTGGGTGTATGTTTTTATGGTAGCCTAGATCATAATCTATATGCATGAGCAACATAAGGTTCACACCTGGCGTCAGTAACCTTCTATACATTTTTGAAGTCATCTTATTGCAAAATGTTTTCAGTTTTTTAACAAAAGTGTTAAAAAAACCCCCCTGTAACTACCCTAGGTGTATGTTTTTATGGTAGCCTAGATCATAATCTATATGCATGAGCAACATGAGATTCACACCTGGCGTCAGTAACCTTCCATACATTTTTGAAGTCATTTTAATGTGAAATGTTTTCAGTTTTTTAACAAAAGTGTTAAAAAACCCCCTGTAACTACCCTGGGTGTATGTTTTTATGGTAGCCTAGATCATAACCTATATGCATGAGCAACACAAGCTTTACACCTGGCGTCAGTAACCTTCTGTACATTTTTGAAGTCATCTTATTGCAAAATGTTTTCAGTTTTTTAACAAAAGTGTTAGAAAAACCCCCCTGTAACTACCCTGGGTGTATGTTTTTATGGTAGCCTAGATCATAATCTATATGCATGAGCAACATAAGGTTCACACCTGGCGTCAGTAACCTTCTATACATTTTTGAAGTCATCTTATTGCAAAATGTTTTCAGTTTTTTAACAAAAGTGTTAAAAAAAACCCCCCTGTAACTACCCTGGGTGTATGTTTTTATGGTAGCCTAGATCATAATCTATATGCATGAGCAACATGAGATTCACACCTGCCGTCAGTAACCTTCCATACATTTTTGAAGTCAATTTATTGTAAAATGTTTTCAGATTTTTAAAAAAACTGTTAAAAAAACCCCCCTGTAACTACTCTGGGTGTATGTTTTTATGGTAGACTAGATCATAACCTACATGCATGAGCAACATAAGATTCACACCTGCCGTCAGTAACCTTCCATACATTTTTGAAGTCATTTTATTGTAAAATGTTTTCAGTTTTTTAACAAAAGTGTTAGAAAAACCCCCCTTTAACTACCCTGGGTGTATGATTTTATGGTAGCCTAGATCATAACCTATATGCATGAGCAACATTAGGTTCACACCTGCTGTCATTAGCCGTCATTTATTCATTTTGAAGTCATTTTAAAGTGAAATGTTTTCAGTTTTTTAACAAAAGTGTTAGAAAAACCCCCCTGTAACTACCCTGGGTGTATGTTTTTATGGTAGCCTAGATCATAATCTATATGCATGAGCAACATAAGGTTCACACCTGGCGTCAGTAACCTTCTATACATTTTTGAAGTCATCTTATTGCAAAATGTTTTCAGTTTTTTAACAAAAGTGTTAAAAAAACCCCCCTGTAACTACCCTGGGTGTATGTTTTTATGGTAGCCTAGATCATAATCTATATGCATGAGCAACATGAGATTCACACCTGCCGTCAGTAACCTTCCATACATTTTTGAAGTCAATTTATTGTAAAATGTTTTCAGATTTTTAAAAAAACTGTTAAAAAAACCCCCCTGTAACTACTCTGGGTGTATGTTTTTATGGTAGACTAGATCATAACCTACATGCATGAGCAACATAAGATTCACACCTGCCGTCAGTAACCTTCCATACATTTTTGAAGTCATTTTATTGTAAAATGTTTTCAGTTTTTTAACAAAAGTGTTAGAAAAACCCCCCTTTAACTACCCTGGGTGTATGATTTTATGGTAGCCTAGATCATAACCTATATGCATGAGCAACATTAGGTTCACACCTGCTGTCATTAGCCGTCATTTATTCATTTTGAAGTCATTTTAAAGTGAAATGTTTTCAGTTTTTTAACAAGTGTTAGAAAAACCCCCCTTTGTAACTACCCTCGGGTTACGGTTTTATATGGTAACTGAGACAGACGTCAAATAATTCCTAAAAAATTATAAGTAAAAATTACGTGTTTGAGTAAGTGGTTATACACAAAACACAAACATTCAGGCGTTAATAATTTTCTTTTAAATTTTCACCCATAAGTAAACATTGTATAATTTTAATATGTATACCTGCAAAATTCATCGTACGAGTACATTCAAAATACAATACCATAAATTATTACACAATTAATGTCATGTAGAAACATTATACTATATATCATAAATATAAACTTAAAATTAAATTGAAGTTTATTGAATTTGTTGAGATTTAGTGAATTGGTCATGAATCTCACCATACTTTTATGATACTTCTATCAAATGCCAATATACATGATTTTTAGAATTTTGTCATAGTTCTGGCATGGACAAATATAGCCTCGAAACGTGTGAGTTATGATTTACAGTATTTTTGCAAATCAAACGAATGATTTTAAATGATTTTAATATTTCCGAGTGTCGTAAACATTTGTAAATGGCTATGAGAGCCGAAATATTATGTTAATCTAAAAATAAAAATAATTTAACTAAATTAATAAAGAGTTTTTTAAAAATGTTGGAAAACTGCAGATTATCCTTAATTAAATAAACTTATTTAGTAAAAGTGTAGAAATTTTGTATTTTACATGTATGATTTCAAATTACATAATATAAAGCTATAATTTATATTCGATAATAAAAAATTGAAAAAAATTGAATAAAAGTTTCGAAATTTGAAGAGTAAGTTGTTCATTATTTTTTTAAGTTTCCTCTTTGATAAATTGAAGTTAACTTGGTTATCAACGGTACTGAAGGATTTCGCAAACCTAATAAATGGGGTTAATTTTTCCATACTTGGTGAAATGCTGTTTTAATGCTAAAAAACGGTATTGTTGCGTAACTTCCTGTTGGACATACAATTTGATGGGTTTTCCAAAATGTAAGGTAAGTTTCTGAGTCAAAATTGAACTTTATCAATAAAAGCTGCACATCCAGAGAAGTTATCTATGTTCATGGACGTATATTTTATAATCCTTGCATCTTTTTTAGTACCAAGGAAACGAGCCACTAAGTTTTTGGCATAATCCCGTTCAAAAAACAAATCATAAATTTTATTCGAATTTTTTTAAATTTCTTTAATATGTACAGCGTGGTATGGATTTCAAATAGTTGCATATTTTGAGTTCAAATAAAAAACAAATTATTTTTGAAATCAAAAACATGATTTTGCATTTTTTAATATTTCTGTGTAGTGAGTTTCTATCACATTACCCACTTAATTTATCTAATTCTTCCTAATGTTTTACTGAATCAAGAATTTCATTTTGGCAATATGAAAAATTTTTACGTCATAAGCAAATATGAGCACGTTTGAATTTTAGATTAAGTTGGCTATTCTATCGATAAAAACAATAAAAATCCATGGCACTGTGCGTGATACTTGAAGAACATCAGAAGTCACTTTAATAACCGAAGATTTCTAATTTCCCAACTACAAACTATAGACGGTTAATTAGAAATAATTGAATCAATTCATGTATTCGAATGGAAAACCAACCGAACGCTTCATTGAAGTTTACCAACGATGGCATTTCTTTCTCGTTCATTACTTTACTGATGATTTCAACCAAAATGGTCGATATTGATCGGCCAGACATAAATCCATACTAGTTGATTGGTAAATGACATCTTGTGATGGGCTTAAAAATAATACAAACTGTACAAATTTAGGAATTTATTGTAAAGTTCCTAAGTGTAAACATTTTTTAGGAAAGGTATAGAAACAATTTCTCACTCCTACACACAGCCATGAAATATTTCCTAACGAAATCCTATGTGTTAGTGATATCAACTTAAAAGCAAACATTAAAGCGAAACCATATTTTAGCGAAACTCCTATTTAAAAAATATGGAAATTATTTTTCTAAATAAGAACTTACTACAGATCGGAAACTGTAGGAAGATATATAAAATGGTAATGTCCATGTTCATTTTCAGAATTTTACAATAGTTCCAAAATGGTGGTTCGGAACGTACGAGTTATGATGTACCGTACTTTTGGAATTCAAACGATTACAAATCGAGATTTTGCCCAGTTCTCATCAATCCAGTTCTGCTTTCCAGACAGATTTGCCCATGCCAGAACTATGACAAATTTCAGAAAATTAAGATGGGCATTGGCATTTGATACATCTTTCTGCAAAACATAACGGGATCGATGCGAACCGGGCAAAATCTCGATTAGTATTCGTTTGATTTGCAAAAATACTGTAAATCATAACTCACACGTTTCGAGGCTATATTTGTCCATGCCAGAACTATGACAAAATTCTACAAATCATGTATATTGGCATTTGATAGAAGTATCATAAAAGTATGGTGAGATTCATGACCAATTCACTAAATCTCAACAAATTCAATAAACTTCAATTTAATTTTAAGTTTATATTTATGATATATAGTATAATGTTTCTACATGACATTAATTGATATTTTGAATAGTTATTATATGGTATTTTGAATGTACTCGTACGATGAATTTTGCAGGTATACATATTACAATTATACAATGTTTACTTATGGGTGAAAATTTAAAAGAAAATTATTTATGCCTGAATGTTTGTGTTTTGTGTATAACCACTTACTCAAACACGTAATTTTTACTTATAATTTTTTAGGAATTATTTGACGTCTGTCTCAGTTACCATATAAAACCGTAACCCGAGGGTAGTTACAGGGGGGTTTTTCTACACTTGTTAAAAAACTGAAAACATTTCACTTTAAAATGACTTCAAAATGAATAAATGACGGCTAATGACAGCAGGTGTGAACCTAATGTTGCTCATGCATATAGGTTATGATCTAGGCTACCATAAAATCATACACCCAGGGTAGTTAAAGGGGGGTTTTTCTAACACTTTTGTTAAAAAACTGAAAACATTTTACAATAAAATGACTTCAAAAATGTATGGAAGGTTACTGACGGCAGGTGTGAATCTTATGTTGCTCATGCATGTAGGTTATGATCTAGTCTACCATAAAAACATACACCCAGAGTAGTTACAGGGGGGTTTTTTTAACAGTTTTTTTAAAAATCTGAAAACATTTTACAATAAATTGACTTCAAAAATGTATGGAAGGTTACTGACGGCAGGTGTGAATCTCATGTTGCTCATGCATATAGATTATGATCTAGGCTACCATAAAAACATACACCCAGGGTAGTTACAGGGGGGTTTTTTTAACACTTTTGTTAAAAAACTGAAAACATTTTGCAATAAGATGACTTCAAAAATGTATAGAAGGTTACTGACGCCAGGTGTGAACCTTATGTTGCTCATGCATATAGATTATGATCTAGGCTACCATAAAAACATACACCCAGGGTAGTTACAGGGGGGTTTTTCTAACACTTTTGTTAAAAAACTGAAAACATTTCACTTTAAAATGACTTCAAAAATGTATGGAAGGTTACTGACGGCAGGTGTGAATCTTATGTTGCTCATGCATATAGATTATGATCTAGGCTACCATAAAAACATACACCCAGGGTAATTACAGGGGGTTTTTTCTAACACTTTTGTTAAAAAACTGAAAACATTTCACTTTAAAATGACTTCAAAAATGTAAGGAGTGCTATCAACGATGTCCATTTTTTTGATGTTGCCCTGTATTTGCATAATGATGGTTATGGTAATTTTTGTATATTTTGAGAGTCCTTACACTATACATACGCAAATCGTTTTTCAAAGAAAATTAACGTTCTTTGCTTCAAAACGTTTAAACAAAAATTTTCTCTTCTTTTTCAAAAATTCTTTGATTTTTCATAAAACTTTCTGCTGATAATTATTAATTTTCATAAAAACTCCAAAAATTTTCTGCTGGTTTCGAAAAGATCAGCAGAAAAAATTTCATTTTTGTGATCATGATGCCTCTAGCGGTGAATAGCAAAACACGTTTTTTCTGCTGGAAATTTTCTGCTATCTTATACAGCATGATTACATCTGCACCATGGAAATTCTCGATCTCTTTTTTTTGCAGCTGTTGTTTAATAGTGAATAGTAATTCTAGATGAAGTAAGGTGCATTAGCTTGTGCTTCTGCGGTAGCATCTACTATTCGTTCTTCATGCAGCTGCTCGATTTTTCCTAGCCTAATATCGAGTTGGTGCGGCTTGTGTTGAAGGTCATATTGCTTCCGATCTTGTTTTTAATGGGTATATCAGAATGGTTGTTGATTGATACATTAGAATGTCAAGCGGGCCTCCATATGAAAGAATTGGAAATACAATCAGTGTAGAATGAGGAGATTTTATGATCTTACTGGAGATTTGTTATTCATCGTTCTGTCCTCGTACTTCTGTGACGGCTTCTAATTTTGCTATTACCTCTCAGCTTGGTGATTGACGTAGAATTATTTGAAGATTAATTCGCGCTCGTTCCAATATTGGTGAGTATTTTTGTTATTGAAAATGTCTTCCATCATTTATTGGGGTAGCGTTTAATGTCACCCGTTCAAACCCATGATTGAACACCGGTTTCTGCGGTTCATCGATAGAGAACGGTAACGAATTTTTTATCTTACGAAGTGACGACGATCAATATAAATGATCGTTTCAATAACTTTATCATAATATTTTGAAAGCAACATCCGTTTTTATTTTTCCATATCGCAATTCTCGCAGGTTTTCATAATATGAAAGGGTATATGTGTCCATGTCGTATAGTTAAAGCTACATATATAAGTAGAGATGAAATGAAAAAGTTTGTTCTTGTTAAACTTCGAAAACTTTTTTATTATTATGATTGAATTTTTCTACTTTCGTTTCAATCTTTCACAATCCATTTGAAAAAATTCTACGCGTATATGGACGTAGAATATAGAGAACAAGGACGTAAGATAAACTATAGCTTTATGTACAACATAAACATGGCAATAAATCAATTTATCTTTCTTAAGAGTTGTAAAAATAAAAGTTTTTCGATGTTCCTTAAAGAATTCAAGGCTCCCGTACACTGTTAGTACGTCGACGACACTCCAAGTGAAAGAAAAGATTATTATTAACATCCAACCATGTATAACGGACTATATAGATTGTAAAAGACGGATCATAACGTTCAACATAACTCGATTCCTTTGATATGTATACGTAATTTGATTGATTGAACAAAATCTATTTTATATTGAAGAATACGACCGTTAATTTGACCGTAATAATTACGTTACAAAGTAGATTTATTGGAAAGATATCAATTTCCTAAGAGCTTTTTGTCGGTTAACCAAAATTATTTATTTATTGAGAATTTTTTTGTATGCTATACAGAAAAAAATAATGTTGGTGTGCTTTCTAATATGAGCATCTCGAAATTAATAAAAAAAAGGGGTGAGACAAAAATATCGACGGATGATTACTAGTAAATATTTAATGTTAATGACAGTGACCTTTACTTTTAATACTAAAGTTTGGTTTTAAATTATTGATAATAACCTCTGTTGTCAAAGGTTTTTGTGTTATCTTATAAACTTTTCTCCCACATCCACACCGCGCGAGTTTCAGATGAACGTTTTTTTTACGTCCCTTAAGCTAGCAGAACCCATACGGCAGAACATTACAAGATAGTATGGATAATTATAGGCCAATTATAGGCTAGTTAAATTCTCTATTAAAAAATTTTCAGCTCCATCCCTTCCAACTAAAACGTGGGTTCTGCTAGCTTTAGAAAAAGTTAGCAGAACCCATATCAAAAAACGATTTAAAAACAATTGGTTTAATTTTAAGGTTAATTTTAGGGTAATTAAATGCCCTATTTAATTTTTTATATTATGCACGCTCTAGGAGAAAAATAAGGCTTTATCACTTAAAATATAACAACCAAAATCGGACCAAAATTCAAATTCGAACGCAAAACAAGATTGACATACAAATAATTTTAGGCTCATTATGATCTAATCCAAAGCCACATTAAACATTTTTGGACGCCACTCGTTCATGACCAAACTTCAGGTCGCATTTAATCTAAAGCTAGCAGAACGCAAATCGAAAATCGGACCACAACCGAAATTAGAACGCACAACAAGATCCATTGACAAACAAATAATTTTAGGCTCCAGCGAACATAATAAAAAATTAAATAGGGCATTTAATTAGCCTAAAACTAACCTTTAATTTTCCAATTGTTTTTAAATCGTTTTTTGATATGGGTTCTGCTAACTTTTCTAAAGGTAGCAGAACCCGCCTTTTAGTTGGAAGGGATGGAGCCCAAAATTTTTTAATAGAGCATTTGATTAGCCTATAGTTAGCCTATAACTATCCATATTATCTTGTAATGTTCTGCCGTATGGGTTCTGCTAGCTTAATGGACGTGTTTTTTTGCATAAGTTCCGATATTCCTTTTAGACGTTCAACATACATACAAAAACAAATAACTTTTTAATTTTACTATTTTTTTTTAAAAAGTATTTATTAAAATACCAGTAGCTACCAGTCCAACAATTAATATAAAGTGATTAATAAAAAGTGTAACATAAAGCAGTGAGGTTTGTAATAAAATAATCAATGGAAGATCGATTAGTAATAAAGTGAAACCAATCAAGGGCTCATTGATTGATAGTGCTACGATAATAAACGACCAGGCGTTGGTACCTGAACAGTGCAATTTTACAAAGCAAAAACCAAATATATTGTAATAATGCCACTAGGGGTAAATACCTAAAAAGTGTTAAAAGGAAGATAAGAAGAGAGCCCATCGGAAGGAAAATAACCAGGGACGATGGTTTGTCGCTTCTACATCCTAACTTGGTAAGTGATTTTATTTTTCCCAAAAGTGATCTCTATTCTTAAAGTTTCCAAAATAAATAAATATTAACAAATCTAAGTTGAGTAAACAATTTATACAAAATTAATCGAATAGATAAATATTTTGGAAAACTGCCACAAGAACGCCTAGATAAAACTAGTAAAATTACTAGAATTATGAAAGATGTACCAACATATTGAACATATAGTGAATAGCCCGAAAAACTGGGTGAAAGTAAAGGAACCTTTATCCGCTACACAAAAATGCGTTTGGTATGATAAAATGTGCCTCAATATTTTCACATGCAAACTAAGAGAACCCATAGGATCTCATGTTAGTTGAATGCGACAAGAAAATCTCCGCGACGCAAGAAAAAATATGTATTCGAGAACAGTCACTCTCAGGATTACGAGATAAACCTTCAAAATACTCCAAGATCACTAATTTCTAAGGGTAGTAACAATATAACACCTCAACGTACCCTAAACTAAATTTTAATCATGTAAAGACACCAATCAATAAAGGTCCTAACTCTTTTTTTAACCATATATCATTCATTTCACAACAACCAAGGCCAATTATCGGTAAACCTGAACCTACGTATACATCTTCCATCACAGAAAAACTTAGACCACCTCATCACAACAGTCACCAATTAAGACAACCGCAACAACATCTTTATCGTTTTCAACAATATGGTCCACCCAAAGTTCAAGTTAAAGAATTATTTAACGTTGAACAATGTGAAGAAATTCAATTGAACCAAGAAACCTATAACGAAGAATGGTATGAAAATCAAGATCCGATCAATGCCCAACCGATAGTTGAGGTTGATATTGAAGAGAAGGATAATTCTGATACTAAGGATACTAAACTACCATACTTAAACCTAACAATTAACGGTAAAAATCTGAAATTGAAAATAGATACTGGAGCTAACAGATCATTTATAGATCCTGCCGTAATCCCTTTCAATAAAACAACAGAAATAAAACCCGTTAAAATATCTACTCTATTTAATAGTACTAATTTAGACAGAGATATAGAAATAGTAATTAATGAGTTTGAAAATCAAGAACCTTAAGAGTTCTTACTATTTAAATTTCATAGCTACTTCAACGGTTTCATTGGAATAAATCTAATGAATCAAATAAATGCTGACATCAGCTTAACTAAAAACTAAATATTTGTTCATAATCCCCACAACTAAAACTCCTATTAATTATTATTAATTCAATCTCGTTTTTCAACAATATATTGTTCGCCCAAGAAGCAAAGAACTCGTAGAAATACCTGTAACTACGAAACAAGGAGAGGTGCCTTTCGCATTACCTAACGGTCTAATAATCACCGAAGGAATAACAAAAATCATTTTACTTCAACCGAAATAACTAATTATTCCTCCAAATTCAAAACTTTCATTGTAGAACAACTCTTAGAGTGAAAACCTATACAACAGCCTATAGATGCATATAATGTAAATTTTTGTCATTCCACTTCAAGTGAACAAACAATAGATCATATAATTAGGACAACCCACTTAAACCCAATTTAAAACCATCAAAACTCGATGTAGAAAATACGATCACATGTTTCAGAAAGATTAGGGTCTCTCTTTCACTAATACCATAAAACATAACTTGGAAGCACAATGAACTGATTGTTTCGTAGGCTTAGTATGACCATTTATGGACCATCAAGATTAGGATAATCATGAAATTTGTTGGAATTTCAATGAAATTGAAATTGAAATTGAAATACGACTAGGATAGGTATCATTTTTCGTTCTCTCAAATCTAATCGATTTTATTGGTTTGAGTAATTTTAGTTTAGATAAATTCCGGATATCGTTGAGATTGTTTGGAAATCTTCACTGTGTGCAAATGTTAGCTTTAGGTTGACACAATCAAATGAGCCAGGAGCAATTTTTTTATCTAGAGGATAGGTATCATTTTTCGTTCTCTCAATTCTAATCGATTTTATTGGTTTGAGTAGTTTTAGTTTAGTTAAATTCTGGGTATCGCAGAGTTTGTTCGGAAAACTTCACTATGTGCAAATGTTAGCCTTAAGTTGACACAATCATATGAGCGAGGAGCCATTTTCATATCTAGGGGATAGGTATCACTTTTCGTTCTCTCAAATCTAATCGATTTTATTGGTTTGAGTAGTTTTAGTGTCGATAAATTCCGGATATCGTAGAGATTGTTTGGAAATTTTCACTGTGTGCAAATGTTAGCTTTAGGTTGATACAATCAAATGAGCCAGGAGCAATTTTTTTATCTAGAGGATAGGTATCATTTTTCGTTCTCTCAATTCTAATTGTATGTGTAATGTTGATGGAGATCCAACCAGGTGCAATTGAAGAAGTGTGGAAATTTATGGATGTAAGTTAAGATGGATGTTGTAGATGTATGGTGAAACAAATGCTGATGTTAGGCAAAGCTGATGATCTTACGGTAGCAAATTTTGAATAAAAAAATCTTAAACACTGATTTGAACACTTTACTATTTGATTTAGAATCCAAGAGTTTTATTATTTATAATTTAATAATTAATTTTTTAACAACTTGTTAGTTCGCCAGTTCGAAGTGAATAGAATTAATTTTTACAATATATAGTTTTACAAATTATATGTACGTTTATCCATCATATTTAAATTTTATAATTAATGTAGATTGTATCGTTTGAATGTATAAATGTACTATTAATAATATTATATAAAGTACCAGAACGATATATACTATGTAGTTAATTACATTGTAAAATACACTCGTCGTACTACTACTCTAGTACAATATTAAATAATGACAGTTAAGTTGACAAGGTTTGTTTTGAAGTTGAATTTTACAGAAATGTTAAAGATAAGTATAAATTATATATAAAATTATTGTTTGACATTATATAATTATTAATTAGTTTGTTAATTTCAGTTAAATACTATTTGGATTAATTCAACAAAGTTGGTGAGTATATGAAATAATGTTTTGTGTCATTAATGTTTTATTTAATTTTAGGTTGTTGATGTGCTGATATAACCGGCTACCCCGCTCAATTCTGTGGTTGCAGATTTTCTTAATAAATGATGTGACAGTGAAAAGTATGTTGTTTTATTTCTTTTAGAGTTTGGCTAACATACTCCCGCGCATTAAGAAATTTAATTTCTTAATAACAACTACTGTTTTGGTTAATCTACTGGATATTCCTATTTGTGTTGTTTGATGGGTTTGTGTACATTGGAGTTTTGTTTATCAGCTGTGTACTGAATGCGTTGATGTTTGTGATGGTTAGAATTTTGTACAAGATAATTTGTGTTGTTATTTATGACGTGTTGTGTTTGTTGATTTCCTGAACCTTCATCATATGCTTGACCTCGACCGAATAATCCTGTTATCCAATTGTGTTGTAAGGTGATTCGACGTATACGATACTGTTGGTTGTATAGCCGTACACAAGATTCGCGCAGCTGATATTGTGTATTGTAATGTGTTTGTAGCAGGTTTAATTGTGCGAATGCCAGACAACCTTCCAAAATAGTTGGTATGGCATTGGGACTATATAAGTGCGCTGGTCTACTCAAGTTGAATTGAAGGTTGCGGTTGATCCATATATTCTTTAGGACGTGTACAGCTGATGTGTAGACCTTTTCTAAGTGACCAGTATCTGAAGTGTGAAAATGTAAGCAAGTAGACTTCTGCAATAGAAAAATACGCATTAATATATTATCAGAATGATCGATAAGTAATTGTGGTGTCAAGTGATGAAGTGTATTACGAAGCCCACTAAAGTTAATCTTGTTTCCACACCAAATTTCTTCTGGGATGTTAAGATGTGAAATGAACAATGATCGAAGTAATCGGAGTAATTTTGTTTTACGTTTGCTCTGAACCTTGCGGTGAACTGCTTCTACGACTAGACTTTCGAATCTTATCGCACAAGATTGCTTTACTGTAACTTTGTTTTTGTTTTTCTTCCATCGAGAATTTGATAGAATTTTTGAATTGATGGTTATTTTGGTATAAAAATTTGTACTTGTATCTTTGGATGTTCTGTTGATGACATACTCTTCATTCGCATCTGCATACTGGTTTCCGTGAATGGTTGTCCGACTGTTTTGCAAGTTCTGGTTAGTGAGTATATAGTGCACTTTGGCAACTGGATCCCGTAGAGATAATAAATTTTGTTTGAATACATCCTCAGTTTGATATTTATCGGAATGAGTAATGCTATAATTTTGTTGTTGCTTGTGATTTGTACTTGGTAGCTGGAAGTCGTAAGCCATTGTATTGCACGCTTGGAACGATGAAAGCAAACAGTTGGTAGAGCTGAACAATTTATGGTAATTCGGTTTCCAAAGGTAAGTATTATGAGGTGTATGCCTGGTTGATAATTTGAGATTCGTGTCTCGAACTAAGGATTGATTATTATTTACTAACATTGTATGTGTCAGCAAATCTGTCTTCGATGCATGTGAAATATTATCATCGGTTGGCTGTTTTGGTAAATCCGTAGTGTCGTCTATACTAAAATTTGTGGTTTGCTTGGATGTTGGTAACTGATTGTATGATCCTGCGATTAACCAACCAAATTTGGAAGACTGCAGTATTGGGAATCCGCTTTGGATGTATCGCTCCGGGCTTAGTATTTTAAAAAATACGTCGGCTCCAAGTATTAGGTCGACGTTTTGCGGCCTGAAGAATTGTGGGTCTGCTAGCTCTAAACCCATAATTTCTTTATAATTAACAAGACTTCTGGGTAACATCGATGATATATTGTCTATGATATGAGCTGTAACATCAATTGTGTAGTGATCTTCTACACGAGAGAAAATGGTCATATCGATTTTTCCCTTCGTTGTTCCAGCTGAAGTGTTTGCTAGGCCGTAAATTGATATGGAAGATTGCCTTCGCTGTAGGCCTAGGCTGACTGCACAGGATTCTGTCACTAATGATGATTGTGAGCCTGAATCGAGTAGTGCTCGGAATGGCTGGAGTTCTCCGGTACGTGTTTTAATGTTTATGATTGCTGTTGGCAGTACCGTGGTTGGCGAACAATAAGTTGTGTTTAACGGTGGATTCTGTGTTGACTCAATTGGTGGCGTGCTTTCTGTTAATGCTATGGCATTGAATGTATTTTCCAGTGATTTATGGGATGATGTTCCTTCAGAATGTTGATCTTCATTGTTTTGTTGACTGTTTGATCGTGACTGCATTTTAGGTGAAACTGGATGGAGTAACGTATGATGTCGTTGATTACAAATAAGACAGGAAGATTTAGTGAAACATTTAGTAGTAACATGACCTTTCTTAAAGCAATTATTACACAATTCCCATTCATTCGCAAGTTTTATTCGTTCATTAACGGTTTTGTTTTTAAATACGGGACATTTAAATAACGGGTGATGCTGATTGCAGCTTATGCATTCAAATGTCTTAGGTGAATTTAAAGTGACACCGGATTTTGTAGATTTTACGGTGTTTCTCATGCTTGTTGCGTCACAAATCTCTAATGCATCACATCTTCGGTTTAAAAACTCTAACAGTGTTTCGAATGTTAGGAATTCCTTGGTTACTGATTCATTCGCCCACATTAATCTCGATTCGTCATCTATTTTATTTAGCAGCAAATGTATCAACCATGGATCACGAGTTTCCGCATTTGAACCTACAGCACGAAGTCCCCTTATGATCTCATCTGCTGTTTCGGTTACACGACGTAGTTCCCTTCCGGTACCATCTGCTGCCTCTTGTTCAAGAAACACTCTTATTAAATTGGAAATGATTGGTGTCGTTTTGTTGTAGCGTGTGCACAATTTATTCCAGGCTTCTGCATAATTATTTTTCGTAACTGGAATGTGTCTTATGAGAGCTGCTGCGTCATCGGAAAGGTAACTTTTGAGCATCTGTAATTTATGAACTTCGCTGATGTGTTGATTATCATGAACTGTAGTTTTAAACAGATCATAAAATGACGGCCAATATTTATAATCGCCAGAGAACCTTTCGATATTAAGTTTTGGAAGACGCACAGATTTTGATAAATTAACGCCTTCATAGAACGATTTTTGTTGTTCGATGAACTGTCCCAGAGTGGTATTTAACTCATGGGAGCTATTCTCGTGCGTACCACGACAACTTGATTTTAATAATAATGCCCGTGTGTTATAATATACGTCATCAACCTTTTCGTTTATTGGCACATAATTGGGAAAATCGAATAACTGTACCTCGAGGTCATTAAACGAACGGTAACGTTCTTCGAGCGCTTCGAGTCGAGTTGTAATTTCCGCCAAATTCGTATCCTCAGTTATTGTGTCTGCAAACCTTTTGATATTGAGTATTCGACTATGTGCACGATCCCGTAACCTTTCTAATCTGTCACTCATTGTTAAAATTCAAAAACACTTCCGATATTAGCAAAGTTTCACTTCTAACTTCTATGAAAATTGCACTTGATTTTCTCGCACAGTAGAAAATATCACTCATATGTTAAATTATGTATTATAAATTGATAAAGTTTCTACTTATCTGCTTGTTGTGTGGGAAATTCCCGGGTTTCGGCACCAAAAAATGTATGTGTAATGTTGATGGAGATCCAACCAGGTGCAATTGAAGAAGTGTGGAAATTTATGGATGTAAGTTAAGATGGATGTTGTAGATGTATGGTGAAACAAATGCTGATGTTAGGCAAAGCTGATGATCTTACGGTAGCAAATTTTGAATAAAAAAATCTTAAACACTGATTTGAACACTTTACTATTTGATTTAGAATCCAAGAGTTTTATTATTTATAATTTAATAATTAATTTTTTAACAACTTGTTAGTTCGCCAGTTCGAAGTGAATAGAATTAATTTTTACAATATATAGTTTTACAAATTATATGTACGTTTATCCATCATATTTAAATTTTATAATTAATGTAGATTGTATCGTTTGAATGTATAGATGTACTATTAATAATATTATATAAAGTACCAGAACGATATATACTATGTAGTTAATTACATTGTAAAATACACTCGTCGTACTACTACTCTAGTACAATATTAAATAATGACAGTTAAGTTGACAAGGTTTGTTTTGAAGTTGAATTTTACAGAAATGTTAAAGATAAGTATAAATTATATATAAAATTATTGTTTGACATTATATAATTATTAATTAGTTTGTTAATTTCAGTTAAATACTATTTGGATTAATTCAACAAAGTTGGTGAGTATATGAAATAATGTTTTGTGTCATTAATGTTTTATTTAATTTTAGGTTGTTGATGTGCTGATATAACCGGCTACCCCGCTCAATTCTGTGGTTGCAGATTTTCTTAATAAATGATGTGACAGTGAAAAGTATGTTGTTTTATTTCTTTTAGAGTTTGGCTAACACTAATCGATTTTATTGGTTTGAGTAGTTTTAGTTTAGTTAAATTCTGGGTGTCGCAAAGTTTGTTCGGAAAACTTCACTATGTGCAAATGTTAGCCTTAGGTTGACACAATCAAATGAGCCTGAAGCCATTTTCATATCTAGGGGATAAGTATCATTTTTCGCTCTTGCAATTTTGTTTGACTTTATTGGTTTGAGTAGTTTTAGTTTAGTTAAATTCTGGCTATCGTAGAGTTTATTCGGAAAACTTCACTGTGTGCAAATGTTAGCTTTAGGTTGACACAATCAAATGAGCTTGAAGTCATTTTCATATCTAGGGGATATGTATCATTTTTCGTTCTCGCAATTCTATTTGATTTTATTGGTTTGAGTAGTTTTAGTATAGTTTACTATTCCACTATGTGCAAATGCCAGTTTTAGGTTGACACAATCAAATGAGCCAGGAGCAATTTTTTTATCTAGAGGATAGGTATCATTTTTTGTTCTCTCAATTCTAATCGATTTTATTGGTTTGAGTAGTTTTAGTTTAGTTAAATTCTGGGTATCGCAGAGTTTGTTCGGAAAACTTCACTATGTGCAAATGTTAGCCTTAAGTTGACACAATCAAATGAGCCATTTCCATTTCTACGGGATAGGTATCATTTTTTGTTCTCTCAAATCTAATCGTTTTTATTGGTTTGAGTAATTTTAGTTTAGTTAAATTCTGGGTATCGCAGAGTTTGTTCGGAAAACTTCACTATGTGCAAATGTTAGCTTTAGGTTGACACAATCAAATGAGCGAGGATACATTTTCATTTCTAGGGGATAGGTATCATTTTTCGTTCTCGCAAATCTTATTTATTTTGTTTGTTTGAGTAGTTTTAGTTTAGATAAATTCTGGCGATCGTTGATTTTGTTCGGAAAATTCCGCTATTTGCAAATGTTAGCTTTAAATTGACACAATCAAATGAGCTAGGAGTCATTTCCATATCTAGGGGTTAGGTATCATTTTTCGTTCTCGCAAATCTAATCGACTTTATTTGTTTGAGTAGTTTTAGTTTAGTTAAATTTCATATATCTTAGAGATTGTTCGGAAAATTCCACTAAGTGCAAATGTTAGCTTTAGGTTCACACAATCAAATGAGCTTGGGGCCATTTTCATATCTAGGGGATAGGTATCAGTTTTCGTTCTCGCAGATCTAATCGATTTTATTGGTTTGAGTAGTTTAAGTTTAGTTAAATTCTGGCTATCGTAGAGTTTGTCTGAAAATTCCACTATGTGCTAAGTGTTAGCTTTAGGTTCACATATAATCAAATGAGCTTGGAGCCATTTTTATATCTAGGGGATGTGTATCAGTTTTCGTTCTCGCAGATCTAATCGATTTTATTGGTTTGAGTAGTTTTAGTTTAGTTAAATTCCGGGTAACGTAGAGTTTGTTTGGAAAATTTCACTATGTGCAAATCTTTGGTTTAGGTTGACACAATTTAATAACCCAGGAACCAGAACGAAAAAGGATACCTATTCCGTAGATATGAAAATAGATCCAGGCTCATTTGATTGTGTCAACCTAAAGCTAACATTTGCACATAGAGGAATTGGCCGTCAAACTGCACAATTTTAGTATTTCGCCTATTTGCTGCAAGAGTGATAAAATCCAAAATTTTTAATTTTTCCGGAAAACATTTCAAAAATATCACTCAAATTTGTTTGTAAACGTGGAATTTTTCAAAAGTAAATAAAAATACATTCTTATTAGTAAAATATTTTTTTTATTCCTATACATCCTCAGTCGGATCTTAATTATTATAATTCTTTAAAATTTACCAAAATTTCTTAGAATGGTTTCCAATATCTTAAAATATTAATTTCTTTCACGCATTGAGTAATTTTTTGTATTGAATTTTACCTAATTTGCTAGAAATAACTACATAAGAGAGTATTTTTTGATATGCGTGAATTTTGAGTTATGTGACTGTTGAAGCAAACGAGCGTTTTGTTTAAACTAAAACTACCCATACCGAACGAGTTGACATAATTTACCAGAACAAACTTCAGAAGTATCCCATTTTTATCGAAATGTCCCTTGAATGTCTGATATGTCTTCTGGATATCGTCTTATCGTCTAATTTCCACATAATGGCTTTTTACACAGATTTTCTATACCCAGCAGCATTTAGAGATATTGAAATGTTATTTTCTGTAAAACTATTATATGAAGAATGTAAAATAAATATTTTGAGTTTATTTTCTAGTTTTCACTCAAAGTTCTTATAAGAATTTTTTTAACAGTGTATTTACTAGTACTTGTTTATTTTTGTTATTTGGGACATACTTCACTGCCATATTAGATAAACGTTCATAAAAATTAAAATTTTATGCCGGGTATGGGAAAAAGAATATTATTTGTGGCGGTTTTACCATAGAGTGCCAAAAACAAATTTTTATACGTCCTCTTAACGTTATGCGTTATTCTTTTGTCCGAGGCCGACCTAAAGGTATCATAACAAGTTATATAGGCTATTTATAGTCAACATCGTCGAAATATATTAATTTGAAAACCCTGGCCGTAATATTTTCTTTTGTACTTTATGATAGATAATATTTCTAGTAAGTAGAGCGCTTGCTCTACGCGCCAAAGTTGTCGGCTTTTCTCTATAAATATTGAATGTTTATTTATATTCATTTATTATTTAATTATTAGGTCGGCGTGTGCCTGCTTGATTCTGAAAATGTCCCGTTGACCTAGTCAGATTTCGAATTGCATTACAAAATAAGAAATCGTTTTTCCGATATTTTTTAAACAAAAAGGATGGCTGAAAATTCGATTAGTAATTTGTATAACCAAAATAAACGAACGGTCGTTAGTAGAATGGTAAAACACTTTATGAAACAAACAAAATTTCAACATTATGAATTATTCATACTCTTATTCGCCCCCTCTTCTTCACGTCTAACAATCTTATTAAATTCTAATTCCCAATTATCCGTATATCCTTTATATGAATACCTATACAGTGTACTAATGAATTAGTATTAAAAATTAGGCGTTCCATAAGCTAATTCGAATGTGGAAACGAAATTACTAATCCATTATTCTCGTAATTGCTTATAATGAATTTTTAATTTCAATTAACTGAAACTACTGAGCATACGAATACAAAACTTTATGTCAGCCGAACATCAGACGGTTTATGTTTACGTTTCAATCCGACCATTGTTTCAAATCCAATTGTAGTAATCCTTTTTTGTTAATCATAATATTTAATGTTTATTTTTCAATGTTTGATTTTTGTCCTCGGATATAACATAACCCATGCGGTTCTGAAATTTTATAAAATGCATAAAAATTAACAGTATGTATTTGTAGTATAAATAAAGGGTTAATGGGTTAAACCCCTAAATAAAAAAATTACTGATCCATATGGTTTGGTTTATATGAAATACTTTTGTCCGAGATTTCTCGCCTTAATTTAAATACAGTGGCCTACGCAAATTTAAGAATTAATAATTTAGTAATATTTATTTGATTGATGGGTTGACTTAAACAAACAGCAAATTAAAAAAATATTCCAACATTAAACATCAACCGTATAAAGAACATAAAATTAAATCATTGCTCCCAATAGTGAAATATATTTTATGTTTACATGATATTGGTCATACGAGTATGAATACGAACATGTATGTGAAAAAAATATGCACAAACAAGGAAGGAGCGAGAAGAAGCGATCAACATTACCATATAACTATACTCAATCCATAACCAAGAAGCTTTGTACGAGCTTTTTTTTACATAAAAATTTAAAAAGCTGGAAAAATCAACACAAAAGGCATTTAAATTAATCTAAATCAATGTTATTTTATTATTGTTGTTGATGTCTCTTAAGGGAAATAAAATTTAGCACTGGTTTGCTGTATACCACCACACTATTAAGTAGGGTAATATCGAGATGTTAAATTATAAAGTTTATTTCCCATAAAATTAATTTTAATCCGGAAAGTTAGTTTCTCGTAATTAGTTTCGTATTATTCTTGTTTAAGTTTTAACATAGTTTTTCTTTTTAGTTTATGATAGTTCTTATATGGCATTTTAAGGATAAATTTGGTAGAATTTATAAAGAAATTTGCTTTTAATACAAATTGACATTTTAATTTCGTAAATTAATTTATTTGTATATAATGTAAATGACCGAATTTAAACATCTATCAAGGGCAGAAGTTACTGAAAATACAACACTTTTTGTGTAAAAGTAGATTATGGAGGGCGAGATTTAACCCTCCTCACTTCGAGTTATTAGCCCCCTAAAACTAATATCAAATAGCGACGGCTGAAGTGGTCTGTTTGTATGAATCAATGATACCTTAGAGCACATACGTAATTTTGGTGCTTTAACATCTTTCTATATACAGTATATTCTATAACCCCTGCCACTTGACGTGTAAGTATTAGTGACGCCTGTTTATAAAATTATAAATAAAACTAGCTGACGTGTGACTAAATAATCAGTCACATGAATACATTTTTTTGAATTTTTTCAGCACGCGTGCAAAAGCACGCGCTCAAACGCACACAGTATGACTTACGTGCCAAGCCAAGCCAAATATTCATATCTCAACAGTGTTGCAACTTTGAGTCTGAATCGCGCGCCACTAATTTGAACAAAAAAATTTGGTTTTCGGTCGTCCCATAAAATTCTCAAATGTTGCAAGATTTTCCCCCAAGAATTTTTCCGATTACTAGCCTACGCACAGCACAATATTAATGTCGATCTACCCTGAAAAAATCTAACGGATCGGATCATGCTTACGGGTCATTTTAGGGTTGAGTATGAAAAAATTAAGGGTATTAATATATAAGATACTTGCCAAAATATCGAGGAGTTTTTAGTAACTCAATTATTCGTAAAGTTGATACTACAACCGTCAACGCATTCGACATAAAGGGTTTTGCAAAAAGGACTTGACAATTTTTTTTTTTAAATAAAACGCAATCCATTTGGAATATCTCGACAATTTTATTATTGGCTTGAAGTACTGTCAAAACATTTACGGGCACGTTTGCACGTGTCGATTCGTTGAACCCAATTTTCGATGACTCGGCCACTCATTTCGACGTAAACGGCCGCTATCACTCGTTCAATATTGGCTCTGTGCTCCTCTAACGACGCCGGCTTGTTGGCATAAAACAATGATTTAACGTAGCCCCATAAAAAAAGTAGAGATGATAAATCTCACGACCTATCGACAGGACTATTTCTGGATATAAGAAGTTCATCGAATTTAGATTGAGATATCCCACAGTAGTATACATTTGGCCGTTTGTTTGGAAAATGGACAAAGAGTATATTTTACCGCACAAAATGTTGCCGCACGAGCAGCACAGCCGCCAGAGACAACATTAATTGCTTTGTGTTGAAATGATGAATTTGCTAAAACGTTACTGTATTCCGAAGTTCCACGTTACTACACTTGAAACATCTCCCGAAAAAAATTTGGACGTCGAAAAATAAGACAAAACCAAAATTTGGACATCAAGCGATGCGTTAGGTAGAATATACACAGTGCATCCAAATACGTATAAGAAGTTAGCCCAGAAAGTTAGCCCAGAAAATAAAAAATTTTAATCAGGCAACACTACTAAATTAAAACCTCATTTACTTTTATGTGAAGTTATCCCAGCCCAGGTATTTATAAAATTTACTTGTATTATAAGTTATTGGAATTTATCCCAGCCCAGAAAATAAAAAAATCATTTCACTTTGGAATTAGTCTTAGCCCAGAAATTTAAAAAAATTATATTATTAATGAGAAGTTAGCCCAGCCCAGGAATATATCAAAACAAATCTTTTAATAAAAAAATAAAAAAAAATCTGTCAATTAATTACGGGTTGGAATAAAAAACAAATATATTGTATACATATATAAACATATATACATATGTACACGTACAATAAATAAATACGAATATATTACGTCAAATTTGTTACTAGTATTCATTGTTATAATTTAAAATATTTAAATTTTTACTTGAATATCGGATTAAGGCTATACAGATTAAGAATTGGTATGCAAGCAGCTTATTTGGGGAAAAATTTCAGGTTGATCGGTATGTTGCAACTTGTCGAAATATGGCCCTGGGCTGGGTACTCCTAAGCATTTTCGAGAAATAAATAAGTTTTTCTTCCCGTGTGTCGAATCTAAAAATATCTCGGATTGAGGCTATACAGATTTAAAATAGGTATGCAAGCAGCTTATTTGGGGAAAATTTCAAGATGATCGGTATGTTGCAACTGGGGTAGAAGTCCGAGATTCATACCTCCTCGCCGGAGCTCCCTGGGTAACGCTAAATGAATCAGGCGGTGTAGTGGAGACGAGCAGACCAAATCCTGTTTATAGTCATGGACACTACATGTCAGGGCGGGTTATTGGCGCCCTAAAACCAATACCAAACCAGCGTCTGTTCTCCATGTTAGGAGCGGCTGAAGCGGGCGTCTGTCTTGTATCAAGCGGCTCGCTATATAAATGTGTTCATGGTAGGACTGGATGCCTTAAGATTCTCACCAGTACGTGACCCACACACGTAACAAGCGGGTTGAGCGGCCAACAACCTTTCCTCATAAAAACCATTTAAGTTATGAACCCTAAACAAAGGCCTCGGATTACCATATCGGATTCATTACAAACTCGACCTCGGAAATTGTACACGGACAACGCTTTAAAAATGGGAACATGGAACGTGCTTAGCCTCTTAAGATCTGGAGATCTCCAGAACCTTTCGAACCAAGCAAAGAGTTACACATTAGACGTACTTGCACTACAAGAGCTTAGATGGTCGGGGAGTGAGATCCATGACACCACCAATGGTTACACTCTTCATTACAGCGGCCATCAGAACGGAGGAGAATTTGGAGTTGGCTTCCTCATCCATCGGCGCTTGAAGCACCATATCATCGATTTCCGCCCGATCAACATGCGGATGTGCACGGTCAGACTTCGCACTAAGAAATTTAACATCACGATCGTTAATGTGCATGCACCCACCGAAGATAAATCGGATGACATCAAAGATTTATTCTTTGTCGAGCTGGAGGAAGTCATCAATAACATACCGCACCACGACATTAAAATCATCGTGGGCGACTTTAATGCAAAAATCGGTAGGAGTGCAGAAAATACATCGCACATCGGTCCTAACAGTCTGCATCTAACTAGTAACAACAACGGCCAACGCGTCACCGACCTGGCATTAATGTACAACTTAGTTGTATCAAGTACGTTTTTCCCACATAAGAGAATCCACAAAGTAACGTGGAGATCGAATGATGGAAGAACGGAAAACCAAATTGATCACGTCATGGTGTTTAAGAGACACTCGACCAGTATATCTGACGTTAGATCCTACAGGGGTGCAGATATGGACAGCGATCATATGCTTGTCATATTTAAATATAAGTGCAAACTGTCATCAACGTTCAACAGACAAGCACAAAAAACCGTTCGATGGAATGTGGATGCTCTAAAAGACCAAGCGTCACTGCAGAGTTACCAATCAGCTGTCACTAACTATCTAGAGCGGCCTAGCAACAACGAAGAAGCTCCTTCTAACATCCAGGAGCAGTGGCACACAATACAGTCAGCCATTACCACCGCGGCGCAAAACACTATCGGAAGAAGACCTCCGAGACCCCGCAATGATTGGTTCGATGATCAATGTCGCCTGATCGTCGCAAATAAACAAAAGCTTCGTGAAAAATGGTTGGCTCGCAACACTAGAAGCACACATGCAGAATATCTCCGCGCCAGGAAAGCCACGACTAAATACCTTCGTCAAAAGAAACGCGATCATATGAGATTATGCATCGAAAACATCAGCTTCCAAGCGGAAGTAGCAAATTCAAGGGACTGTTTTGCTAATGCCAGGAATCTCACTAAAGACTTCCACCCAAGAAGTACAGCCATCAAAGACGGGAATGGAGAATTGAGAACAAACGTGGCTGATGTTCTCTCAGTATGGCAAACCTACTTTCAAAATCTACTAAATCGGAATGACGACGTGACCCCCATTAGAGCAATAGCTCCTCCAGGTGATGAGGTCTTCGTCGAATATCCCACAGTGGAGGAAGTAGACGCAGCTATTAGTCGATTGAAAAACGGCAAGGCACCCGGTCTCGATGGAATCCCCGCAGAATTAATAAAACTCGGAGGCGCTACTCTTGCAACAAGTCTACACGATCTCATCGTCTGTATTTGGGACCAAGAAGAGCTGCCGGAGAATTGGAAGACCGCGCTCATATGTCCGTAGCATAAAAAAGGCGACCGTCTTAAATGTGAAAACTATCGTGGTATAGCTCTATTGAACACTGCTTACAAAGTGTTGGCTAATGTTGTACTTGCCAGACTCATCCCTTTCGCCGAAAACATCATTGGCGATTATCAGTGTGGTTTCCGTCCCAACCGATCGACCACTGACCAGAGTTTCACCATGAGGATGATCCTGGAAAAATGTTGGGAGTACAACATAACCATACATCAATTATATATAGACTTCCGTCAGGCATATGACAGTATAAACCGCGATAACCTTTGGGCCGCGCTCATATGCCTAGGAATTCCAGAGAAACTCGTTTCTCTGTGCAAATTAACAACGTCTGGGTCTGTATGTAGAATTGTAATCGAAGGAACTGTGTCAGACTCCTTTGAAATAACATCTGGTGTTCGACAGGGAGATGCACTCGCGCCTGTGCTGTTCAATTTGGCGCTTGAGTACGTAGTGAGGAAAAGCAACATCGAAACTTCGCGCTGTATATTTAATAAATCCGGCCAAATTCTTGGATATGCAGATGATATCGTGCTTCTTGGCCGAAGACCTAGCGATATCAAAGACAGTTTCGTGCCGCTCGATCGCTGCGCAAGAAGACTTGGTTTGAAGGTGAACAGTAGCAAAACCAAATTTGTATCAACACCCAGGAACATCCCCATGGCAAATCTCGGAATTGGCGACCACAATTTTGATCGCGTTGAAAATTTCAAATACCTCGGGTCAGTTATAACATCATCAAATGACATGCAGGCAGAAATAAAAGCCCGAATAGCTGCCGCACATCGAGTTTTCTACGCCCAATCAAAATTATTGCGATCTAGACATTTATCGCAGTCGTGCAAGCTCGCACTTTATAAAGCACTAATAAGACCTGTGCTGGCTTTCGGAAGCGAGAGCTGGACCATGACCACTAATGATTGTAGATTGTTATCAACTTTCGAAAGGAAGGTCATTCGCTCCATCTTTGGTCCAATCAAAGTCGCGAACAATGAATATCGGATTCGCATGAACGACGAGATAAAGCAAATACTTGGAGATTGCGATATTATCGGATTCATCAAATCCAATCGAGTGAGATGGCTCGGCCACGTTGCAAGGTCCCCACAACAACGGATGACCAATAAAGTGTTACATCAACAACCAGCCGGTGTGCGTCGTAGAGGAAGACCCCGACTACGCTGGCGTGACGACGTCGAACAAGATCTACAGGCACTAGGATGTCGAAACTGGAGGTCGAGAGCGATGGACCGAGACGGCTGGAGGACCATAGTGCGGGCGGCAAAATCCCTTCATGGGATGTGAAGCTAGAGAGAGAGAGAGAGGTATGTTGCAACTTACCGAAATATGGCTCTGGGCTGGGTACTCCTAAGCATTTTCGAGAAATAAATCAGTATTTCTTCCCGTGTGTTGAAACTAAAAATCTCTCAAATTGAGGCTATACAGATTAAAAATAGGTATGCAAGCAGCTTATTTGGGGAAAAATTTCAGGATGATCAGTATGTTGCAACTTGTCGAAATATGGTTCTGGGCTGTGTACTCCATAACATAATAATGATAGCTGCTTTTCAACGGAAGTGCGAGATACGGAAAAATGTTTTTTTTAAATAAAAAATTATCATTTAATTTTCTTTTTCAACTCCAAAATTACCTTATTGTTCGTAATGTAATTTTAATTCGTGATGGAGCTACATTTTCTACTTACATTTACACTTTTTCGGGATCGCTACACTTTATCCGAGAAACGCACCATTTTTTCGGGCTGACATATTTTAAGTCGCTGAAGTTGGCCCGAAATATCAGCCCGAAATTTTTGGTTTGTTTCTTCGCTAAAGTGTAACCATCCCGAAAAAAAATGTACGTATAGAAAAAGTGTAGTCTCATCCCGAAAAATATAATATGCTTAGTGTTGGCGTACACTTTAGGAAACAAGTAAATTTTTATTTTGTGTAGTTGTATTACCAGTATATTATTATCATTTATAGTTTTCTAATTCTAAAGTAATATTAGAGTAGTAATGTAATTTGATAATTTTGTTACGACTCATTGGGGTCATAACAGGGCATAAAATACGATTGTTTTGTTAAAATCATATACTTAATGTATCTTACTGATAGCCCTGCCATCTATATTTTAATAGAAATTCTAACACTAATTTTTCCGGTTTTACCTCGTAATTACTCACCACACCACCGTGTACACTTTGAATTGGTATAATACTATAATCCCGTCTGTTTCCAACGTTATGGAACTTGTGTTTTTTTTGTTGTATTGCTATACATTATTTTCTCTTGTTGTCTCCTTTTCTCTTATATATATATACAATAAAGTGCCGCGCACCATGAAAATTTATAAAAAAACGGATGAAAGGGAAAATGGAGACAACAAGAAAAGATATTCGTGTTATTGGGAATGCGAAAAAAGTTTTTTTTGATGAGAATGAAAAATAAGTCGAGTTTTGGATTTGGTGCAGGCTAGTTCTTGGTTGAAAAAAAAAGAGTCGGCCATTAGTGTTGTGCATAATAGCAAAACAGTTTGTTTATAAAGAAATCTGATAATAAGTTTTTTTGATATATAAATACATATTATAAACATTACCACATTTTTTTTCTTTTTTTGTTGTGAAGATTGATGTGTAAAGTGTGCAGAAAATTCTCTGCGTTGTGAAAAAATTAAGTTATCTTAGCATTTTTGTGCGGTTCGTATATTGGTGTAAACGAGTTGCGACACATTTTCGGGGCGTTACAATCGGACGCATTCTGCGATATCAACCGCTAGCTTAATCAGTACGACAAGATAACGTCACAATTTGTTCGGTACCACATTTTTTTGTTTGAAGAGTACCGCATTTTCAACAGTTACCGAATTTCTACGGTGTTTTCTTCACGGGTGTGGCACAGAAATTTTCACCGCGGCTACTCAATTTTTGTTATACTGGTATCGGGGAAAGGCCCCGCAACGTTCGGGTAGCCAACCGGCTGTTCGATCTATGGTATATTGGCGGCCAGTTGAGGCCAGCTGTAGTTTATTTTGGTATCGGGGAAAGGCCCCGCAACGTTCGGGTAGCCAACCGGCTGTTCGATCTATGGTATATTGGCGGCCAGTTGAGGCCAGCTGTAGTTTATTTTGGTATCGGGGAAAGGCCCCGCAACGTTCGGGTAGCAGAATTATTTTATACCGGCGGAAGTGCCGCAACGGTCAGGGTGTGGCATCACTCGTGGCAGTACAGCTACAAGGCCGCATCAGTCAAGGTACCAACATATTTTTTTTTTTTTTGCTTATGGTTAAATTTTATTTTATATTTACGTTCTCAAAATTTTAATTTCATATTTTTTTTTATCATTGTAATCGAATTCCCAAAATACGATTATACCAATAAGATTCGAATTTGATTCCTTTCGGAGTCTCGCGTGGTTCGGGTCGCGTGGAGTGTAAATACGGTGGTTAGGTGGCCGTTATTAGTGTTGAACGTTATTCTTCGTGTTTATTTTTTTATTTTTTTTTCTTCTTCTTCTCTCTATAAACCTTGTTATGATTCTGATTTGAGTGCGGAGCGGGACCTTGAGAGCGGTGGGTAGAGAGTTT
Organism: Nephrotoma flavescens; assembly: GCA_932526605.1. Taxonomy (NCBI): domain Eukaryota; kingdom Metazoa; phylum Arthropoda; class Insecta; order Diptera; family Tipulidae; genus Nephrotoma; species Nephrotoma flavescens. The sequence continues at coordinate 233,971,889 of OW052220.1, forward strand.
GAATAAATATATAAAAATTTTGGGGATGAACCTTGTGTCGGAATTATTTTAATTCTAGTTTACAGTTTCCCGTTCGTCAGTGTTCTGGTTATTACGGTTTACTTTATTGGTGTACTTTCCAACGTAAAATGAATTACTAAAGTTCTTTCGGTTAAGGTGTGATGGGAGAGGGAATTCCCATTCTGTGTCGGTGTAGTGTTTGCGGTCCCTTGGTGCCCGCATCCAATTTCGTAACCAGGGTTTAACCCTGTTTGAATTCGAATGGATGCGCGCACCAAGGCACCTCTACCGTTATTATTATTTTTATAATTTATTTTATTTTGAGTTGTTCGTTCCTCAGGTTCCGGCCGACGAGTTTCGGCGGAACATCGGTTATTATTATTATTTGCGTTTTTTTTTTTTTTTTTCAAATTATCTGTATCATCACGGTGTAAGCCAGGAGCCCTGCATGCCTCAAACCCCACGACCTTAGCACTTCTCCGTTGAGAACGTAGCCGGCAAAAATCACCGTGGAGGCCTCTGCAGGGGCTTAAGTGAAATCTGCAGGTTGGCAGTAGCCAGCCTGTAACAGTGGCGCCCAAACTTTTCGCGAATTTTGATTTTTTTTTGATTTTTTTTATGAATTGTAGCTTCACTCCCTTTGGCGTGCGTGTCCAGCGCCGAAACCAGTGTTCTGCTCTGTTTGACTTCGCCTGGACGCGCACACCAAAGCCAGTCTCCCGGTTGGCATTCCCCATCTGCGATCGCAACCAGCACGGGCTGTTTGATTGCGCGTAGATGGGGGGTGTCATACCCCTATTCTTCGGACATCCGATTTCCGAGCTCTTTCCCATTTCCACTATGTGGTGTTCGATTGTGGTGGAGCTCGGATGTCATTTGTCTGGAGTTTAGCATAGCTTCATTTCTTCCCTTTCCCGAAATTTCTCGACCGAAATTTGAGGAACGAAACATAACCTTATTATTATTATTATTTTTATTTTTTTTTATTATTTAGCTGACATGGAGTGGGATTTCCACTCTCATCATACCATCCGTTTCGTATTTTTGATTTAAATTGATTTTTGATATATTTATTTTGATTGATCTTTTTTGATTGATGTTTCTGATATCTTCGATTTTATTTGATTTTGTTATGTTTGATTTTTGATATTTCGATACATATTGATTTTTGATTTTTTTTTTTGATCGATCTATGGGTTGTATCCTAACCCACGGTTCACGGTTAATTATTACTTTGAGTTTCTTTTTATATCGTTTTTCATTTGGAAATTATTATTCTATCTATATACCACTGGGTGTGTTGGTAGTTTTGGGTTTTTCTATATATTATTATTTTTGATTTTTCGTATCGTTTTCTTTTGAATTTATCCTGCCTGCATACCATTGGGTGTGTTGGTAGTTTTGGTATTTGATATTATATTTTATTATTTTCGGTTTTCGTATCATTTCAAATTTCAACGAGCCCCTCCAAATTAGGTTCTCATCGAAAAGCGCCACTTTGGGGGGTATCTCGTCCAATCCGTGGTTAAACAATCGTGGGAGTACGGGCCCCACAAACTACTACAAGGTATCCATTCCTTTCTTCGTTTATTATTATCTTAGTTGTATTTTCTGTTGCCACTTTGCCTTCTTATTCGGGTGTGTTGGTAGCTTCATTATCTACGTTATTATTATTATTAAATCTTATTTATTATTATTTTGGTATGAACCGAAATCCGTGGGATACGCCAGAAAGACCTCAAAGACGTACAGTGTGGGATAACTCGGACGTAGAACCTCGTATCCAACGTATTTTGCCGTGGGATCGAGTGGAAGATAACCGAACTCAAATTCGAACTAGCTCTTATCCAACGCATGGGGTAACTTTCTGGCTATTTATCGTGATTTAAGTCATACTTTAAATTATTATTGTATTTAAAATTTCAACGAGCCCCTCCAAATTAGGTTCTCATCGAAAAGCGCCACTTTGGGGGGTATCTCGTCTCCTCCGTGGTTAAACAATCGTGGGAGTACGGGCCCCACAAACCACTACAAGGTATCCATTCCTTCCTTTCTTTTATTTTTCTAATTATATTGTTATCTTATTATTTGGTTGTATTATTTCACTATCGGCGTACTATTGGGTGTGTTGGTAGTTTGATTTTCGCGTTATTATTATTATTATTATTATTACTATTTTATTTTGGATATTGAAAATGTTTTTTAACGAGCCCCTCCAAAGGAAGGTTACGATAAGGTACCGCTTTCGAGGGTTTCTCGTCAAATATCCCGTCGTTAAATTTGGGGATTACGGGCCTCAGGTTTCTAGTGGATCGCGGCTTCATCCCTAGTACCAAATTTCTTGCATTATTTCATTTATATTTAATATTTATATTTATTTTTTTTTCTATATTTTTTTTGTTATTGTGTTTGTGGAATTATTCCGAGCTATTTTATTTGAAACCTTCAGTTTCATTTAAAACTAATTGAATTAATTTTTAGTATATTATTGATAAATTTAATAAAGATTGCATTTCGAGTCTAATTTTCTTCGCCAAATTTAATCGAGCGTGTTTAACCCTATATCCTTTCATCATCCAAAATGGATATCACCTTACTAAATCAAGATGAGTGGGAGCAAAACTTTATCGATGGACCCTTATTATCGGGAAGCGGACTAAATTACACAGGAGACCCGGCGGGCATCACGATCGACATGTTCCTGTTTCAGGTAGACACCATCGCTTCGTCTCGCGGATTGTCCGACCAAACATTGTTATTCGAGCTACATACCATCCTGGAAGATATCGCCTTGCAGTGGTATTGGACATTCCGCAAACATAATCCGAACGCTACCTGGACAGATCTACGAAGCGGTATCATCGAGCGTTTTAAAGACCGTCGCACCAATTACGAAATCCGGCGAACCGTCGAGGCACGCAAACAACGACCCAACGAAAGTTTCCTAGATTTCTACGACCAAGTGTGGAGTTTATCGCTACAATGTCGTACCCCGTATTCGGACGAAGAGCTCATCGAAATTTTAATGGCGAACATGAAGCCAGAACTCCAGTACCATCTTACCGATCGACAGTTTAGGAGCATCAACGAGCTGATCAAAAGCTGCTCTGCTTGGGAGGAGTCTTTCAGGCGGATCAAAGCTACGGCGGACCCTGCAATCCATCCACGACGCGTGATCAATGAGTCATCAGGCAGTCCGTATGATGATGTTGGAGCATATGACTCTCATGAGTATTATCCCTTTACTGATGTTCTACCTGATAACTCAGTATCCGCAATTCACACGGGGAGCAGGTTTCCATCGGCAGCGGCGAGACGTCCTGGAGGACAAATCTCAACAGACAACTCGAGATCAGATTATATACAGCCTTCGAATTACGGTAAAAATGTCGTCACCACAACGGCCACTCAGACGGAGTGTACCGAGATCAAATCAACCTCCACCCAGACTGCTGATAGGACAGAGGATAGAGCCACTCAAACTGATCCAGAAGAATGCAGCGAGCAACACAAACGCGGAACTCCGCTCCCCGTCGAATCCGATGAAGAAGTAAACTCGTCTGCCAGTAATGATTCCTTTCCCGATCCTTCTTCCCTACCAAATTCCCCTTCCCTTCCTGTCGCTCTAAAGTTTTTCTATAATTCTCCGTCGTTAGCCAAGTTAGATCGTTTAAAACGTTCCAAGAAATATTGGAACCACCGCGCTACAATGAGAAACGACGTGATTTCCTCCGTTTTGTTCTCCGAGGGTAGTGACACTCGGCCTTACGCCCAGGTCTTTATCAATAAGATCCCGTTTAAGGGTCTTCTCGACAGCGGGGCGAGTGTCAGTGTTCTCGGGAATGGAGCGGAGAAAATCTTGTCGAATCCATTCGTAGAGTTTCATAATTTTCCATCCACGATAACTACCGCGAGTGGTCAAGTCCAACGAGTATTTGGTTACATACGAGCTAACGTCGAGTTTAATGGAATTACCCAAACCATGAATTTTTATGTTGTTCCTTCATTAGAACAACCGCTTTATTTGGGTATCGATTTTTGGAATCGTTTTGGAATTTCCCCAAAAATCTCCGCGTTAAATAATTCGGACGAATTAGGTGAAACTACCAACACACCCAAATTTCATATTTTAACATCTGATGATCGTCGTAAATTGGATCTAATCCGCGAATGTTTCCCGAGCAGCGATATTTTAGGTTTGGGCCGCACATCCCTCATCACTCATATGATCGATGTCGGTTCCGCAAAGCCAGTCAAACAACGTTTTTATTCCGTATCCCCAGCTATCCAGAAACTCATGTATGCCGAGTTGGATAGGATGTTGTCTTTGGGGGTCATCGAGGAGTCACAAAGTTCCTGGTGTTCACCGGTCACGTTGGTGCGTAAGGCCAATGGCAAAGTTCGTTTGTGCTTGGATGCTAGAGAACTGAACAAGGCCACCGTCAAGGATGCGTATCCGCTGCCAATAATCAACGGATTGTTGGGTCGTTTGGGACACACCCGATTCATTTCGGCGATTGATTTGAAGGATGCCTTTTGGCAGATCCCACTCGACCCAGCATCCCGCGATAAAACAGCGTTTACGGTTCCTGGACGGCCCTTGTATCAGTTCAAGGTGATGCCGTTTGGCTTATGCAACGCCCCACAGACGCTTTGTCGCTTAATGCACCGCGTGATCCCGTACCAGCTACACGATAAGGTCTTTGTGTACCTCGATGACCTTCTGGTCACATCCTCCACCCTGGCCGAACATTTCGATTTGCTTCAACAGGTTGCTGGATATCTGTCGGATGCTGGTTTAACAATCAATTTGACCAAAAGTAAGTTTGTGTTGAAAGAAGTAGACTATTTAGGTTATATTGTGGGTGATGGTTGCCTCCGTACAAACCCAGACAAATGTAAAGCTATTCTGGAGTACCCTATTCCGAAAACGACGAAACAGATTAGACGTTTTCTGGGAATGTGCGGATGGTACCGTCGCTTCATTCCGAATTTCGCCTCCTTAGCTTCTTCTCTCACCGATCTTACTGGTAAAAACACTAAAGTATGTTGGTCGGCAGCTGCTGATTCTTCTTTTAATGCTCTCAAAACCGCCTTGTCAACGGCTCCAGTTTTGACGCATCCTGATTATACAAAACCTTTTTTTATTCAGTGTGATGCCAGTGCCGTTGGGATCGGTAGTGTCTTATTTCAGGTGGACGCCGAGGGGGTGGAGCGGCCCATTGAGTTTTATTCCCATAAGCTCAATGCGGCGCAGCGAAACTACTCGGTGACCGAGCTGGAATGCTACGCTGCCGTCCTCAGCGTGCGAAAATTCCGTCCTTACGTGGAGGGCTACCCGTTCGTCATTTACACTGACCATTCCAGTTTGCGCTGGCTAATGAGTCAAAAAGATCTCTCTGGACGTTTGGCGAGATGGAGTCTTAAACTCCAAGCGCTGGATTTTCAGATTGGTTACCGAAAAGGTTCAGTTAACGTTGTACCTGATGCGTTGTCTCGAGCTTTTCCGGATGAATCCGCTCTTTGTGAGGATGATTCTGAAAGTAAGAGCACGCCTGATCCTGGTGCCCAATTTGAAGATCCAGTCTTGTCGAGTAAAAATATCGACCCTTCTGTGAATGCGTTAATACCTTCTTCAGTCCCCATTCTACACGTTGATCAAAATTCGGTTGCGTTCCAAGATCCAGATTACGTCGATCAGATCGCAAAAATTCGTAGCTTAAAAGATTGTTCGCACAACTACAGAATCCAGGATGATAAACTGTTAATATCCCCTTCGTTTGGTTTTAAATACACGGATACCGATCTTTCGAACTGGAAATTAGTTATTCCGAATAGCTTAACCCAATCGCTTATCGAACAGGCACACGTCCCTCCCACTTCAGCACATTTAGGCGGCAGCAAAACTCTCGAGCGCCTTCAGCGTCAATTTTTCTGGCCTCAGATGGCAAAACAAGTTAAACAATACGTTGCTAGCTGCACTAAATGTAAAATGAACAAAGCTGTTAATTTCTCTACACAACCAGCCATGGGAGCTCAGGTCACGTCAACTCGCCCGTTCCAAAAATTGTATGTTGATTTTTTGGGTCCGTATCCACGTTCGAAACTCGGAAATACCTGTATTGTTATCGTTCTGGATCATTATTCGAAATTTGTAGTTGTAAAACCTCTACGGGAAGCTTCCTCATCTTTGCTATGTCGATTTTTGGAAAACGATATATTTCTGTTGTTCTCGGTTCCCGAAATAATCACCTCTGACAACGGGAAGCAATTTATCTCCAATTTATTTAAGGATTTGCTATCTAAATACGGCGTAACCCATATTCGCACGCCGGTGTATTCTCCGCAAAGCAACGCCTCCGAGCGTGTTAATAGAACGTTGATTGCTAGCATTCGATCATATTTGAGCGATCACGATCATAATCAGTGGGACAAAAATTTGCAAGAAATTGCGGCTGCTTTACGTAATGCCATACACGATTCGATACATTACTCCCCTCATTATGTCGTGTTCGGTCAACATATGTCGTTGCACGGTTCGGATTACTCATTGCGACGGTTACTCGATGAACATGATCCCAGCGAAGTCCAGGTATGGGCTAAGCCAGATCGAGTAAATCTCCTAAAAGATCGTATCATCCATTATCTACGCGTAGCACACGAAAAGAGGGCTCAACATTACAACCTACGCAGTAATAAGCGCTCTTTCCGAGTCGGTCAACCCGTTTTCATACGATCTTTTGCGTTGAGCGACGCGACGAACAAATTCTCCGCAAAATTGGCTAGTAAATTTAAACCCGCGATTATTACCTGCAAAGTCGGACAAGTAGCGTACGCAGTCGAAGATTTGAATGGCAAATCACTAGGTACGTATCATGTAAAAGATATCCGCACATGATGCCTGATTCATTCAATCACAATATTAGATCGTCGCGATATAATCGGTGTACATTTCGATTAATTTTTATGTATTTATTGGTTGTTGTTGTATTTTAGGCCCGGCTATATGAGACATCTCAGGGTGTGGGACGTTCCCACGTTTGTTACGACTCATTGGGGTCATAACAGGGCATAAAATACGATTGTTTTGTTAAAATCATATACTTAATGTATCTTACTGATAGCCCTGCCATCTATATTTTAATAGAAATTCTAACACTAATTTTTCCGGTTTTACCTCGTAATTACTCACCACACCACCGTGTACACTTTGAATTGGTATAATACTATAATCCCGTCTGTTTCCAACGTTATGGAACTTGTGTTTTTTTTGTTGTATTGGTATACATTATTTTCTCTTGTTGTCTCCTTTTCTCTTATATATATATACAATAAAGTGCCGCGCACCATGAAAATTTATAAAAAAACGGATGAAAGGGAAAATGGAGACAACAAGAAAAGATATTCGTGTTATTGGGAATGCGAAAAAAGTTTTTTTTGATGAGAATGAAAAATAAGTCGAGTTTTGGATTTGGTGCAGGCTAGTTCTTGGTTGAAAAAAAAAGAGTCGGCCATTAGTGTTGTGCATAATAGCAAAACAGTTTGTTTATAAAGAAATCTGATAATAAGTTTTTTTGATATATAAATACATATTATAAACATTACCACATTTTTTTTCTTTTTTTGTTGTGAAGATTGATGTGTAAAGTGTGCAGAAAATTCTCTGCGTTGTGAAAAAATTAAGTTATCTTAGCATTTTTGTGCGGTTCGTATATTGGTGTAAACGAGTTGCGACACATTTTCGGGGCGTTACAATCGGACGCATTCTGCGATATCAACCGCTAGCTTAATCAGTACGACAAGATAACGTCACAATTTGTTCGGTACCACATTTTTTTGTTTGAAGAGTACCGCATTTTCAACAGTTACCGAATTTCTACGGTGTTTTCTTCACGGGTGTGGCACAGAAATTTTCACCGCGGCTACTCAATTTTTGTTATACTGGTATCGGGGAAAGGCCCCGCAACGTTCGGGTAGCCAACCGGCTGTTCGATCTATGGTATATTGGCGGCCAGTTGAGGCCAGCTGTAGTTTATTTTGGTATCGGGGAAAGGCCCCGCAACGTTCGGGTAGCCAACCGGCTGTTCGATCTATGGTATATTGGCGGCCAGTTGAGGCCAGCTGTAGTTTATTTTGGTATCGGGGAAAGGCCCCGCAACGTTCGGGTAGCAGAATTATTTTATACCGGCGGAAGTGCCGCAACGGTCAGGGTGTGGCATCACTCGTGGCAGTACAGCTACAAGGCCGCATCAGTCAAGGTACCAACATATTTTTTTTTTTTTTACTTATGGTTAAATTTTATTTTATATTTACGTTCTCAAAATTTTAATTTCATATTTTTTTTTATCATTGTAATCGAATTCCCAAAATACGATTATACCAATAAGATTCGAATTTGATTCCTTTCGGAGTCTCGCATGGTTCAGGTCGCGTGGAGTGTAAATACGGTGGTTAGGTGGCCGTTATTAGTGTTGAACGTTATTCTTCGTGTTTATTTTTTTATTTTTTTTTCTTCTTCTTCTCTCTATAAACCTTGTTATGATTCTGATTTGAGTGCGGAGCGGGACCTTGAGAGCGGTGGGTAGAGAGTTTGAATAAATATATAAAAATTTTGGGGATGAACCTTGTGTCGGAATTATTTTAATTCTAGTTTACAGTTTCCCGTTCGTCAGTGTTCTGGTTATTACGGTTTACTTTATTGGTGTACTTTCCAACGTAAAATGAATTACTAAAGTTCTTTCGGTTAAGGTGTGATGGGAGAGGGAATTCCCATTCTGTGTCGGTGTAGTGTTTGCGGTCCCTTGGTGCCCGCATCCAATTTCGTAACCAGGGTTTAACCCTGTTTGAATTCGAATGGATGCGCGCACCAAGGCACCTCTACCGTTATTATTATTTTTATAATTTATTTTAATTTTTGAGTTGTTCGTTCCTCAGGTTCCGGCCGACGAGTTTCGGCGGAACATCGGTTATTATTATTATTTGCGTTTTTTTTTTTTTTTTTTTCAAATTATCTGTATCATCACGGTGTAAGCCAGGAGCCCTGCATGCCTCAAACCCCACGACCTTAGCACTTCTCCGTTGAGAACGTAGCCGGCAAAAATCACCGTGGAGGCCTCTGCAGGGGCTTAAGTGAAATCTGCAGGTTGGCAGTAGCCAGCCTGTAACAATTTTTTGCCAAATCTGAAACGGCAAAATATGAAAAATATTATGAGTTTAAACCTTTAATTACGAAAAATATAAATTAATTTGTTATAAAAAGATATATGAGTGCATAATTTCTTTATGTAAACGAATTAAAACATAACCCTCAAATACATATATTGATAAACATTTATAAAAACAATATCGAAATTTTTGTAAGGCGAAATCCTTAATGAAACAAACGCTATAAATGGCACTAGTAAATGGCACAAGGCAATAAGTAAATGATTCTTGCGAAACCCATTTACTTATCATATATAAAAAATGAAAACATTGATAGTATCTTATAGTATACACGACCATGAAAGACTCAGGAACGTGATCAAAATAATGTATCATTGCACGGCTGTTGTATACAATGAATAGGAAACCGTTCCCTATAATTTTTTTGTAAGTGATTTTGTAATTTTACCAAGTACACTTTATTTCTCTGGTGCCAATCCTAGAGATAAATCCATGTAGTGGCGTATACCGGAAGATAGGTCTTGGTTATCCCGATGTTCCTTGAGCAGCCCAGTTCCATATCATGAACAGAAAACAGTTTTCTATAATTCTTTTTATGAGTGATTTTGTGATTTTACCAAGTACACTTTATTTTCTCTGGTGCCAATCCTAGAGAAAAATCCATGTAGTTGAGGAGCGAAGATACCGGAAGATAGATCTTGGTTATTCCGATCTTCCCTGAGCAGCCCAGTTCCATATCATGAACAGAAAACAGTTTTCTATAATTCTTTTTGTGAGTGATTTTGTGATTTTACCAAGTACACTTTATTTTCTCTGGTGCCAATCCTAGAGAAAAATCCATGTAGTGGCGTATACCGTAAGATAGGTCTTGGTTATCCCGATGTTCCTTGAGCAGCCCAGTTCCATATCATGAACAGAAAACAGTTTTCTTCAATTCTTTTTGTGAGTGATTTTGTAATTTTACCAAGTACACTTTATTTTCTCTGGTGCCAATCCTAGAGATAAATCCATGTAGTGGCGTATACCGGAAGATAGGTCTTGGTTATCCCGATGTTCCTTGAGCAGCCCAGTTCCATATCATGAACAGAAAACAGTTTTCTTCAATTCTTTTTGTGAATGATTTTGTAATTTTACCAAGTACACTTTATTTTCTCTGGTGCCAATCCTAGAGATAAATCCATGTAGTGGCGTACACCGCGGGAAGATAGGTCTTGGTTATTCCGATCTTTCCTTGAGCAGCCCAGTTCCATATCATGAACAGAAAACAGTTTTCTATAATTCTTTTTGTGAGTGATTTTGTGATTTTACCAAGTACACTTTATTTTCTCTGGTGCCAATCCTAGAGATAAATCCATGTAGTGGCGTACACCGCGGGAAGATAGGTCTTGGTTATTCCGATCTTTCCTTGAGCAGCCCAGTTCCATATCATGAACAGAAAACAGTTTTCTATAATTCTTTTTGTGAGTGATTTTGTGATTTTACCAAGTACACTTTATTTTCTCTGGTGCCAATCCTAGAGATAAATCCATGTAGTGGCGTATACCGGAAGATAGGTCTTGGTATTCCGGATGTTCTCTGAGCAGGCCAGTTCCATATCATGAACAGAAAACAGTTTTCTATAATTCTTTTTGTGAGTGAGTTTTGTGATTTTACCAAGTACACTTTATTTTCTCTGGTGCCAATCCTAGAGATAAATCCATGTAGTGGCGTACACCGGAAGATAGGTCTTGGTTATTCCGATCTTTCCTGAGCAGCCCAGTTCCATATCATGAACAGAAAACAGTTTTCTATAATTCTTTTTGTGAGTGATTTTGTGATTTTACCAAGTACACTTTATTTTCTCTGGTGCCAATCCTAGAGAAAAATCCATGTCACTACATGGCCACTGCGTATACCGGAAGATAGATCTTGGTTATTCCGATCTTCCCTGAGCAGCCCAGTTCCATATCATGAACAGAAAACAGTTTTCTATAATTCTTTTTGTGAGTGATTTTGTGATTTTACCAAGTACACTTTATTTTCTCTGGTGCCAATCCTAGAGATAAATCCATGTAGTGGCGTATACCGGAAGATAGATCTTGGTTATTCCGATCTTCCCTGAGCAGCCCAGTTCCATATCATGAACAGAAAACAGTTTTCTATAATTCTTTTTGTGAGTGATTTTGTGATTTTACTTGTTTATTCAATTGCGGAAAATTTGTTCGAACTGCTTCGGCTAATGCTTTAGTGGCGTATTGTTGTTCTCTTTGTAATTCGTGGCTGAATCATCGTGCATGGAACGATTAAGTAATATAATTCTCTAATAATACTACACCTTATTCGCCAACACATGGCTTCTATCATAATCTATACCTCATTGTCCATTTCTGCTTTCTCCCTTATATTTCACATACAAATTGTTTGGATTCGACGGGGCACACGTGGATATGATAATCGCAAAACAAGTGCGAATTTGATGAGGTGATGAAGATATGACGGAATTTTTGAGAATATTGTTCCATTCGAATCGTTATCGAGCAACTGTAAGAGTTGAGGCTTCTTACGGTTAGTCGCACACAGATGCTCATTAACGGTTGGAAATGAAAGATGAGTCGGCAAATGAGTTTTGCACGCTGTTACAGGTTAGGGGTGTTCCTTTTAATCACAGATCGTAATCTGTTGATAAAAAATTTCTTTTGCATCCTGCCTCTATCGGGATTCAAACCCTGTACTTCCCGATCCAAACGGTAGTTTTCAGTTTTTGAAACGACGTTGGACCAGGAACATTCACCAACAACAATCGCAATTAGCAAAAAAATTCGTTATTTGGATGCACAGTGTAGATGCGACCCATCATGCCCTTCACAACTGTAGATCACCCATTGTCCGCTACTGATCGCCTACGATTCAATGGGTATTCGTCATTGCTTGTGACAGTGTTGACAATTAGGTCTCTCGGATATCGCTTGAAACCATCGATCATAGAGGGTGAGTCGTTTTTGAAAACTACGCACATGGATCATATTCTTAGGCACCACAGCACCCAATTTCGGATGAACAGATTCAACCGGAATTTCTGTTGCAATGATGCTATCAATTACACACGATCTGATTTTTTTTGAGGAACCAAACCAAATATGCACATGACGCTTTGGTATGCTATTCAACGGAGGACATCCAAATTAATCCATTAATTTTTAACTAGACCCAGTCCAAATTACCACTATGACGCTACATAAAATATGGCCTGATTTTTTGTATAGGTGTTCACTGTTAGTGCCACAACTTAAATTCATAGCCCCCTAACACGACAAATTATAAATACAAGATGCAGCTATTTACGAACTGGACAAACTTCACCCAGTCCAAATTACCACTAAACATGCGTCCAGATTTTAATTTATTTCACTATGACGCTACATAAAATATGGCCTGATTTTTGTCACAAAAATGTGTCACAACTTAAATTCTCAGCCCCCTAACACGACAAATTATGAATATTTTGTCCAGCAGTTTACGAATTGGTCTAGCTTCACCCAGTATCTATAAACATTCGAATTATATGTTATTGATTTTTGAAATATTTTTTCGGCGAAAATTTACTGCTATAATTTCAATTACATGTAATTTTCGGCTCATATCAACAGAAATTTGTACTACCACCTGATACAAAATATGTCGATAATGCAGGTTTTATTTTGGCTAACTTCAGTAACATGTTTTTGTACGGGATTTTGCGCGTTACCGATCCAGATAATCTTTTGGAAGAGAAAAATTTGTAAATCTTAGTGGAAAACTCGGAAACTTCCGAGAAAACTCGAAGAAAATTGATTTTTTTTCTAAGGAATTTTGAATTTTTTGCATGTTTTGATGTTTGGACACTGTACAGCGTGAGTGATGATATTCTAATTGTGTGCATTGCATCCATAAAAAGCATGTGAAGTTGTCCCAATTTTCATCCCAGGATTTTTATTTGTTATTTACACGAAACTATTCCATTCCATCCCAGTTTTTTTCATTTTATACCACTATAAGACGATTTAAATTATAAACACAACAACAAAATATCCCATCCCAGTTTTTCTCGTTTATTTGTTTTTCAAGTAAAACAAATACTTGGAAATACTGTATTATGTTTCGGCAATAGTAATTCTGTATTGCTACTCAGGATAGATTGGAATAACCAAGGTCTATCTGTGGATATACGCCACCATATAGATTTATTTCTAGGATTGGAATCATAGAAATTAAATTCTACCTGGTAAAATCACAAAATCGCTCACAAAAATAATTCGAAAAAGTGTTTTCTGTTCACGATATGGACCTGGGCTGCTCAAGGAACATCGGGATAACCAAGACCTATCTTCCGGTATACGCCACTACATGGATTTATCTCTAGGATTGGACCAGAGAAAATAAAGTGTACTTGATAAAATCACAAAATCACTCACAAAAAGAGTTATAGAAAACTGTTTTCTGTTCATGATATGGAACTGGACTGCTCAGGGAACATCGGGATAACCAAGACCTATCTTCCGGTATGCGCCACTACATGGATTTATCTCTAGGATTGGCACCAGAGAAAATAAAGTGTACTTGGTAAAATTTCAAAATCACTCACAAAAAGAATTATAGAAAACTGTTTTCTGTTCATGATATGGAACTGGGCTGCTCAAGGAACATCGGGATAACCAAGACCTATCTTCCGGTATACGCCACTACATGGATTTATCTCTAGGATTGGCACCAGAGAAAATAAAGTGTACTTGGTAAAATTACAAAATCACTCACAAAAAGAATTATAGAAAACTGTTTTCTGTTCATGATATGGAACTTTGCTGCTCAAGGAACATCGGGATAACCAAGACCTATCTTCCGGTATGCGCCACTACATGGATTTATCTCTAGGATTGGCACCAGAGAAAATAAAGTGTACTTGGTAAAATTACAAAATCACTCACAAAAATTATTATAGAAAACTGTTTTCTGTTCATGATATGGAACTGGGCTGCTCAAGGAACATCGGGATAACCAAGACCTATCTTCCGGTATACGCCACTACATGGATTTATCTCTAGGATTGGCACCAGAGAAAATAAAGTGTACTTGGTAAAATCACAAAATCACTCACAAAAAGAATTATAGAAAACTGTTTTCTGTTCATGATATGGAACTGGGCTGCTCAGGAAAGATCGGAATAACCAAGACCTATCTTCCCGCGGTGTACGCCACTACATGGATTTATCTCTAGGATTGGCACCAGAGAAAATAAAGTGTACTTGGTAAAATCACAAAATCACTCACAAAAAGAATTATAGAAAACTGTTTTCTGTTCATGATATGGAACTGGGCTGCTCAGGGAACATCGGGATAACCAAGACCTATCTTCCGGTATACGCCACTACATGGATTTATCTCTAGGATTGGCACCAGAGAAAATAAAGTGTACTTGGTAAAATCACAAAGCTCACTCACAAAAAGAATTATAGAAAACTGTTTCCTGTTCATGATATGAAACTGGGCTGCTAAGGCAACATCCAGATAACCAAGACCTATCTTCCGGTATACGCCACTACATGGATTTATCTCTAGGATTGGCACCAGAGAAAATAAAGTGTACTTGGTAAAATCACAAAATCACTCACAAAAAGAATTATAGAAAACTGTTTTCTGTTCATGATATGGAACTGGGCTGCTCAGGGAAGGTCGGAATAACCAAGATCTATCTTCCGGTATACGCCACTACATAGATTTTTCTCTAGGATTGGCACCAGAGAAAATAAAGTGTACTTGGTAAAATTACAAAATCACTCACAAAAAGAATTATAGAAAACTGTTTTCTGTCCATGATATGGAACTGGGCTGCTCAAGGAACATCGGGATAACCAAGACCTATCTTCCGGTATCTTCGCTCCTCAACTACATGGATTTTTCTCTAGGATTGGCACCAGAGAAAATAAAGTGTACTTGGTAAAATCACAAAATCACTCATAAAAAGAATTATAGAAAACTGTTTTCTGTTCATGATATGGAACTGGGCTGCTCAAGGAACATCGGGATAACCAAGACCTATCTTCCGGTATACGCCACTACATGGATTTATCTCTAGGATTGGCACCAGAGAAATAAAGTGTACTTGGTAAAATTACAAAATCACTTACAAAAAAATTATAGGGAACGGTTTCCTATTCATTGTATACAACAGCCGTGCAATGATACATTATTTTGATCACGTTCCTGAGTCTTTCATGGTCGTGTATACTATAAGATACTATCAATGTTTTCATTTTTTATATATGATAAGTAAATGGGTTTCGCAAGAATCATTTACTTATTGCCTTGTGCCATTTACTAGTGCCATTTATAGCGTTTGTTTCATTAAGGATTTCGCCTTACAAAAATTTCGATATTGTTTTTATAAATGTTTATCAATATATGTATTTGAGGGTTATGTTTTAATTCGTTTACATAAAGAAATTATGCACTCATATATCTTTTTATAACAAATTAATTTATATTTTTCGTAATTAAAGGTTTAAACTCATAATATTTTTCATATTTTGCCGTTTCAGATTTGGCAAAAAATTATCAAATTACATTACTACTCTAATATTACTTTAGAATTAGAAAACTATAAATGATAATAATATACTGGTAATACAACTACACAAAATAAAAATTTACTTGTTTCCTAAAGTGTACGCCAACACTAAGCATATTATATTTTTCGGGATGAGACTACACTTTTTCTATACGTACATTTTTTTTCGGGATGGTTACACTTTAGCGAAGAAACAAACCAAAAATTTCGGGCTGATATTTCGGGCCAACTTCAGCGACTTCATATTTTGGACTTACTTCAACGACTTATTTCATCTGACTCCAGCAGTTATTATGAACTGCCTACAACATATTTCTGATCCCATCAGATAAAAAGCATAACCATTCGGATTTAGTAAGTCGATGAAGTTAGCCCGAGCCCGATTTTTTTTTGGATTTCTTGGATAAGTGTAATCATCCCGAAAAAGTGTAAATACATTAAAAAATGTAGCACCATCCCGAAAAACAATTTATACTTGCGAAAAACAAAGAATACAGAAAAACAATATTATTGTAAAAAAAAATACTGGTAAACATTTTTTTTTTAAATTTATTTGTTCAACCCGAATAATTTGTGTAGTTGCTATGGGTCCACATTAAATTCTGTACCACAATACCTGGAGATAAAGCCACCAAGCTGGATATATGGTCAGACAGGCCACGGTACTAGCTAAGATGAAGAATTGACTCAGAGTCCATATCAGGTGGAAATAACCTTTATTTTTAAATTTATTTATTTAACCCGAAAAATTTGTGTAGTTGCTATGGGTCCACATTAAATTCTGTACCGCAATACCTGGAGATAAAGCCACCAAGCGGCATACTTGGTCAGACAGGCCACGATACTAGCTAAGATGTAGAATTGGCATCAAGTCCATATCAGGTGAAAATAACCTTTTTTTTTAAGTTTATTTATTTAACCCGAATAATTTGTGTAGTTGCTATGGGTCCACATTAAATTCTGTACCGCAATACCTAGAGATAAAGCCACCAAGCGGCATACTTGGCCAGACAGGCCACGATGCTAGCTAAGATGTAGAATTGGCATCAAGTCTATATCAGGTGGAAATAACCTTTTTTTTAAATTTATTTATTTAACCCGAATAATTTGTGTAGTTGCTATGGGTCCACATTAAATTCTGTACCGCAATACCTGGAGATAAAGCCACCAAGCGGCATACTTAGTCAGACAGGCCACAATACTAGCTAAGATGGAGAATTGACTCAGAGTCCATATCAGGTGGAAATAACCTTTTTTTATATATATTTATTAAATCCGAATAATTTGTGTAGTTACTGTGGGTCCACACAAAATTCTGTACCGCAATACCTGGAAATAAAGCCACCAAGCGGCATACTTGGCCAGACAGGCCACGATACTAGCTAAGATGTAGAATTGGCATCAAGTCTATATCAGGTGGAAATAACCTTTTTTTAAATTTATTTATTAAACCCGAATAATTTGTGTAGTTACTATGGCTCTACACTAAATTCTGTACCACAATACCTGCAGATAAAGCCACCAAGCGGCATATATGATGGTCAGACAGGCCACGATACTAGCTAAGATGTAGAATTGGCTCAGAGTCCATATCAGGTGGAAATAACCTTTTTTTAAATTTATTTGTTTAACCCGAAAAATTTGTGTAGTTGCTATGGGTCCACATTAAATTCTGTACCGCAATACCTGGAGATAAAGCCACCAAGCGGCATACTTGGTCAGACAGGCCACAATACTAGCTAACATGTAGAGTTGGCATCAAGTCCATATCAGTTGGAAATAACCTTTTTTTTAAGTTTATTTATTTAACCCGAATAATTTGTGTAGTTGCTATGAGTCCACATTAAATTCTATACTGCAATACCTGGAGATAAAGCCACGAAGCGGCATATATGGTCAGACAGGCCACGTTATTAGCTAAGATGTAGAATTGGCCCCTGTTCAATTTTAGATAGTATCGTGGCCTGTCTGGTCATATACGCCGCTTGATAGCTTTATCTTCAGGTATTGCGGTATAGATTTTATTGTAGACCCATAGCATTTACACAAATTGTTCGTGTTAAATAAATAAATTTTATAAAATCTTAGATAGTATTTTGGCCTGTCTGGCCATATATGCCGTTTGGTGGCTTTATCTCCAGGTATTGTGGTATAGAATTTAATGTGGACCCATAGCAACTACACAAATTATTCGGGTTAAACAAATAAATTTAAAAAAGGTTATTTCCACCTGATATGGACTTGAGGCCAATTCTACATCTTAGCTAGTATCGTGGTCTGTCTGACCATATATGCCGTTTGGTGGCTTTATCTCCAGGTATTGCGGTATAGAATTTAATGTGCACCCATAACAACTACACAATTTTTTCGAGTTAGATAAATTTAAAAAAAAAAATTTTACCAGTAATTTTTTTTACAATAATATTATTTTTCTATATTCTTTATTTTTCTCACGTATAATCATTTTTCGGGATGGTGCTACATTTTTTATGTATTTACACTTTTTCGGGATGGCTACACTTATCCAAGAAATCCACCAAAAAATTCGCGCTCGGGCTAACTTCATTGACTTGATTTTATACTAAACTTTATAAATACTATCATATCATAACGTAATTACCGTATGATCCGAATATCAATAGGTCTAATTTATAAAATTCCATTTTGCACGAAATAACGTATTTTTCCTGATAATTTTATTATAAACGGGAAACATATTGTTTTCGGTTTTAGGGCAAGTTAGGACAAACTTCAAGTCAAGTTTTAAAATATGACGGTATGTATTTCGTTATGCGACATTTCCCAAGAATCGTATGTCTCAATATTCAATGGAGCCAATATCCACACCCAATTATCATTCCATAAACAGTCATCATTATCGAACGTAAAATAATCGAGAAACTCAACACTTGTTGTTCTTCCTGTAGGGCAAGCAGCATATTCACAGAAGATTGAGCGAACCCAAAATAATAATATAAAGTAGAATAAATACACTTTATTAATGACATAAAGAAACTTACAAAAAACAGGTTTCGAATTTTCTTGATTCTCTCATCACTCTATTCGTATATGTATTATATTATTGTATAATTCACCGATCTTTACACCTCAACATCTTTTTTATATAAAATTCACAAAGAAAACAATAATAATATTCGAAAAATCGAAATACGTATTCAGCTACTCAGCACATTTCCCCTACTTGTGTGTATACAAAATAATAAAACAATAATCTTATATATCGATCTCTTTCGTGGTCACGGTACAATAAATATGCAAAATTTTATTTACGTTTTCTTTTCCATTTACACATTTACCGCATTCGACGCATCGTAACGCAATAATAAATTTCATTCATGTTTTACGATTTTATATATTCTCGCATTCTCATTTTCTCTTTTCGTTTTTGTTTTTCTACACATTTTATTTAAATCCAGCTGTTTATTAGAAATGAGAATTTCAGGAATGGTAAACTTTTTATTTTTATATCAGTTAAATTTATATCATAAAATTCCGTTTACAATTAAATAAACGGCAGTTAATTTTTCGTCTAATTAATTATCTGCTATTTTGATAAAGAGTTAATGGTAGATCAATTAAATACAGCTCGATACAGAGTAAAACTATGATTAGTAAATTTGGTTCGTTCCCTCTGCACATGCTGAATACACTGACATACATCGTAAAGAGAAAAGAAACAATTTTTTTTCTTGCACATTTTGTTTGATTTTTTTATTTCCAGCCGTCAGTCTCTTTTGAAACGTCGTCGTTCTTAGTTTGCGAGTCGTGCAAAACGTTGTTGTAATTTAGAAAGAAAGTTATAAATTTTTTCTTTTGATTTCATTCGATTTATTTTTGTGTTCAAATCTAATTAATTTCAATTAATTGTTTGTTATGTAAATTAAGGAAATTAATTACGAATTTTGTGAATATATATATATTGTGCTATTGTTATATTGTTATTGTGCTTTAAAAAAAAAAAAAAAAAAATTTCGTGCGTGTGCATATAAATTAATAAAGGGAATTTTCCAAAAAATTTCTTATCTGCAAATAATTTCTTATGTTGGTATAATTAGTGTGGTTTATGTGTATTGCAAAAAAATATATAATTATTTATAGTGAATATAGCTAGTTTGGTTTGAATTAGGTACACACCTAAAATTTAATTTTATTATAAAATTTGTATGTGAATTTCGAATTAATTTTGTGTGTTTGTGTCGTAAATAAAATTCGCCAAAATTAACGGGAATAGAGAAATGTTGGTTACGTCGGAATCTAGTCCGGCTACTCCTAGCCGAGCGCCATCGATTTTGGATAGTCCAACGCTGGCGCGGGTCGAACGGGCCCGTTTACGATTGGAGGCAGCCACTGGGCAACGTGAGGATAGCCTAGAAAGGAGTATTTTAACACAAAAGGTAAGTGCACACCTATATAACGAACCGGTTGTTTCGTATCTATTATTGTTTTCTATTTCTTAGAATAAACAAGTTTACTTTCTTACAATAATAAAACATTTTTGGTGATGAAACTGTAAGATAGATGAACATCTGTTTCTATGGTATGCCTAGGGTATTTATATGGTCGTCTCTATTTTCTTCTGAAATTATTTCATCATCATCTCCTCGTCATTTATTTTTAATACTTGTTGTTTCGGTTTGGTGAATTATGATGTTCAAATATTTTTTCTGATTGTGACAAGTGAACAATTGACACAGTTTTTAATGACTCATGGATGGGTATTAATTAAGTTGGTGGTTAGCCAGTGATACCAGTTACGTATGTAATTTTAAGTATATTTAAGAAATTTTTTGAATTTTATCGTATAATCTAGAAACAGTGACGAAAGAATGATCTGAATTTTACGTGTTAATTAAGAGTCATTTATACACAATGCTCAGCATTTAAGTAATTAAAAATTAGCAAGAGACAAAGTTACTTAAGGTTTATTGTGCATTGTGTCATTTTGTTCAGTTCTGTTTAGTGTACGTACCACTTTGAATTTTATCACCTGTGTGCTTTATTTGTTTGTATTATTTGCATTGTCTTGAAATGATGCCTATATATTGTGTACTTCAAGGTCTAGTAATTTTTAAAAATTGTTCGTCTCTAAGTAAATTTAATTTAAGTTGTTGTGTGTGGAAAATAAAATATTTAATTAGTCGAATGTTCGATACTTGTTAATTGGTAATGATGATATATGCCTTGTACGATTAGACCTAGAAAACTGAATTTTACGTACATTAAGTAACAAGTACGAAAATCAAAATATTTACTTAACCCTCTCAGGTTTATAAAAAATTGGGAGGGCTGTCTATTTTTTTGTACTGGGTTTTACACTTAGCTAGGTCTAAATTAATGTAATTTTTTAATTAATTTTTTATTTAATCTGGAAGATATAGGAAGTGACATATATATATATATATATATATATATATATGTGCCAATTTCCAGTAACTACAGAAAAATTGAAATAAAATTCAAAATGATGTTATATTTAGGTTAGTATATGTAGTTTAGTTTTATTAATTAAAGAATCATACACTACACCATTCATAACAAAATAGTCATGTATCACAAAATATATGTAGATCACATTAATGTAGCATACATAACTGCGGAGTTGATTGCGACAAAGTTCTGCAGTTTTCAGTTGAAGTTAGACATTGCTCAAAATATTAGTCTATTCGGTACGTCATTTTCCTTGTCAAATTTTTCATTTGTAATTTTCGCTTGGACGTTGAACAATATATAAATATTTCTCAGTAGGCGTACATTTTTTTTATTAGTTTGACGTTTCAATTTTCGAAAAATTGGTGAAACGAATGGTTAGTAAACTACACACAATTGGAGTTAAAAAATCAATCAAATTTACAGCAGAAGAATTGGAACTGCTTAATGACCAGTGCAGTCAAGAGGGTTACAAAACTTTATACCACGATGTGGAAGTAGTCACAATTCGTGAGTACATAGAAGGTGAATACTCGGGTATTGAGCACGAAATTGTTCATTGTGTGGTTCAGACTCCGAGAACAAAATTGATGACGGAAGAGGCTTAGCCTGTCGCAGAATTCGCTTTTCAATATACCAAAGACAATCGCACAAAAGTTACTGCGGTACATAATAAGGCCAATATTACTTATACGAATGTCTGGTGGTGTTTTTTCCGCTGCAGTGACATGGCCGTTAAATATCCCGAACTGAAATTTGAAGATAATTATTTGGATAATGTGTGCTAAAACATGGTGCAGGATCCACGTAAATATGATGTGCTTATTATGCCAAATTGACATTTCTATTGTATGATGACATTTTAAGTGATATGTGCGCTTGTATATAGTTTGTGGTTTAGGCACGAAATATATATAACCAGAACCGCCATTGCGTAGAGCAAGACATTTTTTCCCTACCTTATTTTTTTACAATTCTATTTTATGGATTGAATCCAAGAATTTTTTATCCTCACAAATATATAATTGTCATACATCTAAATTTTCTGTCAAATATATAGCAAATATATGAGCACAAAATTTAGTTCCTTTTGTAGTTTTTGGTTTGCAATCTTGAGGAAATCATAGCTCAAAATAAAAAACATTTCAATTTGATTGCGGCAAGAGTAGGCGCGGGGCATAAAGCAATTTACGCAATTTGATTGGTTTAAACTGCGGGAACGATTGCGACAATCGTTGTATCCGCAAGTATGTATTCAGCATAAAACTTAAAAAAATCAAAAATAAAGACTAATTAAATTTGTGGTAGTCTCCAAAACAATCTCATTCGGTTGTGTAACATAGTTATACCATAAAGTTAAATACTACAGAGTGAATGATAGCAGCTGTCAAGTGAGTCAAATTCGGAGGGTAAAAGAGAAAGCATATAAATCAACGGGTCGTATTTAGAATTTGCTCGATTGAAATTTAAAACTTCTCAAATTCCCAATTATTTTTATTCGAATATAGTACGCATTAATTGTTTTTATTTTCGATAAAAAAATTATACTTATAATATTCCAAAATAAAAAATAATTATGAAAAGAAAAACACGTAGAATATGTACGTAGTAATAAGAGAAATGCGACACTGGTAATATAACATATGTTTACAAACACACACACAAAATGAAAAACCCCACACCGAAATCAAAATTGTTTACTTAATTTTCTCTGATTTATAAATTAAATAATGGATAAATTTATCACAAATCACTTTTTTCTTAACATAATTTACATTTTATTTTATATAAACACTTAGTAAACTTACTGATGGTAAGATACGCCTTTTTGAAATCTTTTAGGCGAATTTTTACAATTTTTGACAATACACTTCATTTCAATAACAAGTTTATAATTTTTTTTATCAAATAATGCACACCACACACTACTATATAAACCAACTAAATATTTTATAATATTTTTATTATTTTAATTAATAATTTTAAAATCACTAAATTAAGTCGTCATCATAGGTTGTCACTGCGCACATAAATAAACATCTGATTTGGGGATTTTCGTTTTGAAATATGAGTAAGCCATATGCTTTTTTATATAACCATCCTTCACCAACGTGCCTCAAATGAAATAGCAAATATTATATGCTTCTTTATATGGGGGAAAAAACATTTCTACTCTGTGTAGTATAACTCTATTAGTTATACATCACATATGACACAAAAGTTTAGAGTTCTATTATAAAGTTGTGGGGTCTTTTTTTTGCATCCTATGGGTTTCTGTGAATGTTTGACATCTGTGATTACCAAGTTTCCGTTTCGATGTTTGGTAAAGAGTAGACGTGTGCTCCCGTTTTTCGTGAAGAGAAGCTACCTATTAGTTCTCGAGCAAAATGCTCCTACAAATTTTTAAGCTCGATAATTTATATTTCAATTTCAACTCATTTAAGGCTTCCAAGTACCTACACAACATTTGAATTGTTCACAGCAATATCAATTAAAACAAAAAAATATGTTAAAGTAAAATTTCGTTTTAAAACGCCAGTCAATTTCATAGACTACTTACATTTTTTTGACCCTCCTTAAACTGATTATATTGAATAATCATATATGGACGTGGGACTATTAATTTTTCACTGCTTCCTTGCACTCCTCGTTTTACTGACGATTTCAAAATTGGAGATGAAAAGTTTGAGCACATAAAAAACGGTCCTACACGACTTAATGTTGCGCTTCCATAAAGCATTTTGCAAATTTGGGGAATTAAAAAATTGTCTATATAAATTTCGTTATCCAGTCGGTAGATTTATCCTTTTTTTCTTCCATTGTAAAAATCGAATTGGTACAAATATGCCAATTATTTGAAGCACATCTACACCACATCACCATTTAATGGGCCGACCTGGAATTAAAAAATATTTGAGAAAATCACTTTTACTAGAGAAGACATAACTTAAATACGTACTGATATTATGCCCTTTAAATTGATTCATGTGCTCATCAATCGATTGAGCTTTTGAGTTGAAATGCTCAATTAATGGTCGAATTTTATATGCGCCATCAAAATTGGAGTCAGTTGGAGGCGGTGTCTTTTTTATTATCATAAAAATGTAGGGCAGATCGAACTTCCTCAAAACGACGTGAGTACATAGTATTCGCAACAAATGGAACTTTTAAATCTGGTTGGCTAGACCAGTAGATCTCTATATATTATATATTAGTGTGTTTCGCCAAGTGCCTACGGCAAATAGCGTAAAAAGCAGTAGATCTCTTATGGAAGGCAATACGTGATAGCACATGACAAGGCTTACGCCCAAAAATGTCCGCATTTCTGACGTGTGTGAAGTATTCCAGACTTTCTATAGATGCTATGTTTGTATGAGTATCACACTGTTACTTCAAATTTAAATAGGAAAAAAATGAATCGTATTGGAAATTTTAAAGTTTTTTAGAAAATGACTCAAACCGGTCAAACCTCAATTTAAATCAAAAATTTCTGAAATAAAAATTTATAAACATACTCAACCACGTATTGTATAGAAATTATTGAGACTTTTGTTAAAACAGATTAAAACTTTAAAACGATTAGAATAAATATTTAATAAAACGCGAAAAAGACTCAAACTTGAGTTAAAATTAAAATGACATAAAAACACCTAGAAAATAAAACTTTGTATCAAAGAACTCGAAGTCAAGCATTGTAAGCACCAAATGGTTTATTTAGGTGACTCAATGACTAACTTCATGTACTATTGGCCGGATAATGGTCGTGCAAATTTGTGTAAAATTCTGCACACTGATAATATGAAAATTCGTTGCAATAATCCCGAAGTCGTGCATTATTACCACCAGCCCACTAGGTGGTTTAAGTTAGGTGACTCATATGAAGTCGGTCATTGCGTCAACCAACTTAAACCACCTAGTGCTAATAATGCACGACTTCGGGTTATTGCTACGAACTTTCATATTCTCAGTATACCGATATTATTTTTACTCAGATTTGGATGGCCATTATTGGCGATTCCCAGAGATCGTGATTCAGGTTTGGTTAGTACATGAAGTAGGTCATTGCGTCAACCAACTTAAACCACCTAGTGCTCATAATACACGACTTCGGATAGATTACTACGAGTTTTGATATTCTGGGTGCACTGATTTCATTTTTACTCAAATTTAGATAGACAATATTAGCTGTTTCAGATATTGGTGATTTAGGTCAGAGTCACCTATCAGTAGCCAAAAGATTTTTTTGTTTTTTTATACTAAATTTTGTTGGCCATTGACGACCATATCTGGAGATTGTAATTCAATTCTCGCTAATTCGTGAAGTAGTTGATTAAGCTCCTACCTAAACCCATCTTGATCTAATAAAAAAACTGCTTCAGGTTTATTGCTACAAATTTTTATTAAGTTTTACTGCTGTAAAAGGATATTCTAATTTGCTTCTAAAAGTAAAAAATTCTTAAGTTGATTCGGTATATTTTTTTAACCTCTGGAAAAATTTCTGGAATTTTTGTTTATTAATATGAAACTGAAAAATTTTTTCTACATATAGAAACTCTTTAAAATTTCAATTGGAATTAGCAGAATTCAAGATAAATTTGTATACGTATATGATTTTAATCTATGGAATATTTCACGGGCCCGCATTTCTGAGGGTTCAATATGAAATTGAATTCCTTTTTCGCAACAATATAATCAACAAGTCAATTAATTTAATTCATCCAAATTCCCAACGGCATTGAAGAATTCTAGCCGCGGCGTTGGAAAATTGTCGGCAGCTATATTTTCGGGTAACAATACATTTTGGTGTGATACTCCTGATTCAAGCTCATTTTCATGCAATATAACCAGTTCGTCATGATCTAGAAGTGCTTCAATTATAATTTCACCTATGCCAACAGCTTTAATATCGTCTTCAAGAAATTGGTGGTGTTCTTGATCAAGCTGTTTGTCATCTTCGTCATCACTATTGCCTGGCCATAACATTTAAATGAGTTCATCGTCCGAAAGCAAAAATTGAAGGTTATTTTCGACATAAGTAATTTTACTCATTGTTTATTGCTAAACTGATATACCGAATATTTTATTTGTAAAAAATAACATCTAAGTCAATATACTTTGTGGGACAGCTTTGTGCCAAAGTGCAATAGAGATAAAAAAAAATATATTGGTTTTGCAAATGTTTGCATTTGGGCACATATACATATGTCACATTATTAAATTTTCATTATTTAAATAAATAACAAAATTTGTTTAATTAATTTTATCTTAATTACTTGGTGTAACGGTATTTCACTATTAAAACTAAACTTTTTACTTCAAAAGTTACTATGCGACCTATTTTAGGCTCTAAATAAAGCATATGAATATCTATTTTTAAATAACGGAAAAATATGTCAAAACTGCAATAGATAATGTTTTAGCACCAAAATAGTGCATTTCAAAATTTGTTGTACCATGGTATATTAAAAAAAGACAACCAAAAATATGTATGGATAAATATGATAAATCCTTACACGATTATTTAATGTTTCTAGGTAAAATTTTTTAAACTAAACCACATCCAACTCCCAATTACTATTACTCGGATGCGTGGTGGGATAGTTACCCACTCCATGTTACTGTTAGAACAGAAGTTCATGATTCCGCTTTGACATGGCTGGGGCAGGAAAAATTCTCGAAGTTTCTTTAACTCTGTGCGTGCTCCGACGAAATTGGTGGCATTGTCGGAACATATTTTTGATCACATACCGCGACGTGATTCAAAGCGACGCAAACACGCTAATAATGCTTGAGTTGTGAAATCTAGAACAATTTCCACGTGAACAAATGTATGTTTTAATTTTATGTTTTTGATCTGACTGAATATTTTATAAACTTAAAATGGACAGGAAAAATCTATTCCAACTATTGAGAATGGTTTCGTGGATTTTTTATTCGGCCTCCAACACGAATAATTGACGAACACAAATGATTGAGAAAGTGATTTTAATGAGCTTTTATTGTTGACACAATTGTTAATTTGAACTAACTTAATGTCTTCAGCAAATTCTTCAAATTGAACCCTTTTAGGAATAACCTGAAGAGGTAATGCGTTTTCATTTGCGGTTAGAATAATTTTCGAAGTGACGAATATTATTGAATTAAATTAAACTTACTTCGTGACGTTGCAATACCCGTGTGACTGGGTTTTCGAATCTCTGGATCTTGATCCGAAATTAATGTTTTGTTTTCACTTTGAGGCTAATCAATTTTATTTTTATAAGCTCGCTCGAGCTCCTACTGAGACATACATCTTGTGACTGAGGGACGTAATTTTGCTTCCAATCCCAGCCCCGCTATTCCCAGCATTATTTGTCCATTCGATGATAGACTTCCTAAATTATCTTCATTAACTGAATTATTTGGAATTTTATCGATTGTGTCAGTATCCAACATTGCTAGCTCGTTATTTGTTGCACGACTGTTGACATCTGATGTATTCGGTTACTCCAAATGGATTCTGGACGTTGGTATATCCTCGATGATGTTAACAGGGTGCACTCTTCGATTTTGCTGTTATTGAAATTTGTGGTTGACGATCGTAATTAAAATGTAAAAAGTGATGATGCTTTATTGAACACTGTTTTGGATCACAAAAATCTGGACAAGTATCGATCTAGTAGGTACCACGACAATATGAGCAGGACTGAATGCCAGACCATAATGTTGAGAAGTTTTTCTTGGTTCTAAAAGTATTTGAATCCGGTTTCGGCTTTGTAGTTGACGAAGATGAATTTTTGAGAGCTCTCAGCACTCGTATACGACTTTGAAGGATTTTAATGAAATTTTCAAAAGTATATGCAAAGTTTTGTCATTGGAACGCATGATTACTTCTGTACGACTAGCTGTTTATAACAATCCGTGCTGGACGGGCGATATTCGGATGTCCAGGTAATGCGTTGAGAAATATTCGACAAGATAATCAACACGTTTTACTTTTAAGTTTATTTGTGGATTTTTTAGTTACGTTCCGATTTTCCACTGCAATTATTTTCCTGATGCTTATACGTTGAAGGTACTTTTGAGAAGAACGAATAATTTTTATTTGACAAATTTATACAGTTTTAATATTTATGTTACAGTGACATCTATCGTGTGATATTCAAATTATTAGTAAAAGGTTTTTTTTGTGTTATTGTCATGAATCTATCACAAGATAGAGGTCTCTATACATTACAATGAAATAGATTTCTCCTTTTAGCGATATCAACGTTTTAAATGTAAGTTTTACAATAAATTAATTAATGATAATACATTGGAACATAATTATAATTTTAAATAAAAACAAATTGTCTACTAACAAAGTTTGACATAATTTTTGGCAGATGGCCAAACTCTACACACTATTACATATTGTGAATTGATCTTTAGCAAACGTCAATAACAAACATATGTCAACACACAATGGGCTGAGTATAAAATTGTTAAAATAAATTTTACTGATAATAATCGTTTTCCAGGTGTTTCAGCATACCGATAATTGGCTGTTCTCATGAACACTAGCGTTATGTATTTTTTCTGATATAGATGGTGAAATAAAATTAGATTCCAACTTTCGACGTTCACTTTCAGTCCAGGCCCGTTTATCCCCTCAATTAATGAGTATGCCTTACTACCACTTACATGCGACACGTAGTTCTTCAAAGATATCACGAAACCTTAACCAGTCAGATTCCTTACCGCTAAATGATGGTAACTTAATTTCGTGCATTCGCACTTCTAATGAAGAAAATGTGTTTGTCAAATCTACTACGAAATTATTGTGTAATGAGACGTTTCATGGTTCGGATTTTTTGATTTCATGCAATTGATTCAGAATACTACTTTCGAAGTTGCCATAGCCATCTTCAAATGTTTCGCTATCCCTTCCCGCTGTCACTTCGAACAATTCGACTTTCGATTGAATTTCATCATATTTATTATAAACTCCACGTAGCCGCGGTGTAAGACGGACTCACATGAACCAACAACATCGGTTAACAACAATCGTGAAATATTTTTCTGTACGCTTAGTTACCTGATGAGGACCTGAATGCAGAGGTTGTAAAGCTTTTCTCAACGCACCAGTCCGCAACTCTTTACCAACGAAAGGCCTAACGATTGAATGCCTTGAGGCTGGAGTAGGTTTAATTTCATTAAAATCAGAATTAATTTGCTTGCCAAATTCACTTTGTGGTATAAGTATCATGAACGTTTTTGAAAACCTGACCAGGTATCCTGATTGTACTTCTATAGACAAAATCAGATGAAAAAGCTTATAACTCTTTACTGAAAAAAGATCTCAAACCGAGTAAGGGGGTTGGTAATATATTAGTCCGAGCTGTCCTTTCCGTGACACATGTTAGCAGCTTTAAGCATGGGCATCATAACTAGGCTGTAGTTCTTTTATGTTGAAAACCGAGAAAATGTGAAAGTTCGAGATATAATACGGATTAAAGTAGAGCCCACTGATCCGTAACAATGAAGACTGGAACACCAAAACGAGATATTCTAGCTGAATAAACATCAAACGCCACAGTGCAGTAGTTCGGTACAAGAACGGCTTCAGGCCAACGCGTGTATCGAACTATTAACGAAACACAATATCGATAATTACCAGAAAAAGGTAATGAACCAATGATGTCGAGGTGGATTTCTGTAAAACTTTACGAAGGTAATTGAAAGTTGTTGAGAGGGCTCTTATGCCTTGAACTTTTGATTTTTTACAGTGTACATGTTACGGTAAAAGTCCAAAATCGCTAAATGTCCGAATAAAAATTGGAAAAAAATGTTTTATTGCTTCGAAATGAGAGTCCTATATTCTCGGAATGGTTCACCCTTCACTCCACGGAGTATTTTTTACTCTGTGCGGTGAAGGGTGAACCATTTGGAGAATATGGGAGTGTTATGCCAATGATTTCGAATCAATAAAGTGCCCTCATAGCGCTTAGCCCTCTACCTGGGAGTAACTCAAACTACGAGGATGCGAGGATGGAGGCCAACAAACGTTTCAAAACCCTCGTACTTCTGGACAACCGGTTTTTAATTGTGTAAACGATTTAAAAAATTTAAATGTCTAACATTTAGCGACGATTTCAGACTTTAACCGTAAGATATACATTGTTGGGTAAACATATCCGAATCTTTCACTTCATGGTCTGGGGACCGAACCTGGGGTGCGGTATATTATACCATCGAAAAGTGTACCATACGAAAAGTGTAGCTACACAAATTAATGAAAAGTGTAGCTACACAAATTAACGAAAAGTGTAGCTACACAAATTAATGAAAAGTGTAGCTACACAAATTAACGGAAAGTGTAACTACACAAATTAATGAAAAGTGTAGCTACACAAATTAACGAAAAGTGTACCTTCTAAAAAGTGTGGCAAGTGTTCTAATATTCGTCAAAATGCTTGCTACACTATGGCCGATTCCAGAAAACTCAGAGATGTTATCAAGTGTGGGCATATATTTTCTAAAAGTGGACGAATCGTCCTGTTCAAAATAGTAAACTACATTAAAATAAAAAGACCTTTTATTTTTATTTACCGGTTTTTGACCGGTGTGAAGTATTTAACGGAAAGTGTAGCTACACAAATTAATGAAAAGTGCAGCTACACAAATTAACGCAAAGTGTACCTTCTAAAAAGTGTGGCAATTAAAAGTGTAAATAACACACTTTTACTAAAGAAGATCGTAAAAAAGTATATTTCATGTACATTTCGGGATCAAACTTTATCATAATAATTCTAGTCTAAAAGTTAAGTTAACTTCATTAAATACTTTTCGTTAAATACTTTATACCGGTCAAAAACCGGTAAATAAAAAAAGGTCTTTTTGTTTTAATGTAGTTTACTATTTTGAACTGGACGATTCGTCCATTTTTAGAAACTATATGCCCACACTTGATAACATGTCTGAGTTTTCTGAAATCGGCCATAGTGTAGCAAGCATTTTGACGAATATTAGAACACTTGCCACACTTTTTAGAAGGTACACTTTTCGCTAAAAACTTCACACCGGTCTTTATCTGGCTTCTGATAAAAATCGTGAGTCAAAGGTTTAGTATTCGAAACATCTGCTGTACCACTGCTCCGATCACAAAATCGGATGCGTCAACCATCATTGCTAAACGAGCTTTAAAAGAGGGGTGTGAGAGAAGACGCTGAAGTTCATTCAATTAGTGTTTTACTATGATTGTCAAATACATACCAAAAATTTACACTGTTAAATTTAAAAATATTCCAATTGGATTTGTTTTGTAGTAAAATTAAAACATTTTTAGATAAATTGTAACATTTATATTACTGAAATCCCTGAGTCCCTAATAGTGTTGCTGTAAAGATTAAATAATTTTACCAAATGAGATAACCACGAGAAAGTTGTGTTTCAATTTACTAAAGTTTTTTAATTCTAAAGAAGACTATTTTAGACAATGTTTCTGGAGAAGTTCTTGGACAAAAGTTTTTGGACACAAATTTATGCGAGTGTTCTGTGTGAAGTTTTTGGACACAATTTAATTTCTTTGACAAAAATTTATGGAAGTGTACAATTTTAACAGTGTATTTATTTTATATTAAAATAATTCGAAAAAAATTATAATAAATACTGAAAAAATAAAAGAATTTGTTTGACATTAAAAAATCTAAAATGCTCATTATTATAAATTTTTAAGTAAATCACATACCATACTGTATAAAATGATAAACCAAATAGTAAAAATCTCAGAGATTGGCTCGCATAATGACTATATACGTTCGAAAGGGGATACATTGAACTATTTAAATCAGTGAGCACCATCTCAAAATGATGAAGAACGATCTTGTATCGAATTTTTAAAGTTTTACCAATACAGCGAGTCTGCATATCCACGGATGTTCTACTACTCTAAGCCAAATAGCAAAAATGTCAGAATGGCTCGCATAGTTAGTATATACGTTCGAAATGGGATTCATTAGGATATACAAATCAATAAGCCCTATAACGATATAATGACCAAGGCTCGTGAATCGAATTTTTAAATCCCCTTTCGAACGTATATAGTCAGTATACGAGCCAATTTCTGAGATTTTGGCTATTTGGATTAAGAGCAGTAGAACATCCATGGATATGCAGATTCGCTGTATTGGTGAAATTTTAAAAATTCGATTCACGAGCCTAGGTCATCATATCGAGATAGGGCTTACTGATTTGAATAGCTCAATGTATCCCCATTTGAACGTATATAGTCACTATGCGAGCCAATCTCTGAGATTTTTACTATTTCTTTTATCATTTTATACAGTATAGTATGTGATTTACTTAAAAATTTATAATAATGAGCATTTTAGATTTTTTAATGTCAAACAAATTCTTTTATTTTTTCAGTATTTATTATAATTTTTTCGAATTATTTTAATATAAAATAAATACACTGTTAAAATTGCACACTTCCATAAATTTTTGTCCAAGAAATAAAATTCACAAAGAACACTCGCATAAATTGTTGTCCAAAAACTTTTGTCCAAGAAATTCACACCGGTCAATGTTTATACTTTTTATCTCTGATCCTAGAGATGTGCACGAAGTCTCACCTATATTACCGAATGAATAGCCAAATCAAAACCCCACGTGAGTGGTGACGGGTTCCCATTAAATTATGATGATTTTTAACTAGCCCAGCGTATTTTTAAACAAATGTGGTTTTTGATTTCAATTTATTTTCAAATTTTTCTGTTACCGCCCCGAGCGATTTTCACAGCTTTTAACATGTATTTTAGGATAGCGTAGACAAAGTTCTAATACTGAAATGAACATTGTTAGTTCCATGAATTTCTTGGCCAGAGGCATTTTTACGTTTATGATTATATCCCATATACCAGAAATGTTCACGGGTTACATTTAAGGTATGGTTGAGTACCACGTCTACCACACGAATTGCAATTAAAGGTCATATTAGACCTTGTACCGGCTTGTCAGTTACTTTAATGAATGACATTCTATTTTAAGTTAAACACGTACGTCCCAAAATACCACTTAAATAATTGGATATTACCGCTGTACGTATTGACTTGTTTTGAATTAAAGACGACTGAAATGATACAGAAATATAATTATTTTTATGTTTTTACAGTTATTGTTAAAACAGTTTAAATAATCATTTATAACAGAACTAAACTTGAACACGGTGTATAAAAATTAGTTTACTATTCTCACTATTACACGTAGATTATCACGTAGATTTTTATATTTATCGCGATAAATATGAAATACAAGAAAGCGGTCAAAATTATTATCGCGCAAGAAAATAATTCTTGTTTAAGAATTTTTTCGGCTTTTCGGACAAAATATTATTTTAATGGACACCCATTAAAGTCGCAGAAAACAAAGAGGCCATTTATTAACAATATTTCTACCACAAAAGTAGAAAAAATGCACTCCCCTCCCCCAAAACCTTTAACCCCAGGGCGTACTTGTGTACACAAAGAACACAAACCCTTGCAATTTTTTCTATATTTTTTCTACTTTTGTGGTAGAAATATTGTTAATAAATGGCCTCTTTGTTTTCTGCGACTAAAATAGTCGTAAACATTGTATGGGTGTCCATTAAAATAATATTTTGTCCGAAAAGCCGAAAAAATTCTTAAACAAATTAAATTCACGGACGATTATAAAATTCTTCTTAAAATAATTCTTCTTCTTCTTCTTTAGAATTCATTTTAAATTTGTAGATTAATTCACACTTTGACAAAAATGACACTTGATGATTGAAATGTGATCCGATTATACGCTATAATAGTTCCGATGACACATGATGATTGCTACGATAATCGGTTTTGGTCTGCCATCATAATATTTTATCGCGATTTTCACTACCTGATTTACAATCGCGATAAATATAAATCGCGATAATATTTGTATCTGTCTACGGTATTAAAGATACAGAAATTTATAATTTTCAATCAACGGCCGTATCTGGTTTTCCCCGGGAATATGAAATTGGGAATTATTGACAAGTTTCTAGAAGTTGCGAATTTTTTATTCCCCAAAATATATTCTGGCGCTTGGAAATTTTTTTTTTTTTGAAAAAATAATTGAAGAATTATGATTCGAACATTTTCGAATTTTTAAACATTATTTTTTCTAATAAATATTCATTTAAAAATAAATTAAACTTGTATTGATTAAGTAAGGTCGCAATACGTGTTTTAGTTTATAAATATCTACATGAAAAAAATTTCCCCAAAAAATTGTTCAAAGTCTGCTAGAATATACTCATGTGGGAACGGGATAAATAGATAAAAAATAATTATTTTGGAATTAGTGCAATTTCTAATTACAACAAAATATTTTCCCAATTCCCCGGGAAAACCAGAATAGGGCCATAGGACATGAAACTAATTGATGATATTACACGTAATATGGATTCGAGCTAATTTAGTGTGCTTGCACACTTTTAGATTTTCCTAAAGCGTTAGACCCAACTAATCATTTTAATTGTTGAAATTAACTCAACATTTTTAAATCTCATCGTCATTGGAAATTGTGTTTTCAAGTTCCTTTTTTCGATGGGCTGCCGCAACATTTTTTTAAGTCTCCAATTAGAAAAATTCAACTAGCAAGCTTAAGTACAGTTTGTTCCAATTTGAAATAACTCTTTGGTTTATAAATTCCGGTCGATAAAATTAAAACAAAATTTATAATTTCTTTTTTTAAATTGAAATTTCAGATTTTTTTTTTGATTTTCAAGGTTTCGATTTCAATTTTGATGTCTGCACTAAACTCTCCTAGTTCCTCACATACGAATTCGCGGTATGTCAATTCAATTTCGCAAAATAATACCGTGTCTTATATTCCCGAGCGTTTGCGTGAATTAATTGACTCAAAAACCACGAATATACCAGCTGCTATTATTTATGGCGTTATTTAATTTTGCCTACGTGATTTTTAAACCTTTGCAACCACTATATAACCAAGAACCCTAATGTTTGGTTCAAAATTTTATAAAATCAATTGTTAATAGCCAACGAAACCAAGCTGCTAAGAAGCTACTTAAGGGAGTTCTCATTTTTACAAGGGTTTGTGTTCTTTGTATACACAAGTACGCCCTGGGGTTAAAGGTTTGGGGAGGGGAGTGCATTTTTTCTACTTTTGTGGTAGAAATATTGTTAATAAATGGCCTCTTTGTTTTCTGCGACTAAAATAGTCGTAAACATTGTATGGGTGTCCATTAAAATAATATTTTGTCCGAAAAGCCGAAAAAATTCTTAAACAAATTAAAGTCACGGACGATTATAAAATTCTTCTTAAAAGAGTTATGTTTGCTGTATGTATTAAAATGACGTTGAAACCTAAAGAAAAACGGTAAATCGAATTCCTTGTCGTGTTGGTAACGGAATTTATCCGACACTACATTTATATTACTAACTTGCCGTTTTCTTAGATGCGTAGATTCAATAATTTGCGATAACTGACGCCAATGACGAAAAACATCTTCATACATATTAGAATATAACCGAATAAACATGTGTTCAACACTGGTAATATCCTTATCTATGTTAATTGTTCGATAGTGTTGATATAATTTTTTCGAGAATAAAATTCTCAAATCTATCATTTCTGGTGATGAAATATTCTCCGTTTGAGAATTTTGTACCGCCCGTTTATAATCTAAGTATAATTTATATTAATTTGAGAAAACAAAAATTAAAATTTTTAAGTTTATTTTATTAAGCCGCAAACTTATAATTTTAATAAGCCAATAATTTAATAAGCCAATAATTTTTATTTGAGTTCCAATATTTTTCTAGATTAGCAGTAGGGAGTAGGTCATTTCTGGAAACTAACAAAATCTTAAAAAACATTTTTTTAACTATTAAAAGCATTTTTAACTTATTTATACTAACACGCCTAAAAGATAGTTTCAATCGGTCTAATAATACTACAGATGCTTAATAATGAAAGTTATTTTCTCAATTTGAGAAAAAGTAGAACAGCTTATTTTCAATTCTAGAATGAAAGTTCCGGTTAATGTTGCTAAATATATTTGATTTGAGTTAAAATTTATAAATTTATACTAAAATTGAGGATATGAGGAAATGTTCAAAATAAACGTAATTACTCTTGAAATGAGTATACGAGTATTTAATTTAAGAACATTTTAAAATTTATTTCCTTTGCTTAATTTAATACAATTCCTGCAATTAATTTTTGTTTCTTATACTTCAAAATGTTAGTTTCAAATGGTCCAACAATAAATACTACAGGTGCTCAATTATGAGAGTTATTTTCTCAATCTGAGAAAAAAATAGAAAAGCTTATTTTCAATTCTAGAATGAATCTTCCGGTTAATGTTACTAAATAGACTTGATTT
The DNA here is from genome assembly GCA_932526605.1 of Nephrotoma flavescens. Lineage (NCBI taxonomy): Eukaryota > Metazoa > Arthropoda > Insecta > Diptera > Tipulidae > Nephrotoma > Nephrotoma flavescens. The sequence goes on from OW052220.1 coordinate 234,008,455, forward strand.
GAGTTAAAATTTATAAATTTATACTAAAATTGAGGATATTGATTTATTTTATAGAAAATGGAGAGCAAAATGTTCAAAATAAACGTAATTACTCTTAAAATTAGTATACGTGTATTTAATTTCAGAATTTTTTAAAATTTATTACTAAAATTGAGAATATTGATATTATTTTATAGAACTTGTATATGCTTAACTTTGGAATCCCTTCCAATGGAGAATAGAAGCTAAAAATAAACGTAATTATTCTTAAAATTAGTATCCGAGTATTTAATTTAAGACTTTTTTAAAATTTGTTTCCTTTGTTTAATTTAATCCAATTTCGGCAATAAATTCTTGTTTTTTTTAATATTTTTGTTTTGCGGTCCTTATGAACTTCCGCAACTATTACAATGCGAGAAATTTTAATTTGTTAGACACTATACGTATTAAGATAATTAAAATATAAAACTGTTGTAACCGGCATATAAGTAAATTAGCAATTTTTTTTCTCAGAACTTCATTAAACCATTAACAACTTTTATATTTTTGTATTGACATAATGAAGAAATTAGAAAAGAGATCTTATCAAGAATCCAATATAATTTTATTAAACCAAAAAAAAACCGATTCGAGTGTAAAATTTAAAAGACAAAAAATAAAAAAATCCAAGATAATTCGGTAATACAATAAAACCTTTTTGCGAGAGTGCTCTGTGTGTGTTTGGTGTGTGCTTTCATTGTAATCAAGAAATGTGAAAACAGAATCATCAACCGTCTTCATCTTATATATATTTTTTACTGTACACAGATGACTGTGGGGGATAAGAACATCTACCGAAATAAAACTGAAAATATTTTTTTTATACGACATAGAAGTCAACAAGATCATGTTATTTACTCGTGCTATACACACAAAAGTTTTTCCAGTTTTTTTTTTACGACAACTGTTTGCCGTGCGAATTTTGTACGTTACAACAAAAAAAAACGTAACCGTGTGGCTATAAAAAAATTACTATATACGTAAATTCACTCTGTGCAATATATAAAATGCAGAATTTTATTTTCATTCTGTAAAAAATACTACTTATACGCGAGCATAAGTGTTAAGACAATATACCCGATCCAATAAAAATAACGGAATTCTATTACGTTTATATAAAGTGTCGCTTTCTTTAAGATGTTCGCTACCGCGTGAGAAATATATGCATGTGACCTGTTCATATTACTTCAAAGCTTCTCTCTTGATTAAATCATATAAATATTTTTTTTTATGCATTTTTAATAACTTTCAATTTTGTGCTTTCAACAAATAGAAAATCTATAAAAAATTATTATTACCGTTGTATATAAACATGAAAGATTATAGTTTGATGCCAATAGTTTTTCATGTTGGTTTTCTCTTCAAAGCACGTTGTCAAACATGTTTAGTTTTATCACTATATATTACGACACACAAAAATTAATACATAAATAATTAGAAATACCATTCTTTGTAAATTATATAGTTGAATATCCACATATTGCTTCAAAATATATATGTTATACGCATATAGTGAAAGTAATCGAAGGTATGTTGGCCCTGGTATTAGAGGCAATATAAAAATCTCGTTTTGTGATGATTTCTTGTCTGAAAGGGCATTGATTTGTTTTTCAGTTAATTAACCGTAATTACAATGTCACGATTCTCATAAGACCATCACTAATGATCGGTTACATCAGAAATATAATCGTATCGTGTGCGCTGGCTGGTTCATTGTCCTCGCAACATTTTATCTAAATACCCGCATACAGCACGAATTTCGGCTTTGTACCATATATTTAAAGTCATAACGTTAACACAAAGATGAACAACTTTAATATTATTAAAAGTATATAACTATATATGGATATAAAATTATAAATAATTTTATGCTGTTGTTTTTTTATCTAAATTTCGCCCACAATAAGGATTTTTGCTTGCTTGTGATTGGGTACTAAAATATTTTAACATGCTTTAAAGATTATTTTACACCTACATTTAGTTTAACATATGAAACGAATTTGGTTTAAGCTAACGAAAAAATTCACGGAAGTTGGTAGTTTTAAATTTGATTTAAACTACTAACTGGTTCGGGTTCGATGAGATGGGTGAGATGTTTTTAATGAGCCACCAATTTCCGAAATCTTGTTATTTCCTAATTTTTAATTTATCAAGTGATAAAATCATTCCTTCGTCGCTTCAAAGTTTAGTATGAGATATTTTTCATTTTGGAAGGTTGTCTTTAATAAATTAGTAGTTTGATTTCGGGTTTGTCTGAAAAGTATTTATTACTGAGTGAAACATAATTTTTCATTGATAAACTAAAAAAATGTTTAAAATAAATTTAATATATGTATTCATAAAGGCTAACTGGGTTAAAATAAGCATTTTCTGTCATCACACTACCCACTAAAAAAAATCATTTAAAACTCATTTTGCCGCAAACCGACCGATTCAGCAAAATCCACTCTGCGAAATTCAATTAAAGCTATCCTTTATTTTTTAGATATTAAAGTAAGGCTTAAGGGGTAACCATACCAAAATTAAAAAAAAATGTAACTTTAAAAAAATTATGTTTGCAATAAATACCGTTGCTGTGCTTTCGCCCATGGAAAAATTTATTTAAATTAAAAAATTTAACGAAGCTTAGAGTTTGAGCATTAAATAGTATCAATACAGGACACTGCCTTGTAAAATTGTGTTCCAAATTTTTTTCAATATTCACTGGATATATATCGTTTCCCGGATTAATAAAGAATTATTCGGATAAATAAAGAATTTGGTCCTTTAATCACTGTGACGCCTGATTTATGGCATTGTCCCAATTTGTGTAGAGTTTGCCCGATGCATCGACAATATGGTCAGTCGTTCAAAATTTACTAAATTTTCGCCCGACAACACAAATCCTAAGAATTGCAATTAAAAGAGAATCAACTCAACGGCCACAAAAATGGTTTCGGAACTTGATCTGCTAGATGGTGCTCGCCGCATAAAACAAATTTTGCATCAGAGCAGTTGTGTTAGACCTGATGGATTCAAGTATTACTGACATGATTTAAGGTCGGATAAGAACGTATCAATGAGCCGAAACTTTGCGAGGCGGTTCCTTAAAGATTTGGTCCACATTTTCCTATTTTGGGAAAGTTTTGACTCGAATGAGAAAGACTTCATAGTTGTTATATTAGATGAAAATTTAATAGATTTTGTTAAAAATGGGTGTGTAACGAAAGCCCGCTTTTCAAAATCCCGGTTTGTCAAAATCCCATTTTTTTTTATAAATCCCGGTTTTCAAAATCCCGGTTTTAAAATCCCGTTTTTAAAAATCCTGGTTTTGTATAAAAAAATCCCCATTTTTAGGAAATTCCGGTTTGAATTTTTAAAATTTGACCTGTGGGAAAATGGGACTCAAATGATTTTTTGACAAAATTCAAAAATGAGTTTGCGATAAAGTTCTAGAAAATGGTTAATAGGGATGGAATTTGGCAATTTTTTAACGGATTTTGGTGAAATTTACTCTACACGTGCGATGGAATTGGATTTCTAAAATGATGCAAGTACAAAATGTTGCATACCAAAATGGTGCAATTATTTTTCTTTTTAGTACGGAGCGCAGTGCGAAATGTTTGCTGATCCCGGCTCCTACATCCCCCGAAGTTTAAATCTAAATCCCCTCGGAGGGCTAAGCGGAGGGAGCGCAGTGACCTCGTGCGTCCCCTGAGAGTTATCGAAGACGTCAGCCTCTACAATTATTGCATTTCAAAAAGTTGCAGTTCAGTTGCAGCATTGATTTTTTCTACTAAATTTTTAGGCAAAATATCTTATTTTTATGTTAAAACATTATTAGTCTGGCCGGCCCGAATTAATAAAATCAAATCAAGACTTTAGAACTAGAAGAAAAGAAACTGGGATTTTGAAAACCCGGATTTTTAAAATTATGTTTTCATTTTAAAATGTGTATATCGACATTCCAATTCCTGAAAAAAAAATCAAGTTCAAACTCTAAGCCTTACTTTCATATCAAATAAAATTAAGGATGGCTTTAATTCAATTTCGCGGAGTGTATGTTGATAACTGATTAGCAAACTTTAATTTTATAAATATCATATTTTTATCAACTGTGATTTTGCCGCACTTCCATGGCGTTTCTCAGGGTGGTGTAAGTATTAATACAGGGTGCCCAGAAGTCACAACACTTTTTTACAATTTAATAACTTTTTTATTTCTTAATAATTCACATATATTCTTTCATAAACAGAAAATACACTTCTTGAAAATAAATTTTTGTTTGTTTTAAAAATTATATCCTTTAATTGTGATGTTTCTTGGCTTATTCCTTCAATTTATTCACGGAATTTCACAAAATTACCCTTCTTTCAAAAATTTGCCTTAAGAATTCAGTTGTCAGGCGTGCTGTTAGGCAGTAGCACCATCTTGCTGCTACCATACCTCTGGTGTGTCCAAGACTGCAGAACACACGAAACTCTCCAGCATTGCTCGATACCTTTTGCCACTGATGGTTAGCGCGTTTTCTGCCTCATCTTAAAATAAATAAGGTCCAAGAACTCTGGACAGCATACGCAAGATTCAGTTCCTGTTGTAGCTGTATCTTATACGGATATATACGTATAAACATGCATCATCCTTTGAATCGCTTCAGTTGGCATTGAAAGCTCTTTTTGAATGCTTCGGTGTTGCTGAGTACATGCGCATACTGTGAGCTCCCTGAACGTGGCCCACCAGCACGTGGTAAATCACTCACAGACCCCTGAATTGGAAATCACCGGAATAAACGAAGTATAGTTTGTTTATATGGTGGTTGTTTGACCCCAAAATGACATGTGTATTCACATGTGCTCGATTATAGATGCTCGATTATTAGAATTCGATTATTTTAACACGTTTCTCAAACGTGAACTTCTCTATAATTAATTTCCAATGATGACGCTTTAAAAATCTGAAATTATATAAAAAAAATAATTACTTAGTTGTAGAAAGTTATTTGAATTTTAAATGGTGTTATGAATTTTAGGTCACCCTGTATTTTCGTATCACTAAGTGGTTTTTAGGCAAGTGGTTTTTGAAGTTAAAATCAATTTCTAAGCATGAATGAGGTGCAATGACTTTTGTGGCATTTTTCAAGACACTAACGACGTACCGAAACAGAAGATGTGAATTAAAATATTGATAGCAAAACTGTTGCTTGGTCTAATACCTTTCAAACGATATGCCACATGATTATATCGAAATTTTAAAAATGTTTCTGTCTACCATAGTTTGGAATAGAGTACTAAGATGCTTAAAATGAAATTTTAGAAATTCTACACGTTTTTTATTCTATAATAAATTTATAATATGTCGCCAACGCCAATACGGAGAATTTGTGAACTAAATTGCGAACAGAAAATGGTAGTGTGCATAGGTTGAGGTCACACCCGACTTTTTTGCGACGAATCTACATAAATCTCGAATACACCACACTAAAAAATCGATTTCTAAGGCAAAAAATACGGCTTACCAGATTGTATAGTCAAACACCATTATCTCTCCTTAAATATAAAAAAACCAACAAGGTTAACACCCTTGTTGTTTGAAAATTTAATTTTAAATTTATTTAAATCTTAATTTCTTTGTCGTTTTTTGTAAATGCTAAATTTTTCAACATCATTGCAAACATTTAAAAAGCTTCCATTGAAGCTGATGCTTTAGTTACACAAATTTTCAGTAAATTTCGTGAGGATCTTGTAATTAATGGAAAAAGTTTAAGAATGAAGTTTTAGTCGGAGTAGTTAATCCGCCTAAACTGTAGGAAATTCCGTACGGGGTCTAATTTTTGCTAAAAAACAGTTTTTTTGTCAATCCGCCATTCCGCCTAACTTTTGGAAAGCTGATCTGAACCGATATTGTACAAAAATCAATTTATTTTGCATATCATTAATATTCTTGTTAAACTATTTGGAAAAAATGAAAAAGCTTCTATGGAACCTGTCGGTGCAGGTGAAACGTTTTTACTTCAGCCAAAAATCATTGGGTTCTCCCGCTTTATGAGAAAAGCTTAAGTGTGAAGTTTCATTCCGATCAATGAATCCATCTACGCTGTACAGGGCAATTTTTTTATTTCGAAAGAGTTTGTTGTCAGAAACTTCATTTCCACTTAAATTTTGGGAAACTGATCTGAATCGGTATTGTTGCAAGTTTAATTTAAAATGTTTTAGCTCTTATCGTAATTAAATGATTACTTTTCTAAATATTAGCAAAATATCAAAGAGCTTTTATGGAGGCTGCAATTTCCAATGGACCTATTTCATCCAAAAATTATAAGGATCTCCTAATTTATGAAAAAAGCTTAAGACATTTAATGCGCACGGCACCACATACGGACATACACACACACATTTTTATAAAACCACGCTTCACTTGTGCAATTTAGCGAATGGTAATCTGCCTACAGAATATATGGAATATATTCAAAATATATGGAAAGTATACAAAAGTCTGTAAAGCCACATTATGTTGGATGGTGTTTTTGGCCTATGGCACCTATGGCAACCGTACAGGTCTCGAAAGTTTTTAGTTCTCAGATTTAATATTGGTGGTGGGTCGAGCACATCCTGACGGACAGACTTTTTTTACACTTTGGCCCCAGGACCTTCTAATCATTAGATTTAGGTCACTTTTGTCTCCGACGTTAATATATTTTGACCTTTTACGCTACAAAATTGATCTTTTTCGAATAAGCTTTAGTACAGCGACGGATTAGATGTTGATTGAGGTTTTCATCCTGATGTTCCGAAAACAATGGCGTTTGTGTCAAGAACGGATTTTTAGCCAAATATTTTTCAGAAGATTTTAGTATTCCTCTGAAAAATATTTGGAATTAGTTTTCCTGTTGCTCAATGTATTCTACCATTAATTTTCTAGAAAGATGGAATTTGAGACTTAAGTAGTTTCGGTAGAACATCTGTAACAAAATAAAGTTTGTGAAATTCAGTTGGTGCATATACTCCTCTGTGCAAGTACATATAAGTATCGCGAGAGGGTGTAATGAACATGTCGTTTATCAAATGAACAGCATAGAGTTGTTCATAGATGATGTTTAAAATTATCAGGCGAGTGTTTTCAATAAATTGATGAATCAAAATAAAATAAGCATCAACGTAAATAGTGAAAGCTTTGAGCGAAGGCTCATTTGTCTTTCATACATATGAAAATAAACAAGAAACGCCAATCAGAGTCATGACAAGGAAGTTACATCATACATGTAACCCAGAACAAATTAAAGATGAATTATCATCAAACTACTAACATTCAGATGTGACGAAGATATAGCTAAAGTTTATTGGGTTGCAAAGTGGGAAGTTCAATCACTTAGAAAGTCTAAACTAATTCCGCAATGTAAAAGATGTCAAATATATGGAAACACGCAAAATATTGTGGCAAAGTTTCAAGGCGTGTTAAATGTGCCGGACACCACCTACATGCGTAGTCAGTAAACCACAGCAAAAATCGATAGTTGTAAACATCAGTCAAACATTACAAGAAATTCTCATGAAATTAACAAAATTTGATGAGAGGCTACAAAAATAGAAAGGTTAACTAACGCATTGGCAGTTACCCCAAACTCACACAAAAATGAACAGCATAACGAAAATCATGTCATGGAATGCTAATGGTCTGCTCCGGCATCAACAAGAACTACAAGCAGTTCTCGACATTGAGAATATAGATGTGTGTCTTATTTTGGAAACACATTTTACTAAGCAGTCCTATAACATTTAAAGGCTATTGTGTATATCACACTATACTCATCCAGAGGAGGAAGTGCAGTCATCAGATAAAAAATATCGCAACATTTTGAAGAAGAAAATTATGAAAAAGAAGAAATTCCATCAAGAAATTATATTAAAAACAAACAATACGCAGAGTTCTACAAGCGTCCGGGAAAAAGGTTCATAATAAGTGATGATTTGCATGCGAAGTTCTAGATTAACTACACCTAAAGATAATGGATTTGAATCCATTTCAACGGCAAAACCAACTGGCCAACTGAACCAGAAAAAATACCTGACCTGATCGTTTTTTTTTATAATCAAAAATATTTGTAATAATTTTATGAAAGTCGAAGAAAGCCAAGATATTAGCTCTAATTCTGATAGTCCTAACCCTAAGCGAGTATATCATCCAAAAATGGAATAATGGAATAATCCAGTACTACCCAACAAACATACGGACTGGGAAAATTTCAAAGAACACCTTCAACAAAGAATACATTTGGAAGTTCCTTTACAAACTATGGATCAACTGGACATAGAAGTGGAAAAGTTCTTAACGGACATCCAACAATCAGCATGGGAAAATACTCCAGAAATCAATCAAGGCTAACAGGAAATCACTATCCAATAGAAATTACAAATCTCCTTTGGGATAAACGCAAATCCAGAAAAAAGTGGCGCCAAACTAGAGCTGCACAAGTTAAAAAAAGACTAAATAACCTTACTGAACAACTAAATTAACAAGAGAAATTCGGAAACCAAAAGATGAGTCAGTTAATGCCTACTAAAGTAAGTAGACGAATTATTCGCTCTGAAAATGAACTAAAACTCTGAAAAGACCAATAATGAATGATTTGGTAATCATCTTGAAAATAGATTTCAACCTCATGAATTTCAATTACGAGAAACATTGAACGAACACATAATACAAATTCTTGAAGATTTCACACCTACATCGCCTACTGAAGTAACAAACGAAATTAAAAACAATTTAAATTTGAAAAAAGTACCAGGGTTCAGCATATAATACTGGAATCGTATATAACTTAAAGATATTTCAGACTTCAGTAAGAAGATGAATATTCTGAGCTTAAGGAAATACGAGCAGGAGTTTCACAAGGAAGTGCACTTGGGTCGTTGTATTTACTATTTTACTATACACTCGAGATATTCCAATCCCATAAATCAACACGATAGCCACTTTCGCTGATGACACAGCTATCACGGCAGTAGATGATAACAACTCAGATACTCAGCGTTAAGATCGTCACCGCACCATGGCTTGCCAGAAATAGGGACATCCACAAAGATCTGGGCATAGCACTTATCAAAACCGAAATTACGAAATTTGCGGCTAATTCACCATGTAAACATAAAGGAGGCCATCCAGCTACTGGATAATATGGATTTAAGGAGAATTTTATAATCGTCCGTGAATTTAATTTGTTCAAGAATTTTTTCGGCTATTCGGACAAAATATTATGGGTGTCCATGAAAATAATATTTTGTCCGAAAAGCCGAAAAAATTCTTGACAAATATGGATTTAGTTACAAGACTCAAAAGAGTAAAGCCGCCTGAGTTAGTGTAAACCCAGTTAAAATAAATCTTTGTTTAGCGAACAGCAAGAGCGCGATCAAATAATAAATATCAAAACTAAGAGTACAGCGATGGATTAACCCTTAAATTTTAGTAAAATTTAGTAATTTAAGTTAGAATAAAATTGCTTATTAGGCTTCGACTAGATTGTAATTAAGAAATAATAAAAAAAAAATATTTTCAAAACCAGTCAAATGAACTGACGAATTCGTTAATAAGATTCCAGTTAGCATTTTGAAAATACCAGACAAGCCATGGTTGAGTGGATTTCAAAAATTATGGGATAACTGGGAACCTATCTCTGATAGGTAAACAAGATCAGAAAAACCCAAAGGAGCATTCGTTATAATGAAGTATCAATTTGTCGGTGTCAACGAGTTGAGTGAGCAGATTAAATTTTGCCGCTTGTGCAGTACCTTCGTTGGTTCGATTGCTGCCACTCAAAAATCACAACCACTTTTTATTGAGATCATTAAAGTCACACATGACTATAACCTAGCAGCGGAGGAAAACTGATAAATGTTATCTATGGATGGAGCTCGACAATAAATCAAACTCACATCGTAAAATTTTGGCTTCGAGAATTTTGCAGATTTACCGTTCGCTATATCCCGAAAGTTAAAAGTGGGTTTTAGAAAATTCTGTGTGGGTGGGTATGTGTGGTATCGTGCTAAATCTGTATTTCTGAGATGAAACTCGATTCTTAAGCTTTTCTCATGGGAGGTCCTAGTATTTTCTGGTCGGACTTGATCCATCTCAATTGACAGCTTCCATAGGAGCTTTTTGCTTTTTGTGAATATTTTGAAAACCACTATATCATTTTCGAATGAATGATTAATAACGAAAAGATTTTAAAACAAATTTCAAACAAAATTATTTCAGATCATTTTTCAAAACACTTGAACTTTTTCCATTAGTCGAGAGATCCTTGCGAACTACAGCAGGGAAACTATCGAACTTCAAAATGAAACTTTGCATACCGATTAAGCCCATTTTGTGCTAGTTAGTGCTCTCAGGAAAAAATTAGTGCTAGTCTAGAAGCCGAAAAAATGGGTTAATAAAATTTTAAATTTCGCGTGAAAGACGAAACAAAAAAAAACCCGATTCCTAGAAAAAAACCAAAATCTAATTTTAAAACTTTCCATAGGCGGCTACACTGACGAAATGTGTGCTTATCATAGAAATATGATTTTCATAAACTTTCATTCATAAATTGAGGAAAAGCACAAAGCCCCTAAAAGATACTACATTAAACAAATAAAATACAGAGGTACTTATACCGCTCAATAATATTTTTGTTGAACAACAAATTAAAAAATGGAAATAAAATACAGTAAACCCTCCTACAACGCGACACTTTTACAACGCGATTTTTTTTGTGCTTGCCAAGATTACTGCTCGTCTGAACGCAAATATAATTGAAAAAATGGAACAAGCCCTTATAGTATTGGTAGAAGATATGACATAAAACCGTTACCTTTAGACGGACATGTGATCAAACAAAAAGCTTTAAAATTATTTAAATGTTTAAAATAAATGGGAGAATCGTCAGCTAATGAACCCAGCAATAAGTTTGTTGCTAGCAATGGATGGTTCGAAAAATTCAAAAAACCTTATTTATTGCACAATATAAAACTACAGAGAGAAAAAGCATCTGGTGATGTAAAAGTAGTAAAGGTGTATCCACTGTGGTGAAAAAAATGCCCTCTAGAATCTGCTAAAGATCGCATCACCTTATACTTTTCTGCAGTAACGCATCTGGTGATTTTATGACTAAGCCTGTATTTATTAAACGATCGTTAAATTCACAAGCGTTGAAACGATGTAACAAAAACAGCCTTCCTGTGTATTGGAGGGCCAATAAAAAGGCATGGGAGTGCTTATTTATTTAAAGATTGGTTCCATCATTGTTTTGTTCCGGATGTGCAAGTAGTTGAACAAAAAAAACTTCGCATTCAAATTTCTACTATCTCGCATTTATGTGATTTAAATCACCCAAATGTTGAGATATCATTTTTACCCCCTAATACTACCCTAATTTTAGACAAAATAGGCACCACAAACATTACAATCAGCGAAGTTCCGAAACTGTTCTTAATTTTGGATTGTGTCGAAATTGTTGCTTCGTCAATTAAAGAAATGCATCAATCCTCACTAAATGCTTGTTGGAAAATGTTATTACCGGAAATGGTAAATCAGGGAAGTGCTATTGAACCACCTAAGGGTACATTTGGAAAAATGCTTAATATCGCTCACGCAATAGAACGCGATGGGTTCGATAAAATAACATTGGATGACACAAGAATTAGTTACGGAGGATAAAATAAACGAAGCATATTTGGTTAAACTAGGCAGTAAAACGGAATGGGTACAAAGTGTGTTGAAGAGCCGAATTTTTTTTTTTTTTGTTTTTAGAAATATAATTTTTTAAATTTGTTGTTTTATTGAATATTTTGTAAATTTTTTTTATTAAACATAAATGAATTTTTTATGAATTTATGTATTTTACTATTTTTTAGTGAAGGAAAATTTTGTCATGCGCAATCTATTAGAATATCCCTTTTCCTGCCCGTTAACACAATTGTGTGGGTACTGTCAAAAAATGTCAAAAATTTATTTTTGTATGTGTATTGACCCAAGTTACGCATTTGTGCATTCCTTTTAAAATTATTTTCGTCCGAAAAAAAAATAATCAAGGTGAGGTTACCAAGACTTTGGGGAGGTTTGGTTTCGAACTAATGAAACATTTAATTTTTTGTATTTAAAAAATTCGGTCGTCTCATCAGACTACAGTGACCAAACTACAAAAATTTTGAAAATACTATGAACTAATCAAAGTATAATCACAATGCCTTAGCGAATTTTAATGATTCGCTACGCAATTCCCAACCCCTTCGTTCAAAGTATTTTAAAATGTTTGTAGTTTGGTCACTGCAGTCTGATGAGACGACCGAATTTTTTAAACACAAAAAATTCAATGTTTCATTAGTTCGAAACCAAACCTCCCCACAGTCTTGGTAACCTCACCTTGATTAAAAACACTATCTGGCTAATAACCCAAAATTTCATAAACAAAAATAACTATATACACAATTGTGTTTGTTGTACTTCCACACAAGCGAAATTTTTGGCGTAAGTGTAGATGACGTATACATCACCGAAATCGGGTAAGATGAAAATTTAAAAAAAAAATCTTTATAGGATTTTGTACCTATCATTTTTAGGAGGTGCAAGCCAAAAATTTCGGAAAAATCACCATATTTAAAATTTTCAGTTTTTCCAAAAATATTTTTTTGATTTGTTTCATCCAAAAATTAAAAATCTGCCGTTTTTATTTATCAAATCTTAATTTTAATGATAACAATTCGAATTACTTTGTCATGAAACAGGTAACAAATTACATTTTTGCGTTATTTTAATAAAACTTTTTGATTTTCCGGAAAATTTTTCCCTTTTTTTATTTTTTCAATATTTTTTTAGTTTTATTTGTTTTTATTAGTAATAATTGCTTCGTCAACCTTGCAGACACGGCTCAAAGAGTTTTTATCGCTCTTATCGCTTCTTCTGATAGTGCCACAAATGTTAAAAAAAATCAACTTTTGTCAATATAAAACTTTCTTTTAATGTAATTTTAATTAGTTGCACACCTTAGAGGATGGGGACCCCCAAACCCCCGCTTTTCCAGAATTTATACAATTCTTCAAGTGACAAATTTTATTTATAATTTTAAACTAAGTAAAAAAAATAATAAAATTTTCCTAGAAAAATTGCAAAATTTTTCCGGAAAAATTACTTGTACTGTCGAAAAACTGTTAAAATACAATGTTAATATCAAAATTAAAAAAAAATTACACTTTTGTACTATTTTGAATAAAATAATACGCAATTTGTCACCAAAAAAAATGAAAAGGTCAACATTTTCAAGGAAAATGTGATAATTTTCTCGAAATTTTTGGCTTGCACTTCTTAAAAACGATAGATGCACAATCCTTTACTGCGAGTTCATACGACGGATAAAAATCCCGGATTTCTCTATCCCGTCGTTTAGTTTTGTTTTTTGCTCAAATTTATTGTCTATTTCACCTGTCAATTTATTTTCATTTTTTTATAATTTTTGTTTTGAATTATTCTCTATTTCTTTTGGTTCTTCGAAGGGCTTTACGGACAAAACCCGAGTCATTACATTCGAGACTATTGGCAACCCAAAAATGATCATCTAGGAAAGAGTTTGTTAATTGCGAAGTACGCCGTAAAAGCTCAATTATATTTGTGACTTATTCATAAACTTCTTTATTACATACTAAATATTTCTTACATATGAACTTAATGGGAAACATTTAAATTATTAAATATAGAATTTAAATATTGGTCAATATCATCAATCATATTTATTGTTATCAAAGTTAGTTAAAATTAATTTTTTTAATAATTATTACGTTCAATAGCAAAAGATGCTTATTCCATTCGTTTATTTGCTTAGTATACTTTTTAATTGAAATCACAATGTTTTTAACTTATAATTCGATAATTCGTCGTGACTAGCTTTGTGTGACGATGCGGGGCGATCTGGGTTCCGCTTACACTTCAAGCAACCGGGGTTTGTACATTGTATACATTTACAGCGGTTCGGTTCACTAACGGCTAGAGTTTTAGTATTTAAACCGCATTCTAAATAAATAGTTGCTAAACGTTTGGGCTCATTTCAACAAGCAGCTCCATTTGAATATAACATAACAGTATATTTGTTTAAATCTAGACCAGCCCAGTAGTAACATGTTCCTAATCTAGAAGGCAATATAAACTTTGAGTTAAATTTTACAATTATTAAATTTAGAGTTATCTAGTTTCTGCACCTCCTGACCTCGGCTGTTGCACGGCCCTGTTGAAGGGGCATAATTTATAAACGTACTCGCAATCATCGAAATTGAAACTTTCCCCATTTAAAATAGCAAATTCTTCATCAGGACCATAATCTTTATCTAAAATATCTTCAATATTTTTGACTCTGCCAATTTTCACGCAATCCCCGATCAGCGACTGTTAACTGATTTCGCACCTCATTTACTACAGTTACTAGCCTCTGCGTCTCAGGATAATATTCAGTCCAGTATGTGGGTCTAAATCATCTACCGGTTCTACCTGTTAAAACAAACAAAAAATTCTTAAACTATATTAGGTTAATATATAAAATAAAACAGAGAAGTTACCTCTCCTGCGCCAGTTTCCTCTACAGCAACATCTTCTGCAGCTTCATTATCGTGTTCATCACCTTCTTGATCCTGAAATTCGCATTTTTCATCACACTGACCTTCTTGACCTAATTCACTACAATTATCTATGCACTGTGTGTCGGATGCATATTCACTAGAGGCATCGTAACAATCGCAAAAACTGTCATACAACCTTTCACTTAGAATATTTAATGGTTTCGGCGTTGGTACAATGAAAGTTGTCGTTTGCACAAGCCGAGGAACCCGGTTCATCAATGCCATCAGCACAATCGAAGTAATCATCATTTACCTGATTATATTTAATTTTTAATTTGCCATCGAAACAAAAAAAAATTTATTTCACACCAGGCACACTTTACAACACAATAAAAATTGAAATGTCATCGCAAAGAACACATTACAAAACACAACAAAATTGCTCGAAAAGTAAAATAGTCTATAAAGTGTTGCCCGATAATTATTAAAATTTATGTTTGTTAAGTTGGTCGTCTGCCAGATATTTGCTCAAAGATTAGAGTTGTTCAACTTTTTGGGATAGAAAGGAGGCGTGAATTTCTGTTTTTTATGCGATTTGATTGGGTAAAACGGTGGGATAGAGAAATCCGGGATTTTTATCCGTCGTATGAACTCGCAGTTAAAGAAATTTTTTTAAAAAATTTCATCTTACCCAACTTTTTTTATCAAAAACGTCATTACATACTATGATTTTTTAGCCACACATTTGTGTGGTGTGGACTTAAATGGTGCCAATTTTTTTTGTTTGTTTGAAAAAGGGATATGTAAAAAAAATAATTAAATTAAATAAAAAAAAATATATATCTAAACACAAAAAAAAAAAAAAAATTCGGCCCTTCGACCCATCGACCCATTCGGCCCTTCGACACATTCGACCCTTCGACATTCGGCCCTTCGACACATTCGGCCCCTTGAAATACGGCCCTTTGACATTCGGCTCTTCGACATTCGGCCCCTTGATATCATACCAGTAAAACACTACCGACTGAAAATAGTAATTCTGAAGGTATATCGGATGATGAATATAAATCCAAGAAATGGCCTGTAAAAGGTGTAGGAAAAAGTTTAAATTTGGCGAGCAGTTAGAGAATAATTTTTTAGAGAATGGTCCACTGGAGGAAAGAGCTCAAAAATTTACAAGAAATTTAGAAACAATCTTTAATAACTGATTTTGTCAAGCCGAAAACGACCGCAAGAGCTGACGAACCAATCTCTTGTTCCAGTAGTTCAGATTCGGAACACCAGCAAAACGTTCGCGGGATAATACGCTTAGCATTGATGAAGAATAATTTGCATCAACATTTCTTTTTATATTTTAATTTTTATAAATTTGTATTTTTATTTAGTTCTTAATTTTTAAAAACGTGAATTATTTTGTTAAATTTTATTAGTTATGTATAATTTTATTGAAGGATTTCTAATAAAATCTTGAATATTAACTTATTAAAGTTTCATTTTATTAATTTAAACGAAGTTTTATTGTACTTGGAACCTAACGCCTTTTTTCTGTAGAGTTCATGTCTCTTGCAACGCGATTTCCTACTACGCGAGTTTTCTACGAACGTACCTGCCGCGTTGTAGGAGGGTTGACTGTATTATAAAATCCAAGAATAAACAATTCAGATAGCATATTCCTATCAGGTATGTTCATTGCCATCCGAAAAATATATTGGTTTAATTTGTGCTAATCCAGAATCGGCCCAATTCCGTTGAACCACAAGGACCGTTAAATAAAAGATTTTGGTTTCTATAACACTTTATGTCAGAATATTGTTCATTCAACGGTCTTTGTTGTTCAATGGAATGGGGCCAATTCTGGATTAGCATAAATTCAGCCACTATACTTTGTGGATGGCAATGAACATACCTGATAGGAATATGCTATCTGAATTACTTATTTCTGAGTACAAATTTTGATCGAAAACTGAGACTTGAGAGTTGGGAGTTTTACTGCTATTTCACTAATCTACTAGATGCACAAAATTAATATTATTATTGATTGATGTAAATATGTAATAAATAAATTTTATAATTCCGTCTAGTGTGCTGATGAAACAACAAAAAAACTCCCAACTCTCAAGTCGCGGTTTTCGAACAAAATTAGCATACTGGCATGATAGCATACTTAGCATAATATTTTATTTCTATTTTTTAGTTTCTTGTTCAACAAAAATATTATTGAACGGTATACCTCGGTATTTTTTTTAATATAGTATCTTTTAGGAGATAGTTTGTTTTTCCTCAATTTATGAAAATCATATTTCTATGATAAACACAAGTTTCGTCAGTGTAACCGCCTTTGGAAAGTTTTAAAATTAGATTAAATTATTTCTGTTTTTTTATAGGAATCAGGTTTAATTTGTTTCGTCTTTCAGGCAAAATTTGAATTTTTCCCCCCGTTTTTTCGGCTCCTGGACTAGCACTAATTTTTTTCCGAGAGCACTAATTCGCACAAATTGGTCTTAATCCACATTGCTACAGTTATCCACACATATTGAACCCCTCCATTTTTGAACTATGCAGCAATATCCGATTGTTGACCATTTCCTGGAAACAACATTCTGACCGTATATTATGTTAGCATCTGTTTCGCACCCACAAAATATCTAAAATTAATGGTATTAACTCGCGCAAAAATTAGAAACTGTCAACTAAAAATATGTAAATTGACATAATTTTATTAGCACACATAAAAATAAAGTCGCGTGTGGTATTTAATGGAATTCTTGTGTTTTTTCACAATTTTGTTATGTAAAAAACCAAAAAGACATATCATTTTCACTATGGTACGAGTATAAAGTGCGTACGTACAGATATACGTATCATACATATATATGCTGGCGCCATTATTGTGACTTCCGATTATCAATATGACATCATATTTACTTAACCGCTCTATTTATATACTTTGTATAATATATTTGACAGTTGTTCAAAGTACTCTTCGGTTTAACATAGATTATATTATCTATATCGAAAATCAATTGTTTATTTGTATGTTATTGATAAATACATAATTTGTGTTATCTTTAATCTTTTAAAACCTGTCGTATATAATTTATCATTATATGTCACAGTTTTCAAATTTTTATGTACCACATTCGAGTTCAAGATGATTCATATACTTAAAATACGCGCGATCTAATAACGTGTCTTAATTTAATTTATTTTTTGATTAAGTATAACCTTGATAATTTTTTCGTTTTGGTTAAGCTCAAGCAATAATCAATAAGCAACAAAACGGAACACTGGTTTTCGCGCAATGTCAATTTTGTTATACGAAACAAACACAAAAATATGTGTCGATTGCGCTCTATATAGCTGCAAAAAGTGGTCTCGCGACAAATTTTTTATTTATTAATTTTAGATAAATATTTTCAATAACTTTCATTTCTCCTTCAAATTATTTTAAATGTTAATGTTAATTCAATTTTCGGTTTTTTATTTCATATAAATATATTTTGTTTACAGTGAGGGAAGTATTTGGCCGCCACGCCATTTGTTTGGTTTCTTACACATGTTAAAATTATAACATACGCGATAGTAGGAGGTGAACTCATATTTTTATATTGTTTTATAAATTTATCAATTAAACATGTGTTAATTTCCAAATAAATTAATTTTATATTTATTTAATTATTTTAATTTATTTGCTCGGTATGACGACTGTATTGTATCGTAAAATGCGATGCGATTGTGTCATCAAAATGTGGCGAATTAATCATTTTAGCGTGCGTCTTTTCCATGTGATCGTATATATGTATGTACATACAGCTAAATTATAATATTATAGTTTTATTGAAATGCAAATTTTGTCATATTTTAATATAACTACTGCATAGAGTTGGTATTTCCGTACTCAACATACTTAATTTAGAAGAAAAATAAACGCAACATGATTAAGATCGTTATGGTTTCCATTCGTTATTGTGTTAAACAGATGCTACAAATTTGAAATTTGTAACTTGTACGTATTATTTGCTCATGTCTATCTTAATATAACATTATACAAAATGGCAGGGTTAATAAAGGTTGGCCAACACCCGACTCTTTTCCCACGAACGTTCTTACACCACTCTCGATTTCGTAAGAGAAAAATTAAACTTACCTGAATTTTGGTAAAACTGACCCTATTAAAATTTCCAGCCGAAAAATGATAATGCAGATTGAGACTTACCAAACGAAATGACAGCTCAATATTGCAGATACAAATTTTATGTCGGAAGTAATTATTTATATTAGAAATCTATCTTTTGGTGTTCCTAAAAAAATTTAAATAAAAATTTTTCATTCGAACCATTTAAGTAAAACTAGTATACCAAACTAAATTTTTCTAAGTGCTTTATTAGATGTTTGGGGAGGTAAGATGTGAAATACAACTATCTATAGTGACTATGTTCTAAAGTGCGATAATCATTTAAAAAACATCATGGGCCGTATTCTTGAAATCGGTGGAAACTTCCACAATCGGAATAGAATTTGCTTGAAATTCTCTATATTATTCGAATTTGCCGACAGCTACTTTAATTATTTTTTCAAAATTGTTTTCACGTTTTCTTTTGTATTTGTCTCCCTGCTAAGGGAATAATTTCGAATCGATTTACCCAGGCGGAATTTTTTCCTTTGTAAGGGGAAAAATGTGTCCGTCACGCCAGCCGGAACCATATCAGCCGAAACCAAACACCTATAGTATAAGTAGCACGATGCATTGTGCATCATTGTGAACTAAATGCTTTTTCAGCCGGAACCTTATTATTTCAGCCGGATCCTGATAAATCCAGCCAGAACCCTACATTAGCCAAATCAATTATGGCACTAGTAGCACGATGCATTGTGCATTATTGTGCACTATATAATTTTTCAGCTGGAACCGTACAAATCCAGAAATATACGATTTTTTGGAAAAAAACCTTACAAATTTAGACGGAACCGTGCCCTATACAGCCAAACTAAGTATGGCACAAATAGCACGATCCATTGTGCATCATTGTGCACTATATATTTTTTCAACCACAACCTTATAAATCCAGCAATATATGATTTTTACGTGGAACTTTATAATTCAAGCCGGAAACGATGGTATAAACAGCCAAAATAACTACATCACAAGTAGCACAATGGATTGTGTATCATTGTGCACTAAATGCTTTTTCAACCGGAATCTTATAATTTCGCCCGGAACCTAATAAAACCAGCCATAACAATGCTATAGATAAACTAACTATGACACAAGTAGCACGAGACGTACTATAATATTTTTCAGCCGGAACCTTACAAATCTAGAAATATATAATTTTTTGTGAAAGAACTTTACAATTTCAGCCGGAACATACCCTCTACAGCTAAAATAACCATGACACAAGTAGCACGATGCATTGTGCATCGTTGTGCACTAAACGCTTTTTTAACTGGAACCTTATAATTCCAGCTGAAACATGATCAAGCCACCCAGAACCCTACAACAGCCAAACCATCTATGTCACTAATAGCACGATGCATTGTTCATCATTAAATATTCTATATCTTTTTTAGCCGGAACCTTATAAATCCGCACATATACCATTTTTCGGGAAAAAACCTGACAATTTCAGCCAAAACCTACAGTCAAAATGACTATGGCACACATTGTGCACTATATATTTTTCAGCTGGAACCTTATAATTCCGACTAGAACCTGATCAAACCAGCTCGAACCGTACTACCACCAAACCAACTATTGTACTAGTAGCGCGACGCATTGTGCATCATTGTGTACTATACTATTTTTTAGCCGGAACCTCATAAATCCAGTAATATACGATTTTTTGGGAAAAATCCTTACAACTTCAGCCAGAACAATACCCTCTACAGCCAAACTACGCACATCTCAATCAATCAAAATAGATCAAGGATTATGTGAGGTGACGGCACGAACGGAAGATAGAACCACGCGGATGATTTCATAAATAAACGGTGCATGGGCAAATCGTTGAATAGGATTTAGAACTCAAATTAATCGATATTCATGTGGGAACGTCAATCCCATGCAAAAGATAAATTCTTTTCCCCAAGAGCCAAATAAATTCTTTCATAACAAAAAAATTCTTAATAAAATTTGTTATAGAATTCAAAATTTTCTAAAAAATTTAAAGAGAAACTTATTTTCATCAAAATTCACTCTCTCTGCCCCCTAGGTATTTGATTGGTGGATGGGCTATTCAAGATGGTAAAGGAAAATCGAGTTTAGGCACAACATACATCCCTCAATTTTTCTTAATAGTATACATTTTACTCCCGTATATACCTTAATTTTTTCTGAAATGGTTGAGGCCCCTAAGATGATCCTGAGGATTTAACATCAGTAACAACAGTGAAATATTTCTTTATTTGAAATTGCGTGTACCTGAACTAGATAAATTTTAATAAATCCTGAATTTCAAAATCTCGGTTTTTTATAAAAAAATCCTTATTTTTATGAAATCCCGGTTTGAATTTTTAAAATTGTATACTTTTATGTTAATCTTGCAACTACAAAATGTTGCAATTATTTTCTTTTTAGTAGGTGTCATTAATAGATTCTATATAATCCGCTCCTACGACATGTTTATCTTATTTTTATGTTAACATATTTATTTTTAAAAATATTTTTTTAAAATCAAGAATTTAGAACTAGAAGAAAAGAAGACCGGGATTTCGTAGAACACCCAATATTTTTATTAGTAAACTATACGTATTTGAAGTTAGCCCAAATTCCATCCCCGAAAAATGCGATGGCAACATTAATTATTGCTATCATGACATTTTTTACTCTCAGCGCAAAAAAATCTCGACATTTTTACTCTCAGTCCCGAAAATATTTACTATCATGATACTTAAAAAATGTCATGACAGTTGAAATTTTTACATTTTTACTCTCAGCCCCGACAATATTTGCTATCATGATAGTTAAAAATGTCATGACAGTTGAAATTTTCGGGGCTGAGAGTATATATAATACTGTGAATGTTTAAGGAGCATGTATGATCTTTTTTTAGAATTTTTCTATGTATGGTAGTCAGATATAGTCCATAGAAGTCAGGAAATATTCGTTGGCCCAACTACCTATATCTGAACTACTATACATAGAAAATTTCTAAAAACAATCGTACATGCTCCTTGAATAGTCACCTATCAAACGCTGTGCACCGCTAGTTGGGCCAACGAATATTTCCTGACTTCTATGGACTATAACTCAGCTCATTTTGAATTCAAAAAAGCATAGAAACTTTGATCAAATAAGTCCCGACACTTTTATATATCAATTACTAAAGTTATTTACTATGTTACAATAGTTAACAGTAATTTTGTTGTTTATTTAGAATCTAAGAATGTTGTTTATGTTTTGAATGATGCGCCTAGTTTTATTTGTACAATTTCGTAAACAAAATTTTAGAAATTTTTTTTTTATTTATAAAATTTGTATACATGTATATCAAGTTTTTGACTCTCAGCCCCGAAAATATTTACTGTCATGACAGCTAAAACTATCATGACACAAACATTTTTCTGGGCTGAGAGTAAAAATATTGCATTTTGGTGAAGGAGAAATATTTAAAGTAATTTTTGATTTTCGCTGTCAGAATATTTTTTGGATAGTAGTAAACTCTTAACATTTTTATTTATTATTTATTATTTCTGCTGTTATTCGGAAATATTTATACCCGAATTTAGATTTATTGATATAATTATTAATTAAATGTCGCATTAGTATACATAAACTTGTATAGTATTGCCATATAAGCAACTTTTTCGATTTTCGGGGATAGAAATTTGGGCTATCTTCACAAAGGTGAAAACTATAATAGAATTCATAACTTCTTTGTGTGATGAAGCATGTTAGACTATTTTTTTAGTATTAGTCGGTTGTTAAATCATGGTGATTCAGATCATAGCACAATAAATATATAAGACGTCTCAAGTAGCGTAAATGTTATAAGGCAATTACTCTAGCGAGGTTCATCTTGTCTAATAAATTTTAAAACTTTATCCCATATATGTATAGATATCTTATGAACATATCGCAATATTTATTTTATAGTTCCTGGTCGTGCTAGGCTAATATAGATTCACAATACTAAAATAGATTAACCTCGCAATAGAAAAAAAAATCCATTTTACTTTTATTTAAATTCAGTAGCTTTTGTCTATCCCATGTACCGTAGGCCTTTATGCGAAATCGATCAAATCCATTGGTTTACACTATCAATGAACATTGTCGATGCGGCCTCGATTAATCGATTTTATGCAATTTCAAAGAATTGTGCCGATTCAACAATTTTCCAGACCAATACCAAGTAGTAATACAATAAACTGAATTACATTCTACCAAACCCCTTCCCGCGTATTATATTAAACTGCTATCTGGACTGGAAAGATTTAATTTCGACAAAATAAAAATACAAATTTTTTGTTTTGTGAACATTTAATCAAACAGAAACATAAAACACATAACGTAACAAACATAACAAATATATCGCGGTTGATGGATTTCAATTTATTTTCGAAAACAACAAACAAACAAACAAACAATGGAGAAATAAATCTAACATTTTTGTAAAATGTTTACAAGGAAATGGATTTATCTTATATCAAACGACTTGTTTATAAAATGGATGTGTTATGCTCTCTCGTATTCGTGTATATATATATGTAAGTATGTAACTTCCGATACGCATTTAAATATTTATCGTTTATTGTGTTTGTTTACGTATTTAGATTAGACGTCTACCTTATTTTATACCAACTGTCTGTCGCCGATCTAAGATTAGAATCTTTCTATATATATATATTTATTGTAAGGTTACTCGCCACCCGGTTATTTTTGTGTGTGTGTGTGCCTTAATTTGGGTTGGAATGCGCGCTAATTGTTGTTGGTATATCCTTGTCTTATGGATTATTAAGTTGATTTGGATTTGTATTCTTATAGATTAAACCATCTTCTTACATCGTTTCAATTTTGGTGTGTTGCTTGCTGCTGTACAGCTTGGTGATTTTATTTTCGTTGAAATATGCGGCGATGGCAATGGAATAATAATTTTTGAGTGTATTTTGTAGGAGTGTATGTGTACGAAAAAGACAAGATGACACGATGACGATGGTGTTTATTGTATTATCTTTGAGTCATATAACATTTAATATTGTATTCATGAACGAAGACGACGAGCTACTTTTTGTAAAGATGATGACTATTTCCAGAATATGGTATTTTGTGGAATAATTTTGGTGATGTGGGACGAATTGAAATATTATAGATTCAAATACGTTACAATACGGTGTTTGTATGATGGGTGGTTTTGTTTAATTTTGTATCGTTCTAATGTTACACGTTTATTATTTTATGTATGTGTATGCGTGTGTGTGCGTGTATAAAACATAAACTAAAACAATAAACACATAAATCGATAGGCTGAAGATACAATATGGTCTTGCCTCTCCTTCCATAGATTTTCTTGTAGTGCAGAACCATTCCCTAATTCGTATTCTATCGTGCGATCAATGTAATTTTTGGCAAAAAAAAAATTATTATGCGAATCATCATCAATCCAACGATAAGAGGGTAAAATAAAACAACATTAAAAAAATTTAATTCCTGTTTGAATGTATGCATGCGAAAGAAAATCAAAACAGGCTCATTCCTATATCGGGATTTCCACAGCCCGGCATCTCAAAAATATTTAAAGCGACGAGAAAGGAAGTTGAAATATAAATAACATAAAATTTTAACCATGAAATAATACACAGTTAAGTATCAAATTTAACCTTTAAATATATTTACTGCACACGACGTACGAACAAAAAGGACATAAGAATTTTAACGATCTTAAGACGTTATATGGGTACCCTAGTGGAAAAATTGAAATTTTTTATACTAAAAATAAACTTACGATTTCATAGAAATTTAATGATAATTTTTGTATAATTTTAGTAGGTTATGGCAATATAATTTTAGTATAATTTTTGAAATTAAACAGAAGTTATACTTTCGCAAATTATCTAGTTAAAAGTATAATTTTTGTATATTGTGTTATAAAATTAATACCAATATCAGTGGATTTTATGTATTAATTAAGATAACACAAGAACCAGAATAAGGATCTTTTAAGTATAATTTTAGTAGGTTATGGCAATATAATTTTAGTATAATTTTTAAAATTAAACACAAATTATACTTTCGAACATTATCTTACTAAAAGTATAATTTTTATATATTTTGTGTTATAAAAATTATACCAAAATAGGTGCATTTAAGGTATTAATTATGATAAAAAAACAACCAAATTAAGAATTATTTAAGTATAATTTTAGTGGGTTATGGCAATATAATTTTAGTATAATTTCTAAATTTAAACAAAAATTATACTTGAGATAGAATATAATGAAAATATTCCATTTATTGTCAATTTTAAATCATTTCCATGTAGTTGTTTGTATTCGCGGACATGCCACGTCATCATTCCCCTGCATTAATTATTTCACGCCGTTGTTATTATAATTCTAGAATTTTCCTAATTAGAATAATAATCGCTTATAATTTTGGATTTCGACTGGACTCGAACCGGCGACTTTCCGGATGATAACACTTAGCGGTGTACACCTTAACCACTGCACCACCAAAGCAATAACTATGTAAAGTTTAATTCCTAACAATATAAATCAATATATTTAAATACACAATTAAACTTAAAATATACTTAATTTGGTTTATTTCATTTGCTGCAAACTACACCAGCACAGCAACATACAAAATACCGCGAAATACGACTACAACTAAATATATTTTTTCAGCACGATAGTATTGATCAGTGTTGCCAGGTAGTGTTAAATTTTTCCTTTTGCGGAAATTTCATCGATCGTGCGGGATGAAAAGTGATTATTAAAAAAAAGTATTTTTCTAAAATGTGTAATACAATTTTCGATTCCAATAATTCGCTTAAAATAATTTTTTAAATTTATGTTTAATTCTGACTAAATTTAAATATTTATAAATACAAAATTAAAATTTAAATGTTTATAAAATATTTAACCATAATTAAACTTTAAAACCGCTGTATTAAGTTTTATCCCAAACATACTTAATTTAGTTTAAAATTTGAATTTAAGAGTTAATTTTAGGTTAAAATATTTTATGTATATTTATGTTTAATTATAACTAAATTTAAATACTTCTATATACAAAATTAATATTTAAATTTGTATAAATTTTTTAACCATAATTAAACTATAAAACTGCCGTATTAAGTATTTATCCCAAATATACTTAATTTAGTTTAACATTTGAATTTTAGAGTTAATTTTAGGTTAAAATATTTTATGTATATTTATGTTTAATTATAACTAAATTTACATACTTCTATATACAAAATTAATATTTAAATTTGTATAAAATATTTAACCACAATTAAACTATAAAACTGCCGTATTAAGTATTTATCCCAAATATACTTAATTTAGGTTAAAATTTGAATTTAAGAGATAATTTTAGGTTAAAATATTTTATGTATATTTATGTTTAATTTTGACTAAATTTAAATTTTTTTATATACTAAATTCATATTTAAATTGGTATAATTTTTGAGATGTATAATTTAAGCAGAATTTTGGTCTATAAATATATTAAATTTTAACCAATTTAAAGTATATTTTCTATTTAAACTAATCATTTATACAAAAATAAATTGATTTTGGTATTCTTCAGTATATTTTTTTGGTATAAATATTCGATTTTTTCCACTAGGGTAATAAAGAAAATTGTCGGTATGTGTTATATGTAGATAATCTATTATTATTATTGTTATACATGTACAGATGAGAGAAGTAAATCTGTTATGGATGAATACGATTTTGTCATCTCAATATTATTATTTGACACGAGTAGATAAAAAATTTACCGGAAAATTTTTAATTGGTATTAAATTACGGGTTCTGTACACCAGAATATTTTCTTTATTGCATAATTAAGATTTTTATGCCAACACTACATAATGTACATTACAAAATGATGTAATTCAAGCGAAATCAAAAAATAAATTACACAATTTAAATCCACCTACTCCTTAGGTTGGTCTGATACGCGGAATAATTGCGGCACGATTCATTTTTTAACAATTTATTGTTGTATAATGTTATCAAAAATAATCAATTTACAAGAAATAGCTAACGGAAAGTAATTAAAATATACTTAAAAAAAAAAATTGTTTGGATAATAAAATTGGGATTATCTTTAGTGTGGTTTGAATTTGGCGTCTTCAAATAAAATCGATGGCGCGCGGAGGGATTTATAAAGTATATTACGGGTTACTTTAAACAATAAAATAAGATTTGGTTTTTTTTTTTGCAAAATTTTATTATTCTGGGTTAGGCTTATGTGTATACAAAGTGATAAATGGAATCGAAATAAAACAGCATGGCTAATCTCTGGAACTGATATGAGATTATATTATACTGGTGCCAGGGATTTATATTTTTGGAGAAAAAATAATAGAGTATATAAATTTTATTATGCCAGCTGGAAATCGTATTTCAAGTGTAGAATTATTTGCAATACGTTTTAAGTGGATTTAAGAAGGGCTTATGAATAAAAAAACGTTATAGTAGCTTTTCAATGCCGTTTAGAATGGTCTTTGTTCAGTGTGTAAACACTTTCAAACGAACTTAAAACGAACGAAGTGAACTATGTCCCAAATATGTCCCAAAACAATTCTATATTTGTTGCATGCAACAAATTTTCAACGGAAATCTAAAAAAAAAGTAAGAACCGATTTGAAGTAAAAATAAATAATAGTTTTTCAGAAATCATTCCCAAGCAGTTGGTGTTGCCGAGAGTTTGAATAATGCTAAGCTAACAAACGAAATTTATTTCAATATTTTAACTAGTATTGTATGGTTAGCAGAAAAACGCGTTTTTGCTATTCATCGCTAGAGCCATCACCATCACTAAAAAGAAAATTTTCTACTCATATTTTTTGAAATTTTTGAGCAAATCAATAATTCTCAGCAAAAAAATGTATGAAAAAGAAGAGAAAATATATGTTTAACCGTTTATGAAACGAAAAAAATGAATTTTCTTTAAAAAACGATTTGCGTATGTAACGACTTTCAAAATATGTAGACTTAAATTACCATAATTGTCCTTAATGCAAATACAGGGAACGCAATAAAAATCGCCTACGTAGCACCCCATAATTTTTTAGTAATTTTAATGTGAAATGCTTTCAGTTTTTTAACAAAAGTGTCAGAAAAAACCCCAGTACTAGGGTTTCCAATCCGTAGATCCGATCTTCGAATATTTTTACATAATTATTCGGATATAATATTTCGTTTTTTACGTTTACTTTTACTCAGAAAGCCTATAATATTTAGAAAAAAAGCGGTAAAATTTAAAATATAAAAATATGGTAGAATTACAGAAAAATAGAAATATTGATCAACCACGGAAAAATATTGAAGTTGGTTTATGTGTTGTCTTTTTTGTTTTAGTATAAGTTTATTAGTTCAGTGATCATTTTATTAATATTTCTTGCAACAGCAAATAACAATTTAAAGGTAAGAAAAAAATAACTTTAACATTTATCGTACATGTATTTAGAAATTTTTAGTTTATCGTTTTTAAAAATCACGCGAAAACGATCTGAAGTTTGGAGTCATTTTAAAATAAAAGAAAAAAAATAGAGTCGTTGCTTTCTGTAAGCGTTGCAGTAAATAATTAGGATATAAAGGATCATCAACGACGCCACTTCTAAACCATTTTAAACTGCATAAAATCTATATTAACTCAACTAGCTCGTTTGCTACTTCATTTATTGATGAAAAAAATGATCAAACTCTTCTATAAAAGTAAAAATTACAGCCAATGGCACTGGTATGATAAAATTTCTAAAAAATGAAACCTTGGATGAAATTTCGTCACGATTCACGATGTGTAGCAGAAGACGGCTTTTCAAACCATTCTGTAGCAAAATCACGAGCGATTCTTCCAACAAGACGGGGCTACGTGCCACACAGCAAGTGCAACAATTGAATTATAGCGAGAAAAGTTTGGAGATTCGATTTTTCAAGAAATTATGATATTGAATGGCCTCCAAGAAGTTTGATTTAATACCATTAGACTATTTCTTGTGGGGTTATTTGAAGTCATTGGTCTTTAGCAATAAACCAAACTCTCTTCAAGCTTTACAAGTCAATATTCGACATGCTATTCATGACATACGAACGACTTGATTTAGTGGAAAAAGTGCTCGAAAATTGGGTTCATCGAATTCGTTCCCGCAGAAGAAGTCGTGGAGGCTATTCGAATGACGTTTTATTCAGAACTTAATTGTATCGATTGTACTTCACATTAAATAAAAAACATTTCAATTTCCTTAACAATTAGTGTGTGTTTTTTAAAGAAATCATATCACTCTTATTGGAAAACCCTATATAAAGATTATGAGCTCAGCTACCATAAAAACATAAACCCATGGTAGTTACATGAGGGTTTTTCTAACACTTTTGTTAAAAAACTGAAAGCATTTCACATTAAAATGACTAAAAATTTTTGGGATGCTACGTAGTCGATTCTTATTGTATTGCCATTTGCATTATGATGATTGTGGTAATTTTAGTATACATATTTTGAGAGTCCTTGTGTGGTGTTCATTCGTTTCGGATAAATAATACGATCATATACATTTCCTTATACAACTTGCACTTTATTATAATCACATGAATTATTTATATCGATAACATATTATGATTTTATTAATATTATAAATTACTCTTAATATTATAAATAAACTTATTATATATATTGCTATTTACACACAACTTTATGGACGCTCTAAATCGGTAAATTTCCGAGCGTATCAAAAATATATTTAGCGCCATCTATTGGTAGGTAATATTTACATTGTATTTTGTATTCAACGACGCTACATCACTCCCCCCCTTCAGTTCGATGGAACGTAACGCTGGGGTGGTCTGCTTATGCGTCCATACCTTGTCATCCGATTAGGTATAATGTATACTGTTGGTTTATCATTGAAGGAGACAGTAAGCTTCCGAATAGGTTTACACTTATTGTCCGTCAATGTTTTGGTTTGGTCAGTGCTCAGTGTTGGTTGAATGTCCACCAAGGGTATTGTCGTTCGGGATACTCTTTGACTCTGGAGAGAAATCGTTGGATTCAATGAAGCACGGTTTCAATCGATTGATTGTAATATTTGCGTCTTTGCCCTTAATCCTAACTGTAAAATATTTCACGTTACGATTTATACTATGTTACGACCATACTATGTGTCGTTTATCGTTCTTTTTTGCTCCAATTAGCTGATCGTTTAGAATGGCTTGCTCTTCGGCTGCACGCGGGATAAACTTGCGGTAGAAGTTTATCATCCCAAGGTAATGACGTAATTCTGCTACCGTTTCAGGTTTCTGGAATTGTTTAATAACGTCCACTTTGCTTTGTGATGGTCCAATACCCGCCGAGGGAATGTCGTGGCCCAAGAAAGTGATTTATTGCACCCCGAATATCGACTTACTGGCGTTTAATACGAGTCCGGCGTTTTTTAGCTGTTGAAAAATTATCTTGAGATGTTGTAAGTGCTCCTCTTCTGTCTTTGATGCCACGAGCATGTCGTCGATGTATACAAAGCAAAAATTCAATCCTCGAAAAACTGAATCCATTAATCTTTGGAATGATTGCGCGGCATTACGGAGTCCAAAAGTCATCCTTGTAAATTCAAATAAACCAAATGGCGTTCCAGTCGCCTTTTTCGGAATGTCACGTTCATCGATGGGTATTTGAAAATAGGCACGAACTAAATCGATCGCAGAAAAATATTTGCATCCATTTAGCTGGTGGGCGAAATCGGTTAAGTATGGAATACTATACATATCTGGTTTCGTTTGAGCGTTAAGAGCTCTATAGTCGCCGCATGGTCTCCATTCACCGTTTTTTTTGCGAACTGGGTGCAACGGGCTAGACCAATTGCTATTACTCGGTCGACAGATACCCAGTTTAATCATCTCATCAAATTCCTTTTTTGCGGTTATATATTTTGCTGCATCAAGGCGACATGGAGGACCCGTTGTTTCGATTATATGCGGTACGCCGTGAGCTGCATCGCTGACGCCGTATTTCTCAACTGTAATCTCTATAAAATCGTTTAATAAATGTATTATTCGTGGATCACATATATTTGAGGATATTGTCGTAGCTCCAGTTGATTAACCCTTCGAAACGTTGGCCATCGACGATAGCGACGTTACGGTATCTATTAGTTTACGATTCTTAACGTCGACCAATAGACCGAAATGCTTTAAAAAATCCGCGCCTATAATTGATGTGTTCGTATCTGCGAGTATAAAATTCCATTCGAAATTCCTACGTAATCCTAAACTGACACTGATTTTTTTGGTACCGTATGTTTTTATTTCCGTCTGATTAGCGGCAAATAATGTGAGATCGCTTTGTTTCGTGTTTTTAAGATCGTTGAATTTTATAATAGAGACGCTAGCACCAGAATCGATTAGAAACATTTGTAAGGACGGTTTATCAAAAATTGATAAGCGAGTGGAATCTAAGGGTCCCGTGCATTCTTCTATACACGAGTAGTTGTTAAGTTTTTTGCATTATCCTTGTTTATGGTAGCCTCGGTGGTTGGGCTATGTTTCCTGAAATTACATGATGCTCTACATTTACGAGCTCGGTTGGCAAAGAAATGATGATAATAACAATTTCCATTAGGGAACTCTCTTGGTCGGCTGCCAGATCTGCTTCCGTTTTTACGTGCTTCATAATATCTCTGTCGAGAACGTGAACGGTTGTTCTGCTTGCTTAATTGCATTTCTAAACTTTCTATTTTGTTGATGGGATAATTATAATCGGCTTCGGTATGGCTCTTTTCCGTTTTTCCGGAATCCCGCTTCGGTTGAATTGTGTTTACGTATTTAAGTAAACTACCAGAAAGTAGTTGTTTAAGGCGTGATTCGCTGGAACCTGTGTTTCTTGTTGGTATTGCGTTTTTTAGGGCACTAAACTTTATTCCGACTTCCGGTGGTGTTGCTATAACATCCGAAACGCTTTCCAAGATATCTTCGTCGATCCTTGATAACACAATATCATATTGGTCTTCATCCGAGGTAACTTTGTTCAATCTAAATTGTCCTTCTGCGATTTTGAACCATGATCCAGGATTATGTCTCCAGAATTGAGCTAACTTAATTTTATCTGGAGTTGGGGAAGTCGTGTCTTGAATAGATTCGCTGCTTTCTGAGAGAAAGTCTTCTATCGTGTTGAGGTCACTGTCTTCCCGTCTGAGTGTTGTATTTCGTGGGCAAAATAAGAAATCCGTCAACTCAAAATATAAAATGTTTTCGCTATTGGGAGTAAACGTCAAAAGTTCGGCTAAACCCTCTACTATAAACCAACGGTCTCTATCAGGCTCAATTTTGGAAGTATTTTGGTAATTGATATAGCGTATACTCGATAAGACTCACGTTATAAATATATTTTTGATACACACACTAGAATGTTCTCACTTAAATTTGTACACTAACAACAGCACCGAAAAGAATTTTACTCTGTTTACTTGTTTATGTGTTACCATTTGTACCGTATAAAAATATTCGTATAACAAAATCAACTGTGCAACAATAAAAATACTGGACGTATAACACTTTGAGATGTTGTGTTTTAGGACCAGAAATAAACATTTGATATACCAATAACACTAAACCTTAAACAGCCTTAATTATTAATCTATTTTTAATTATAATTATATAAATCTATTTTTTTGTTTTAAACTAATAAAAAAAAATGTTCGTAATAACTTACGGTTTTTCACGTTCGTTGAATTAAATTGTTGTTCAATTTATATAACGGTTGCTGTACGTCACTGCTATAATCCGGCTGTCGGCTCGCGGTGATGAAATGATGGTTGCATCCAGGTACTTTACAGCTCGCGTTTATTTTATTTTTTTTTGATGTGGCTCGCTACCCAGCTGCCACGATGGGCGCGATCGCCTTTGGGGGCCTTTTGGCCTTATATTACTAGTGGCTTTAGTTTTTTTAAAATACGCGTACCAACGTGTTCGGTTTTTTTGTTTGCTTGGAGTATTGCTCTTAATCGAAATCAAGCACTATTTCTTTTTGCTACGGTAACATCCTTATACACGCAATCCGTTTTTTAAAGAAAATTAATTTTTTTCGTTTCAAAACGTTTAATGCTTCAACCAGTCAGACTTAAGTTCTTAAGTTGTGCTCCGTTTTGGACCACTTAGGAGAGCGGTACGACCACCAAAATTTTAGAGGTCAGTTGTTTATTTGTGACGAGAAGCCTATAAAATTTTGGTGATTGTAGCACTAACCGAAGTGGTGCAATCGGCGTGTAACTTAAGCTCTTAAGTCTGACTGGTTGAGGCATAACCCTTTGCACTCGTATGTCACTCTGGAAGTGATAATATAAATTTACTAAAGTACCACATTGTAAAAGATTACAAAAATTAAAACTATTTATTGCATTTATTGATAGTAATAAATGAAATAAATATAATACGTTGAATTCTACCACTGTAAATTATTTTAATTTATTTAGTTAAAAATAATACAAGTTGACATCCAAACAAATTAAAATAAACCGAATGCAAAGGGTTAAATATATATTTTCTCTTCGTTTTCATAAATTCTTTGCTGTTTCATAGATTTTTCTGTTGAGAATTATTGATTTGCTTAAACATTTCAAAAAATTTCTGCTAGTTTCAATAAATATCAGCAGAAAAATTTCCTTTTAGTGATAGTGATGCCTGTAGCGGTGAATAGCAAAAACTTCCTTTTCCGCTATGTTATCCAGCATTTGTATGGTATATCGTATCTCGTATCTTATATGTTGCAAACATAAATAACGGATCATAAACACAAAATTAAATTATTAGAAAATTCAAAAAAATATTAGGTTGTAGAAAAGTTCGTCAAAAAAAATTTATATATTTGTTAAAAATTTATATATTATATATTTGTTTTCGTATTAGGGGCAGTTATGGAGAAATTGTCGAAACGTGATTTGCGAGTAATTTTTTATTACGAATGGCTGCGCGGCTCAAACGCGAGTACAGCTTCAACAAATATCAACATCACATTTCGGGAGTCGAGTGTTCACGTTTCCACAGTGCACAAATGATTTGCTCGATTGAAGTCTGGAGATATTACATCTGATGACGAACCTCGTACTGGACGACCTTCCAATACAAATAATGACGAGCTCGAGCGCTCTGAATCATGGGTTTTATACGATAACGATAAACGCCGAGCAGTTTGGCTGCCTCACGGAGAAGAGCCGCCAATTCAGCCTAAAAAAGACCCTCATCCATCGAAAATTTTACTGTCGATCTTCTGGGCTTCCAAAGGACTGCTATTAATGGAGTTACTACTGCAAAGAAGGACCATTGATGCTTCTACTTACATAGATCAACTACAAAAGTTAGCTGAATCTATTAAAGAAAAGAGGCGTAGACGAGCCACAGTTCATCTCCTTCAGGACAATGCTCGATCACACGTTGCTAAGATAACTCAAAAAAAAATTACAGGAACTTGGTTGGGAAATCGTACCACATCCTCCTTATTCTCCAGACTTACAAACTTCAGACTACCACGTGTTTAAGGATTTAAAGTTTTATGTAAGAAAAAAAATATTTAAAGATTTCGATAGTTTAAAATTAGAACTGACCACTTTTTTAATACTAAACCTCCAAACTATTAGGCTAAAGGTATGAAAGACCTCCTTAACAGGTGGAGCACTGTAATACGTACTGATGGTGATTATATTGTAAATTAAATTTTAAATTAAATTTAAAAAAAATTAATAAAAAAATTGTGAATTTTTTTTTCTACGTACTTTTCCTACAACCTAATATTAAACCAACAAATTATAAAGAAAGTAAGTGGATATGAGGTTAAGTCTAATATTAGCCGTGTTTTGTTATTTGACGCTGAATAGGAAATTTCTACTTAAACTGCCGTTATTATTCACTACTGTCGCTGTACTATAAAAATTAAAACTAAATTCATCCATAAAACAAACATTTAACGACCTGAAATATACCAATTGACATTTATTTTGACATGACGTTATAATCAAGAATTCATCTTGCTGCGTTTTAAATTTTTATTATAACATTAAGTTTCTAATGGTTTTAGGGGTTTACAAAATAAAGACTTTTTCAAATTACCCATTAAAATGGATAGCGCTCCCGATAGCGGCTCCCGATAAATAGGTAGAGCAAAATATTTTTATGTGGATTTTTAACTAAAAAGTTGAATGAAAAATCTCAATTTAGACTTAAATAAATTGATAATATGCAAAAATAGCGCGATAAATATATGTTTTGACATGGAAAATTGGGTGCTCCGGATACGTTTATCGGACGCTAATAAAAAAACACGGCTTTTAAAAATCATCTTCTAAAAGACACATACACCGGGTTTATTCCGACAAATTTCAATTAAGATATCTGTTTAACAAATTTCGAAAGATTGAAATGTTGGTGGATTGAAATTACATTTCAAAAAGCATTCCACCCACATATCCATCTAAGTTTGTTGAACAGATTTCTTAATTGAAACTTGTTGCAACAACCCCTTTGAAGAAGGCCCTTTATTTATATCGATGACCCAAAGTTGTTATAGACCAGTTATTTATAGCGCCAACCCCAGAAATCATTCGATTTATTTTTCTTGCAAGCTTAGTTCTTGTTGAACTTCGTTTCGAAGACTTATACCATTTTACATTGTCGAAAAACTGCATCAAATATTCCAGCATTCAAAAGTGACTGTTTGAGTTTTGACAGAACTGGATCTTTGTCTCTATCACGATATCATCGCTGGTAAGTGTCACAGAACTTATCGCGTTTATCGTCTGTGTGTTTGTTATGTGTTTGCCATCATCATCAAATAGACTCCTTGAATCGGTGCTCTTGAAAGATAAGCGACATTTTGACAGTCCAAATTTTAACAGCGCTTCTAGGTATACCATGCAATATAATTTTGCTCAGGGACAGCAAGGGAACGAGAATTGAATACAACTAGTTTCTTTTTTATTTGGATGACGTATGATAATACATCTGCTATTGTGACGGGGCTTGTATCACAGGCAACGATTATAGGCAATGCTGGATTGAATGGTAATATGACTTGGACACTTGCTATTTCGGCTTTTCGAATAGCAGGTGTTTACCTCAATAATTGTTGTACTCCATGAAGGTTTTTTGAACGTGGTATAACTAAAGTAAGCTTGTACTTTTTCTGGTGCTTTTAAAATTTTAGTCTGGTCAATCTGGTATCCTAGTAAGATAATTGATTCTTTTTTGGAAGAATTAACATCTCTTTGCATTAACCTATGGCGATTGTAATTTTTCATCAACTCAAAATAAGCAAACAGCCGCTGGTAGCATCCATTGTAATTTAAACCTTGAACTACTATGTCATCAATGCCGCCAAAACCTAAAGTCAAATCCGATTAAATTCGCTTTGGGTCATTTCTATTGTCGTTTGTTTACGCCTACCTTATAATCGACACATAATCGAATGCTGTTATCTGGTTTTTGAATGCAAACCAAGGGGGATCCCCAATCGAACGTATCAACTTTTATGATGATTATATGATAAAGTTTCGTTGAACGATTAATTTAAATTTTCCTTATTTATATCTTGTAAATTTATGTTGAGTTTCCGAATCCACCTGCTACCCAGAAGAGCTTGTCGGTCAACAGTTTTTGTTTGTTGCTTTGATAGTGACTACTCCAGAAGGCGTAAAGGTTTCTTTGAGATATGAACGAAATTTCCTATTTGATGAGTTGGGTTCGAAATATTACATATTTCAAATGCATCCTTCGGAATCAGTCTGAATTTAACGTATGTGAAGTTATCCCAGAATTCTATCCCAGAAAATAACAATTTTTAATCAGGCAACACTAACATATTAGTAACCAATTTTCTCTTGTGTGAAGTTAGCCCAGTCCAGAATTTCTATCAATTTTAATGAAAAACCAAAAATTATCAAATTTATTAAATTCGACTTGTTTTTCATAAAATATTAGAATCTAACGTATAAAAAAACTGTAATATTTTTCTCTCTTTGTGATTTTAAAATATGTATGGAAGAATTATTTTATCGATTTTTTTTCATCGAAATTTAGACTTTTTTATTTAAGAGTAAGAGTAGCTGCCTTGAATGCGATTTAGTTATAGTTATAACCGTAAGAGTTGCTCGCACTAAGATTTTTAACAAGCCAATCAATACCAACAGATTCAGGGTTGACGTTATGTTGTAGTATCGGATCCGTTACCAATGATTTTAGAATTACAATTTGGTTTATAAATTATTTAAATATTATTTAGCTCTTAAAATGGTGAAATTAATCTTTTCCAAATTCCATGATTTTAAAATTATTAAATGCCACTTCCTAACGTAATGATAAGACCTGTATCTTGTGTGTAAGTACCAAAATTATTGCCATTTATTTCTAATCCCCAGCACCAGAGGTCATAATTGCGAAACTAATAATGCATCAAAAGCATAAGCTGAATATTTAAATCTGGTTGGTTAAATTTTTAAAAGTACATAATAGAAATTTTTAATGCTTCAATCAAAATTAATTTTTCTGTTCTTATTGCTAGAAGTCTCTACAACTTCTTTATATAATACTACCCGACACTGGGTGTACTATATTTAGTATAGTTTCGTATACGAAATCCCGGTTTTCAAAATCCCGGCTTTCATACATTTTGGTGAAGGAAAATTTTATCAAGCAAATTCATTAATATTTGATAAAAAAAATTAACAAATTAAAAAAATTATATCAGCCATTTTATAGAACTTTATCGCAAACTCATTTTTGAATTTTGTCAAATAATCATTTGATTTTGATTCCCATTTTCCCACATGTCAAATTTTAAAAATTCAAACCGGGATTTTCTAAAAATCGGGATTTTGTTTTATACAAAACCGGGATTTTGAAAACCGGGATTTATAAGAAAACCGGGATTTTGACAAACCGAGATTTTGGAAACCGAGATTTCGTTACACACCCCCCGACACTACATTGTCGATAATTTATCGACAATTTTCCAATCGTGTTACTTATTCACAATTTTGAATTATTTTGGCTTATTGGGTACCGACTTAATGTCAAATCGCAAGTCATAAAACAAAAATGTCTCCTTTAAAAAAATCTGTTTTAATGTTTTTCCAGTTTTGTATGTTAATAAGTTAGCTTTGTGATTATATTAAAGTTTTGCTAAGCAACAGCATTTGCCACTATTTAACATTAATGTCACTGTTAATTATTTAGTAATTTTATAGAAATGGCAAATGTCAATTGTGGCTTACCCATTCATTAATGGCTAAAAAATTTCAAATTATCATGTATGCACATAGAACATGCATAATTATGCTCATAGGTTACAGTCAACATCAAACCACAAAAGCATACCAAACAATCCCATTAAAAATTTTTGATTAAAACGAAATAGCAACAAAACTAGCTAAAAATTAATTTTTTGGTTTTTACTATAATTGGAACTAGTCAATAATT
Source organism: Nephrotoma flavescens (assembly GCA_932526605.1). Lineage (NCBI taxonomy): Eukaryota > Metazoa > Arthropoda > Insecta > Diptera > Tipulidae > Nephrotoma > Nephrotoma flavescens. The sequence continues at coordinate 234,046,650 of OW052220.1, forward strand.
TTATTGACTAGTTTACAAAAAAAAAAATTTAATTGGGAAATGAAATCATCAAATTAATTAATAATACATCATTATGTACTTAATATGTATTCGTAATATCATAATATGTTTGGTATACGGGTAGACACCTCCACGTCACTTGTAGAGCGACACACAGAAATAAAGAAAAGTAAATCACTTAGAAAATACAAAGTTTTCCCTATTTTCTTATCGTTATTCCCGCCAATATCGTCGCCTGTCAGTCTGTCAGCCAGTGAATGTTTTTTTTGTGTTCGAATAACAGCAACAAGATGGGGGGAAGGAAACAAAATAGAAACGAAAAATTTCTTTAATTTAATTTTCAATTTTCCTAACGTATTATTATGCAACAACAACGGTACACAAGGAAAATGAAAATACTCGCCAACAACAATACTTTTACTAACAAGAATCTAGTACAAAAGGTATATAGGAGTAACTAAGTAGATATGTAGGTGGCTACGTTATGAAAATTATATTTTCTAAACATTTTCATTTTGTGTTGTTGTTGGTTTAAGGTTAAGGTGAAAGTATACTTAATACACACTCGCACACATAAAACGCTGCACAATGGTAATGAAAATTTATTTGATTTAAATATACTCGTATATGTGTAGGTAGAATGAAACTGAAATGAAAAATTGGAAAAAGGGTTGGAAAATCTTCCCACTTATTATTTTTATTTTGTTTGTATAACTATATATATATAAAAAGAGTACAATGAAAATATATAGTGGCAATTAGAAAATTAGCTTTTTTGTAATTTGCGATTGTGGAAAATTTACATATTTACATACATACTCGTGCATACTACACCCAAAACACAAATTAAATAACAAACATAGCACATAATATGTAATGTATATAATGAAAAATGGAAATTAAGTTTATTGGTTATGCCTATTTATAATATTGCACATATATACATAAAAACGATTATGTTTGGTGAACAATTACAAAATATCGTTAAGGTGTTTCAACTATGAGGTATGAGGTCATTATACATTTTTGAATCATCGTTTTTCGGAAATTACAATGTTTTGTTTTCTTATTTCACTTAATACTTCACACCTTTAAAGGGCAGGCATTTGTGACCTTTCATGTTTTTTTTATATATACCTTTATAGTTTTTGTATTAGGCAATTCTCAATGACGGAATTCTAAATGGCGACCTCCATTAATTATAAAATTTCATTCTAGTCATTAATTGATTTTCTACTTGATGAACTATTTATGTGACTAATATCGGCTATTGCTTACTGAACTATAAACATTATAGGGAAATTAAAAGTACTATTACTAATTAATTTTTTTTTTGTTTCATTACAGGTAAATTTTGGATCAAATTTCTAATGTATACTTCAAGCAGTAAGTTGTAACTGGTATAAAGCTTCTTTATTATTTACTAACGAATATTATAATTTACCTAAAATTAAACAAGCAACATATTGCTGTAATAAGGCGTAGTGTTTTAATGGGGGAAAATTGACTTTTATTCGGCATTATTGACTTCCATAACACATTTTCCTTGTTTGTCAAATGAATAAATTAATTAACAAATAATAATAAACAATCAACCTTACTGAAGTTAGCAGAAAGTACAGCCGAAATCTGTATTATCGACAAATTTTAAAGGGAAAATAAAATTATTATTTAACAAAATGTTTAAAAATAAATAAGTAAATCAAATCGCTAAAATTATATAAATTTATTTAAATGTGCATATAAATTAAAATGTACTAGTAAACTCTTAAGGTTATGTTATTATGTCTATTATATTTCAAATATATTATATATGAAAGTATTGAAAATGAAAATTCTCGAAATTAGCGTAATTCTTTTGTCATTTTAGAATTTAAAAAATAAAACTTTTAAATTCTAAAACACTTAGATGACAAAAGAATTACGCTAATTTCGAGAATTTTTTTTTCAATATTATCATAAGGCCTACAGGCCCGATTCTAATAATATAGCACGCTTATACGACAAATGAATAATGTACAAAGTTTGAGGCCAAAGTTTATGTGGGATCATAGTTAGATTTCCGAAAATCCTAAACCATGTCTGAAATCTCCTTTTCTCATAAAATGATCCACATTCAAAAATTTGTGAACCCCACAAATTTTTGAATGTGAATCATTTCATGAGAAAAGGATATTTCAAACATGGTTGAAGATTTTGGAAAATCTAACATTGATCCCACATAAACTTTGACTTCAAACTATGCACAGGTATTCTGTTTGTAGACCCGAACCTAGAATTTTAACTTACACGACAAATGAATTATGTGAGCTTCGCGGATTTTCGTAGACACGTTACAAATTATAATTATACAAAATTTATAATTATCATAATACAGGTAACCCTCCAAGAACACGGTATTCGAAGAACACAGTTTCGAAGAACATGGATACCTATTTCCTCAAACTACACGGTTTCAAACAACACGATTTTTGTTATTCTCTTTTATTTTGTTTTTTCTATATCATAACAAAAAATAAAACGTAACGTTTTTCTGAGTTTCTTTTTTGTAGTCTCATTATTGAGTTTTTGTTTCCCCCTCTATAATTTTGTCGGAAATGCAGTTTCTCAATGTCGATATTGCAGTTCGTATAGTATTATTGATTCCATCGCAGTATATCGATTAATAGTTTTATACCGACATTTCGGTTCAAATGTCGATAATGCAGTTTTCTACCCAATTATCTGCTAACTATACTAATACCAAATTGTGACAGAATTGTTTACCACATTACGACACAAAATACGTTTTCATAGAAAATTGTTGAAAAATTTGTCACATAAACTTGTTGACAAATTTGTCAAAAAATTGTCGAAATTTTTCAATGTATTATTCCTATGGTTTTATAACATTTATGGTAGCACTTAATATTTTTTAAGTTTACACAATGTACAATTAAACTATTTGATAAGAAAATCTTATCCAATATCTGACAGTTTAAAGACACAGCTTTTGTAAATAAACGTGAGATTTAAAATTCTAAAATTAATACACAAGGAAATATTTCACAAGAAAACGCTTGTCAAAAATGTTTGTCTTTGTTAAATCTAGAGTTCCTCACTAACCACATATGTCACATGTGGTTAGTGAGGTATACAACAACAAAGTTATGGCTGAGGCTTGCCTTAAAATTATGCGAATAAAAAGGACTTTTACACGAACTTGCAGGACAAGATTAGAGGAAATTATTTGAATTCAGTGTTGTCATTACTACCTTTATTATAAGAGTTTTACCTTCTGGAGCATTGCAAAATTTGCATAACACCGTAGATAAATTACACATTACAAGGCGGCTGCATATACGCTTTAAAAACAATTAAACTGTACTTATGAGCAAAATATGCAGAATCCACTGTACTACATAAATCACCATTAGAAAATTTCAGAGAAGTTTTCAAAATATCACAACACTATCAGCAACAATTTCGTAGGTGCGAACAATTCAAATCATGTCAATATTAGACAAAGTGGGATTTATGTTTGTATTCGACCTCGAAAACTAAGTGTAGATCGAGATATTGTTTGCAATATAGGTTTTGCACTTCAAATTCACGATTTTGCAAATGATATTCAATAGTTTTTAGTTCATTCGCAACTTTTTAAAAAACAACCACAGTTTTTTATACTTCATTGTCAAATCAACCTCATTTTTTTGCAAAGCAAATTCGTGTTTTTTTTTTAAAGTAACTTCAATTAAATGCAAAGTAATTTCAAATAATTTTAACACAAGTTCAAGTTTTAGTATTTCAAGTCCGTATTTTTTTTTTGCAACTTTTTGCAAAACAAATTCAGCGGGTAAACCTAATTCGAGTACGCTGAATTCAATGGTGCTAGTCCCATTTCAAAGTTAGCCCCCATTTTTGAGATATCGCTTTCGACATGTTTTGTCTCTGAGTCAAAAATTTGTCAAAATATACACTCATTTTCACGTTGATAGCTCTTGAACCATTAAGATTTTTGTTATGCTTTCTTCAGCAAAGTTGCTGCGCAAGACAAGACAAACAACTTTTCCGAATATATCAAGACCATAAAACCACATCCACCATTTATGTTTGTTTTACTTAGGCCAATGTTAGGTTAGGTTAGGTTGTAGTGGCTGCTTCCGCACACTTAGATTAGTAGTGGCCCTTTGTGATCCCTCAGCTAGCCATACTGTACACACCCAAATATGCTGACCGCTTTTCATAACATAAACGTTCGAATGTCATTGAAAATACATCTTTTGCACACACTTTTACATTGTCATGTGGAATAATTTACCGAACAATCACCAGCCGAATCCAATGAGCACGAGGAGACTTTTCTCCAAGTGGTGGCAAGGCTCGGACATTGGTACAGCGGCAAAAAACTACATGCACTCTTGGATGACATTTGTTGGAATTTGCAAGAGGAACAAGATTCTGAAGACGTCACGAACGAATGAAGAAAATTAGAATTATAAAAGTTAAGAAAAATGTTAATTTTTTAGGAAAAATTAAGAAAAATCACCATAAAGTTTTCTTTTAAATAGTTTCTATTGTGAATATATTTGTCGATGCGATTTGATCGATTTAAATTCAATAAATGGACAAAAAATGATAAAATTGTGTTTTTCGTCGAAATGAAAAGCAAAAAAAAAAAATATCACAGAAATGTGAATGTAGATGTAGATGTGGTTTTAGGTCTTGATATGTTCGGTAAAGTAGTTTGTCTTGCCTTGCGGTACAGTTTTGCTGAAGAACGCAAAACGAAAATTTTAATTTTTCAAGAGCTATCAATTTAATAATGAAAGTATAGTTTGACAAATTTTTGACTCTGAGCCAAAACATATCGAAAGCGATATCTCAGAAATGGGGACTAACTTTGAAATGGGACTACCACCATTGGATTCAGCATATTTGAATTAGGTTTACCCGCTGGGTGCCCAGCTTGTCACAAAAAAAAAAGTTTGCGATTCAAGCACAGTGTTATTAACCGATTATGATGGGATTGGGTATGCTGGATGGAAATGGGATTCTTAAATGACTTTTGGATGAAATTCTGGAATATGGCTACCTGAGAGGGAACTCAATCAGGAGGAACTCGCCATATTCCAGAACTTTTTCATAAACCATTTAATCATCCCATTTCCATCCAGCATACAAAATCTCATAATTTTGTGAAGATATGGCCTAGTTCCGTTCCAGGTGGCCATATTCCAGGATTTCTTCCAAAAATCATTTAACAATCTGATTTCCATCCAGCATAAACACGTCATAATCGGTTAAGAGTTGGGAGCACTGAATTTGTTTTGCAAAAAGTTGCAAAAAAATTACGAAATACTAATACTTGAATTTGTGTTAAAAATACTTGAATTTACTTTTCATTTAATTGAAGTTACTTTGAAAAAACACGAATTTGCTTTGCAAAAAATTGAGGTTGATTTAGAAAAACATCACATTAGCAGCCATCTAACTCGGTTGGACTTAATGAATCCGATAATGTCACAATTCCCAAGTAGAGGTTTGATTTTGAAATTGATCGTCCATTCAAAGCCAGATAAAATTCTACATTTGTTATTGGCCGTGGTCCAACTTTCGCTTCCAAAAGTTAGAACAGGTCTTGAAAGCGTTTTGTGAAGTGCGAGCCTACACGACTGCGAGAGATATTTTGATCGCAACAACGTGGACATGGTTGATGTTATAACTGACCCGATATATTTAAAGTCTTCCAAGTTGTCAAAGTTATGGTCGCCCGTATTGAGATTTACCATACCAAGTTCAGACCCAGCCCTTTCGGGTGGAAGATACGCGATATTAAATTATCTATGATATCATTAGGTGTCCGGCGAAAAAGAACGATATCATCTGCAAATTCAAGAATTTGACGATAGTTATTGAATATGGAGCGCGAAAATTCAATACAATGCCGATTAAACAGCAAAGGCGCGAGCGCATCTCCCTGATGCACATTTGCAGGTATCTTGAAGGGATCAGACACATCCTTTCCACTACTAATCTACATAGCGTTCTCTGAAATTCTGAGACATATATCTCGGCCAACCCGCAGTTCTCAACTAAGCACGCAGAGGCCTCCCACGGTGATTTTGCCGGCTAGATCTCAAGGTAGAGAGTTGAGGCTTGCGTGCTGCTAACCTATACCGAAAACAGAAAAAATTAATATAAACCAAATTAAAAAAAGCTGAATTTAAATTAAGTCGACCAGAATTTTGATGTGTCCATCCCGCGGTGACCGGATCTCCCGAGTGACAAGTACCCAGTCTGCTGAAGAGACCCCCTCGAATGATCCATCGACCTCGAAGGCCGATGCCCAGCCACAACGAAGCATCATTTGAGGATAGGGACGTCTCTCCAACAATGCAGGCCTCTCTTCATCCGGAGAGAGACTTCCAGCGAATCTCCCACAATACACACTCTGACAGCTCAACACTACCGGAGTGTGACGGGGATACCAAGTAGATTTTACGGTCGCCCTCGAATGGGCGACAAGTATTCTGGACTCGCCACTCTGACCCGGTGGATGTCCTGTCAAAAGGATGATGTGGAGTGGCAAGCCTACAAGCCTAGCCTGTAAATATGGCACCGGCACTGAATGGGAGCCTACTCCCCTCACCACACTGAAAAATTTACTATTTCATTTTATCAATAAAAATAAAAGCAGAAGTGAAAATAATCAGCACCGAAGATTATCGTACTGTATTTTTATTTTCAATCAACAACAAAAAGTTAGAAAAGCAAAAATGACTGAATGACCGGGCTAGATAAATGAAATAAAATAAAATAAAAGTAAAAAAAAAAAAAAAATAATTGCGGTTTTGCGATTGGCCGCCAAAATAAGTTAAGAGTTGGTTCGCCGAACTGTAGAGATGAATGGCCTGCACTGGCCGCCCTTCAATGATGCGGCACTACTGCCGGTAAATTCCACTATCCAAAACTGAAAAAAGAGGTTCTGCGTTGGCTCGCCGAAACAACAGTAAATCGGTAAATCGTTGAGTTGCAAATGGCCACGTTATTGGTCACCCGTTACAATTGCGGTATTGCTCGATACCGTGATATCGCCGTAGTACTCGATACTATTTCTGTACTGGATTTTTATTTATTGAACCAAGTTGAATAGCGTACTTTAATCCACTTTATCCAATTCAACTCTAGTGTTAAAAACCACCAGTTTTATCGATCTACGTCCCATGTCGTTTTTTATGGAAAAACCCCACAATTAATTTTTCATCAAGTTTTCCGACGATACACCAATTCGAAATACACACTTTAGTTTTCCGATTTTTATTTATTTCAAAAGAAAAAATAAAAACAAGGGCGCACGAGAAAACGAGAAAACACAACAAAAATATTTCTCTATATCTACGCTATTGCTCACATCCTCACACGATGTATACGTTGGTCTCGCTCCAAAATTACTTGTCGTCCACGTTTACAATAGGGATGGACAAAATACAAATTGCGAGATGGCAATACTGACATTACGATATATTAATCATACGATTAAAATCCAGAAAAAACTGGAACATAATGTTATGACCATAACAAAGTCGTAACAAAGTTTTCGCAGTGGATGCTGTCATATGCCTATTGAAAGTTTATAGAGCTGGTGAATGGATATGTTGTACTCCCAACATTTTTCCAGTATCATATTCAAGGCGAAACTCTAGTCAGTGATTGTTGGGTTGGGGGCGAAAACCACCTTGATAGTCCCCGATTATATTTCGGCAAGGGGGATGATTTGGGCAAGCACTTTGCATGGCTGTGTTCAACAGAGCCACGGTATTTTTATGTTCCTGGTCCCAGGTCGCATTCTCATCCGTCCTGATGGTTGTAGTTGAGAGCGCAACCATTGGTGGTATTATGAGTCCCACTCCTCCTAGATCATCTGAGCTCTTGCAGTGCAAGTACGACCAATGTGTAAATTTCGGCGTGGTCTGTAAAGGCTTAGTACGTTGCATGAGGATTGAATTACAGAGCACATATGTCATTTTTTGCTCTTGAGAACTCGGTGGAGCTTATCAAATAAAGAAATCGAACTGTCCTCTTGTTCCACAAAGATGGCATCCGAGATCAATGCGTTGTAAATTTTCTTTGACGCGGTCTTAACCAGAAATCTTGACCTGATGCTCATTTTTACTCAGTGTTAATACCTGGCCAAAAAGAACTGCACATCCAATACCTCCCAGATGAGAACCATCTCTGGGCAGAGACTTGTTGTTTCATTGCTTTCAATTTTTATCCAGTTTAGAAAAGATCGTGTAGGATACAACAACCTTGTTGTAAGAGAATAATGTTTTTGCTTGCATCAATGGGTTGAGTTTTGAAGCAACAATAGGGGTCGAACGAGGGACAGTTGGTCTTAATTCCTGTTCCAAATTCCGAGTAACCGTCAGTAAAGAAAAACTGTCGTTAATCATAACGATTTTGAGTACTCCACTTTTTTGAGGATATACTCACGAATTGCACTTTTATCTTATACGTTTTCAAAATGCGACAGTAGTTTTTGAGGTAATCCTCAATATGAAACTTCCAAAAAAGTTAGACGTGAAGAAGAAAACTACAGACGACCAGTTTCACAGGATGTTTCTGCTCTGTAAGATTTTCCATGTTACTCAGTAAGGCAATAGTATTCCAACTGTTACTATTTATTACAACTCAGTGTTGCAGCTGTTACTCAGTTACTAATAACCGAATTTGGTCCAATTAAGCAAACTCGTAGAATTTTCACTAAGTTTTCCGACTATGCAGGTAGGACCCTGTAAATATCTCTACAGCTAAAAATTTATTATTTGGTACCAAATTTGGGTTTATAACAGATTTTGTATATCTAATCGGATTTTTCAGGAATTTTGTGTTTTTGGAATACAATTTTCACGAATTTTTGTTTTCTTATGAAATTTGTTGGTTCTGAACCGATGGTAAAATTAATTTGTATAATTTAAAGAAATTGCATTTTTGTTGACAGATTTGTATAAAATACTCATCCGTTTCGATTGAATTTCTAAATCTGGGCTTACGGCGGAATGGAATGGAAACGTTCAATGTCGTCTATTGTGTATGAAGTATTCCGCGAGGTTTTAGTTTTCTTTTAACGATTCTGGCTCCATCGCCTGCTTCATATTCCGGTTTTCGGATTACAAAACATGTCCAAGTTTTTAGTTGATTTTATCGAGGTTGAAATTTTTTTTCGTATCATGTGATTCATTCAGTACTACAGTATAAATGACATCACTGTATACAGAAGTACATTTCATATAGAAAACCAGAATTCGAGAGCGAGCGAACTCATCTTACAATTAATATCAGTAAAAATGAAAAATTATAAGACATCCGCGTTAATAAATTTCGTAATTTTTCTTAAGCAAAAACAAAAGCAACACAAATAAAATCGTGTGGGTTGAAATTGTTTGTTATGCAACTTTGAATAAAACATTACAAAGAAAAAAATTTATGATGATGATGGCTTATAAAAATCTGGTAACGAACTCGGGAATGTAAAACAATAGGACCGCTTTTAAACAAGGAAAATCCATATATTGCTTTATTAGACATGAAGTCAATGTGATGACTTCTATAACTTCTTAGGTTATTGTATTAAATTATGTAACTACAGATTAGTGTAAAAATTTGTATTAAACGCAAGGTTATTCATCCCTAGATGCCGTCGTACGCGGTGGCTATCATTTGTCAGAATCAAATTCTTACTTCATTAAAGATTTGGCGCTTATAGGTTCTCAAGGACAATTAAATAAGAAATTAAATCGGTTTTTTATTTTTATTCTGAATATAATTCTGGTGAAAATTTCTCCGATTAGGAATTCTCCTTTGATCTTCTAGGTGTACTGATGCATGATATCAGAATTTTTGCTACGAGATATTATTTTCTAAGTATTCTTGTGTTAATTTAACTCAAGTTTAAATTTAAACATTTTAATCATAATCATTTAAACATAATCATTAAAATTTTTCATTTTTTTTTTTAAATAAAATTCGCCATATTTAAACACAATACATGTGTGTTTATAAAACTGTATTTTAGAAAATAATATTTTTTTTTATTGAAATTGAAATTTGAGTCATTTTCTAAAATGAACTCAAACGAATAAGATTATACTTAAATTTCCTATAAGAATTTTTTATCTTAATCGAATTTATAATAACAGTGTAATTTTCGTACAAACTTAACATCTATGAAATGTCAGGTATAAATCACATCCGTGATTTACTTGTCTGAAAAGATTTAATATCTCGCTATAAGAAAAATCTCAGCCTTTTATTCTAAAATGTCTCTTTATGGAACTGGTGACCTTATATTTGAAAATGAAATGGGCCACGCGCTTTTTCTAAATCTAAATAGAGGGCAGGTGATTTTTTGGATTAACATCGAATTTTACTTACTTGAGCAATTTTAATATTTTGTTTTAACAAATATCTCAGAGTTTGTTCTTTTGGTTGTGTAACGATACAACTAACGCCGCTGTTATATCACACGTTCATTTTATATTCAATCGGCACAACATCCAAGGACAACATGTCAAATGTAAAAATATATCCCGCTTCAATGGACAAGTTGCGTCATTTAAATTAACCATTCCTGAAGCTATATTTGACCTATCACTTTCCCCAGAGTAATGGCCCGAAACAACTTATCTCAAAGAAACTGTCGATTTCCGAAATAATAATAACATGGCAGTACCAAAAAACTTAAACCTATGTCCCTCTACTACCAGAACGTAAAGGGACTAAGAACTAAATCTCACGACGTCTTTTTAGCAATTCAAAGACTTCCATTTGATGTTTTTGCCCTCACTGAGACCAATTTGAACATAAGTTTTGACAGTAACGAATTTTTTACTTCGGATTTTAACGTCTTCCGCAAAGATGGTTTTTATTGTCTAGACACGAATTTTACCGATCCATATCGAGCTAATACGTTTCATAATTAAAAATAATAAAAATAGTGTTTTTATTTTATGTTTATTCGCCCACTAATTCAGATTGTAAGCTGTTAGCTTCTTACTAATGCTGCTGACTTCGTCATTGACCTGAATACGACATCTTTGTTGTGGGTGATTTCAATCGCCCCGGGCTTAATTGGGATTATTCAGATGATAACATCCATTATGTTGCTTCGAATGCACTAACCGCCAAAGAAACTTTATTCACTGACAATATGTTGAACTCTGGACTATTTCAGATCAGCAACGTTAAGAACAGTCTGAACAGGCAGTTCGATTTGGTGTTTTCCTCTGTTATCAACAATAGATTTGCTTCTGAAACCAATCTAATCCTCTGTGCCATAGATGTATACCACCCTCCCATTTTGATCGCCTTTTGTCTGGAAAAAGTCAGTCTTAATGTCAACTCTAAAATTCCACCACGTTTCAATTTTCGTAAGACCGACTTTGTGAAGCTTAAACATTTATTGGCTAACGTCGACTTTAACACCTTTTTAAATGATTATAATGACATAGAAACACAAACTGTCAAATTTTACTCTGTAGTTTTTGAATGTTTTGAACAATCCATTCCGCATACCTGTCCAAAAATTGTATCGCCATCCAATAAAAATAAAAATATTTCCAAATGGTCATGTAATTAATAATAAGTAAAACCCCCCATTTTTATTGATTGAGGCTTTATGTAACTCAACTAAGTTGGTGTACTGTTTCCCATTGTCATATAATTCTCTATGATATTTAAATCAAGTGACCGTGCTGGCCAGCCCAAAATCCCAATTATCCTGCTTGAAAATCCAAATCAAGGTTGATTGATTTTCACCCAAATCTATTACAATTTCATCTAACCTAACAACTATGTAATCTTTGAACTGTATTTGAGTCGAAATTTTACACATAGTGGTTTTCCCAAAATAGAAAGGTCCTAATCATTAAGGAGACGTTCCGAAGTTTCAACTTCGTTCCATCAGGTCCGTTTAAATTAAACTTTCGCCCGAGAAAACATTTTGCCAAATTGGTCCCATGGACATGTATTTTTTGTCAAAGCTTAATCTATTTAGCATATAAAATCTGCTTCGGCTAAAACTGGGTTTTTAACCTTTTGACGGTTTTTCTGATGCAAAATTTGTTGTATGCGTCAACTTGTTAAAAATACACTAATAGTAAACTAATTAAATCAAACGAGTACATAGCAAAATAACTAAAAGGTTCTTAATTTTCTTCATTTTTCCAAAATTTAAGTGAAGGTTTCGAATTTTAACAGACACTGTTTTTCAACCAAAAATCGCTCTCTGTACAGTCCAGTCGGATTGGATTTTTTCCATAAATTGGGAGATCCCATTGATGTTTGACCAAAAACGGTTCTCCGGAAAAGATTTGCTTCCATTTAAGTTTTTCCGTTTTTTTGCAAATACATATTTTGAAAAGTATATAGAATTTACAAAATACGATTAAAAACGAAAATTAAAATATTTTTCAAACAAAATTGTTTCAAACAAAATTTTTTCAGATTTTTTTTTTAATTTTTGCTGGAAATGTTGATTTTTGATTAAAAAAAATAATTTCACCAAAATTCGGCATCTCTGCAGTCCAGGTGGATTGAATGTTCGGAATACAGTTTCATACTCAAACCTTTTCCATAAAATAGGTGAGCCTGGCTAAATTAAATGGAAATTTGTGTACTGGACGTGGCTGCTTTCATATTAGCTTTTAAAATCTTTGCGAAGATATTTACCTTGATTTTGCTCACAAAAGAAAATCCTTATTCTTGTCTCCAAATTCCCAGATATATATAAAACGCTTATATTTTATAAGAATATGTTTTAGTTTCGAATTAATTTACTGTTTTTTCAAAATTACTCCATTAATTACTCGCAAATGAATCTGATAAAGATTTATCAAGGAATCTTAACGGAAAATTGGACGCTTAATGACAGAGAGTATAGCGAAAATAGGGATGACAACGATTACGACATATAGGCATAGATCGATTTTAATATTCGTAAATATTACTTTGGTACGCATGGCGATCAAATGGGAAAATTTACTTCAACCTTTTAGTTCGACACCACTCAATGCAATTTTTAATTTTTTTTCTTTTAATATCGAGCAACTATGGCGATGCATCAATCAAATTTTTATGTTAAATGCAACCCTTAAAGTTAATGATAGACCAAACACTAGTATAACAGTTATTAACAACATTCATTAACAACAACAGCATAATATGTATAAAATACGGTAAAGTTCGGGCGATTCGGGCGTTAAATGGGTAAATTTATATGGGCAAAACCGGTAACATTCGAGATGAAAAAAAGTAAGCGAGTTGTGAAGAGCTAGTCTCGCAGATATCAACTAAGCTCGCAGAGGCCTCACACGGTGATTTTGCCGGCTAGATGTCATGGAGAAATGCTTGGGTTATGGGGGGGGGGTTGAGGCTTGCGATGTTTCTGGCTTACACTCGTTTAAGAGGAAACGCAAATTAAAAATAAATAAAAAACCCGTAAAAGTGTTGCGGGGCGTTTTTCCGCCTTCACCGTAAACCACACGTTGGGCATTGGCTCGCATCAACGTAAAAAATTCTGAATATCTCAACTGGCCATCCGTAAGAAAGAAAACGTAACGGCACGCTCGCTGATGTAGAACGCAACTCGTAGAAAAAAAAATATTTGTGCCGCTCGTTATACTGGATGACACCAGTGGTAAACACACCCACTGATTGTCCAAATATCCGTCTTTATTATCAAGTTCAACATAACACAGCATAAATTAAAAGTATTTTACAATTTTTTTTTATTTAATACAATTTTAACAAACTTTATTTTGCAAATAAGATAAACCACAAATGCCTAGTTATTACTTTTGTCTCATTGAAAGAATTTTTTTTTTATCAAAACTTAATATGGCATTTGCACAAAAGAAAAATTAAATTTGACTGGTTTTTACCAAATAGCAAAACTAGACTCTTCTTTTCACATTAAAAAATAAGACTGTGTCGAAAAAAAATTCTCGCACCAAAACTTGTAGAATGTTCTTCCTTGTTGTTGGTTTTTCCGTGCGCGTCACGTTCTCACTCCCTCCACCCCACATCAAATTACACGTATATAAAAAAGACAAACGAAAGAAAAACAGTCTATCACGTCGTTCGATTGTACACACATACCCGATGCACATTGGTCTCGCTACTGAATGCTCGAGAACAGGTGGCACTGTAGTCAAACAAAATACTCCACTACCATAGAACAAATAAAAAAGAATACACGTAAGGAAGGGAAATAATTGTTATGACCATAGAGTCGTAACAAAGTAGCAAGGTTTCAAACGGACAATTTATTTACACTACCAAGGACAGAAACGCTGTATACCGAAATGAAAGCCCCAAAAACTCGGAAAGTTTTATCAACAAATTTTGATTTTAAACCGAATATGGTAATTTGTTCACAAGTTCCTAAAAACAACAAAACACTAGCTCTAATCTCTACTTAACACAACGACATCAAAATCTCCGGACTACAACAAAAGCTGGGTATAAGATACTATAACATAATGATACATACTATAACAAAACCAAAAGTTTGTCTTTAAGATGGCAACACGCTTAGTCAGTAGTCGACGAATAGAAAATCCATTCGTTAGCCCCGGGTAATGTATTTCAATATAAGTGATATACCGGAAAGCCCGTTACTTGTATTGCATTTACTTCAAACAATTCATCAGACAATGTAGTCGAAAGGCGTAATTTTTGACAACTGGATTATGATTAGTGATTTTCCAACGAATAGTGTCTATTTAAGAACTATAAACGCGACTGAAAGTGCGTTTTCCCGGACGATACAATGTACATAGATGCATATAGTCGAATCTCCCAAAGATATAAGTCGTTTGCAAAATTTTACAGGTTTCTAATTTTTTTTAGAAAAAAAACCGACCAAACGGCATAATGATTAAAGCTTCGGCGTTTGAATCGGGAGGTACCGTGCTTGAATCCCGATAGAGGCAGGATGCAAAAGAGATTTTTCATCATCAGGTTACGTTCTGTTATGGAAAAGAACACGATTATAACCCCCTTGTTGAAGTGTAGACAGCACTCATTGGCCGACCCATGCCATGCCAGCAGACTGAAAAAGAGCAAAACAATTAAATTTTTTTTTTTAACTAAATTTGATTTTTATTTAATTTTTATAATTTCCGAACGACTCAAAAAATAACTGAGTCTAGAGACGAATTTCAGGTCCATTAAAAAGTGTAGAAATAATTAAAAGTGAAAATTCAGATCTATACCGGAGTGAAAACTTAAGGTTAAAAATTCAAATAAATTTAAAGATTTTCAACAATGGTTGACCTAGTTGATTTTCTGAAATTTAAGCAGGGCTAGTGAGTTTTGATTAAACAAGACAGTTTTACCATAAACGTCCGATAAGTTTAATTTTTCGCTTTAGAAATGGTGTATTCGATATAAAAGTAAGTTGAGAGGTGGGTGGTAATGATTAATGAAGGTAGCCGAAAACAAACCTACATTATCGACATATTTTTTATCAGGTGGTAGTACAAGTCTTTTTATATAGCATCATAGTGAAATAAATTAAAAGATGGACGCATGTTTAGTATTATACCACTGTGTGAATTAAGACCATTTCGTAAAAGGCTGGACCCCATGGTAATAATTTATCGTGTTAAGGAGCAATGAATTTGAGTTGTGGCACTAACAGTTAATACCTGTGTCAAAAATCAGGGCATATTTTATGTAGCATCTCAGAGAAATAAATTAAAAGCTGGATTTAATTTTTAATTAATAAATTTTATTATTAATACTGGAAGAAACCGGCCAGCTTTTACAGGCCGCTTGCCCATCTCTGCGGTTTATTGTCTATTTCAGATTTTGTTGTACCGAAATAACTTTCGACTGGAGCGTTGGTGAAATGACCTACGGATGGTTCCCCTTCTATTATTGCAGACCATAAAGGCAGTATGGGAAAGAAGTTATTGAGAAAAAAATGCTATATGGTTTCGGTTTGCCGTCTGTCCACGATGTCTGTGTCCACGATATATATCTTCAGAACGGATGGAGATATCAACTTAATTTCTTCACTAAAAGTTCAAGAAATTAATGGGATATAGCCCTTCTTTATTTGAACATTTCTATGTTTAAAGTCTTTGGTGGTATGTAGCGTTTTGTTAACCCCTTCCTTGAAATTGATAGAATTTGGTTTCATTTTCTATTCTACTTTGGTTTCTTAGAGCATGTGAAATAAAAATATATCTCGTGTGGATGTAGGTTTGTGTGGGTGGTAGGAGTGGTGGTATGGGAGGTGGTAGTGGGTGGGATGAGGCGTTTTGGGTTTGGTGTTGGAATTTGGGATTTTGTTTATAGGCAGCAAAAATGCTTATAGAGTTCGGCTCCGAACCTTTCTCGTCTTTCTTAATGTTTTTAACTACCGCTTGTCCAACCGTCTCAAGATCAGGAACAATAATACATTTCAAATCTATATAAAATTTAGACATTTCGAATGAAGGATTATTTGCCGGAGGATAAGAGAGTGATTCAATGCCAGGTACATGGTCTTCGTTGGGAGTTGTAAGTATCTCAGGCGGATATTGCGGCTCTTTTAAACGCTCCTCTAATAAAAGTGATAACTGAACCTCTGCGTCTTCAGTATACTCCTCTGATTGAGGACAACAAATGTTCTCCTCCGGATGCGAGAACAACAAACAGCTATTTACGAATTGGTCTACCTACACCCAGTACAAATTACCGCTACACATGCGTTCCGCTTCTAATTTATTTCACTATTATGATAACGGGTGATTCATTTCGAGGTATTTTTTTCAGTGGGGGTTTTATGACAGATCATGTGTGAGTCGTGTTAAACAGTTATGGAATTTTTGTACAGTATTGTTTGACATTTCAAAATGGACCACGTTAGCCGCAGTTACGGGCAACAATCTTTCTACATAAAAAACTAACAATAAGTGTTCAAATCTTAAGCTAATTACATTTTTTAAGTTTTAACCAGTTATCATTAGTCCGAGTGAATCTGCTCTTCTCAGTCGTTTAAATCGTGGTTGTTTTAGTATATCCCGGACCAATTCGTTGGGATGTCCCTGAAGTTTTCAGTAGTATTTCGAACTGAATTCCTTGATTGTTTCTTTAACGGTTTTAATGCCAAGGTCGTCGAGTATGTTAGTATTTCGAATATACCATGGAACATTAGCAATACATCGGAGTATTTTCGCTTGAGTTCGTTGCAGGAGTTTGTTTTTGATTCACTGGTTGATCCCCAGAAGTGAATACCATATGTCAATATTAGCGTGCTTAACGCTTTGTATAGTAAGACCTTATTGTCTAATGATAACTTGGATTTTCTTCCTAACAGCCAATACATTTTGGAAAATGTTATTTTCATTTGGCCGCGCTTTGCGCATATTTTTTCCACGTTATTTGACCTTGGTTTATTGACGGATATATACACCGTTTAATTGTACTAGTGAGCAGGAGCGTTTGTTCAGCGTGAATGTGACATGAAGTTTTTTTCGTTTACTTTTATTCGCCAGATCTTGAGGCAATCCTCAATCTTGCTCAGGTGACTTTGCACTTCTCTTCAGGCTGTTTGCGGGTTTTATGTGGTACCGCGATGGCTGTATCATCAGCATATATTGATATTATTACATTGTCGGTAACAGTGTGCCGTGTACAACAAATATAAAATAGGTCCCAGAACGATTCCTTGTGGGACTTCTGCACTGGACCATGTATTACCTTTGGAGGTGATGGTTTTCCTGAACTGAGTAAATATTATTCGGCAGGGTCGCTTAAACTTTGTATATATTAGTCCATCGTGCCAAACTTTGTCAAATGCTTGCGCTATATCCATGACGACAGTAGAACAATTATTGCCTCAAAGGTCTGTCTGATTGCATTTACAATTCTATGCACTTGTTCTATGGTACCATGTTGGTTTCGGAACCGAAATTGATGGCCCAGAATGATTTGCCTCCCTTCTAATACTGGTTTCAGCACTTTATTGGACGATAAGACGAGATTTGATTTTCGTTTTTCCTTGGCTTATGTATCATTGTGATCAAAGATATCTTCCATGTTTGAGGAATATGATTATTTCGCATGATCGCATTAAAAATGTAGGTTGATAATTCCCTTATCATTTTTCTAGTAATAAGGTAAAATACTGGCGCCTTTTTTGGGCTAATGCAAGTTTTGATTATGTCCTTAACTTTCTTCCATTCAAAATTTATAGGTTTAAAGCATGAATCATCATCCATCTGGTGAGGCAGCACGATATTATTAGTTTCTTCGTCTGCTGAAAACACCGTATTTAGATACGCAGCGAAAGCCTTGGATTTTTCTTCATCGCCCTCGCCCAATATCCAGTTTGTAGTCTAATTGGGGGATTCGATTTTGTAGGCGTTTTTAGGGTTTTCGGTGCCTTCCACAGAGAATACTCAGTCTTCTCTGTTGTCGATAGTTCACTTAAATAATTCTGGACACATTGGTTTTCTTCTTCTTGTAGTGCAAATTTCAGGGTTTTGATAGCTCTATTTAAATTGCATTTCAACAATGCTGTTTTTGTTTGGTCTGGATTAGTGATCGGATAATATGTGATAATCTATTAATTTTTCAGAATTGTTGATGATTGGTGAAGCCTTTTCAGCTGATATTTCTAGTGCCTCTTTTAGTTTTTCTGCAGCCACATCAATATCTGCTGGTGTTTTTAGCGGGATATCATGATGACAATTTTGTTCTACTAGTCTCCTATATTGATTCCAATCAGTTCGTTTGTTTGTCAGACGTTTCGGGGTTCCTGATTTTAAGACAACATTACTCATTCTTACTATTATCGGTGAGAATGATCAGACGTCAGATCATAGCAATCGGTCGCCTTAACTTAGTTCAGGTACTTTTTTATCCGTGGACTAGTAAGGATCACCTGTAGATAAAAAATCCAGAACTGTTCCTCTATAGCTTCATAAAGTTGTTTGCCTTTAGGCGTTGTTAGTCTTGAACCCCATTGTGTATATTTGGCATTGTAATCACTCCCGCGAAAAATTTATTACCCAGCTAACCAAAATAATTAATAAACTTTTTTATAGCGTGCTTTGGAGGGTAGTACACTGCTGATATCACACATAATTTTCAGATCATTTCTGCAGATAGATGCTCATTAATTGGATATGATCTTTCTCATATTTCATAAGTTCATACTGTTTTAGTCTTCTCTTAATCAATACAACAGTGCCACCGTGTGCTTTGCCATCCGGATGCTTAGTGTCATAAATAGAGTATCAATTAATTTTGAAGTAGTTCTTGTTGGTGGAGCGTGTTTCAGATATTAACATTATGTCAATATTGTGCTCAATGAGAAATGCTTGAACCTTCGCTCTCTGCTGCGCTAGGCCGTCTGCATTCCATGTCACTATTTTGACGAGGGTCATTTTTGATTTTTAGCAACTATCTTTATTTTTTTATTTTTTTAACAGTGTAACTGAGAATCCACATAAAAGATTTTATGTTGAAATTGGAATATTAAATCTGAGTGTTATTTTTTTTTGTTTATGTATTTCACAGACACAGTCTCTAACCCAAATTACAAGTGAAATAATTATCGGCTGCCTTTAACTAATCATTAAAACACGATAATCGACACTTAATGAGTTAGTTAATGTACAATTCGTATATAATTAAAACTAATAGCTTTAAATTAATTAAAAATAATATAATTTTGTATTGAAAATGAATCAGATTAGTAATGTGAAGTGTTGTGTAGGAATTTTATAATCGTTTTCATTGCATAAATAAATTGCATTTCGGTACACACAAAACGAATCATTAATTAAAAAACGTATATGAACCGAGACTCACTCTCTCTCTTGTCGTACACATGTACATAATCGTAATACATATGTGCAGATGATTTCTGCCAACAAGAAATTTAATTTTTACTCGTAATTAATCAATACAAAAGTAAATCAATGTGTACAGTACATCGAAAAATAATACTCGAATATGTCGATTCTCGAAAAATCCATCAATCGTTAAGTTTAAAAATAATTAAGATTTGTAATATATCTTTGGATGGATCAGCGGTCAGAGAACATCCCATTTACTAAATTAATTAAATAAAATTTATATTATGGTGATGAAAGCGTATTGAATTTCATTGTACAAAATTAGATTATATATAATTTAGGCCAGGCCATTTCAACCTTTTAATTATATGTCAGAAAATCGATTGTTGCACAGTGATGATGATTTGCATATTATATGCTATCGCAGTATATTAACCCAACAATAAAAAGCGTATGTATTCTACTTTCTTGAAGAAACTGTAAAAACACTATCAATCAAATGTAATATGAAACACAATATTTACAGTCTAGTTGCGCGGATTATAAGAGGTAATCGGTATATTAAATCAGTGATATAAAATATTTACCGCATAAGTA
This sequence comes from Nephrotoma flavescens, assembly GCA_932526605.1. NCBI lineage: Eukaryota > Metazoa > Arthropoda > Insecta > Diptera > Tipulidae > Nephrotoma > Nephrotoma flavescens. The sequence continues at coordinate 234,067,085 of OW052220.1, forward strand.
ACCACAAAAACAACATCATCACCATCAACATTGGGGCCATTAAATAATCCAAATATAGTCGTACAATATATAGAATTATGCAAATTTTTTTTCCATGTTTAAAACAATAAAAAAAAAAAAGAAAACACTTTGTGTAGAAGCTGCGTGGTGGTAAAACGGTTCTCTCTCTACTTAAGTATTATATGTTTATTGCAAGATTATTATGTATACATCACAGATTCTTTTTTGTTTTATTACCAGGTAACCGTCTTATTATTTTATAACAGGACTTTCAAGAAAACTATTGTAGCAATGTGTATAATTATTTTTATTTTTATTTATGTTTATGCACATTGCTTTGAAGAAACGAATTGGAATAATTATTGTTTACTTTAAAAGCAAAATCAAAGCATAAATATGTTTTTGTTTGAGTAGCGTGACAAAGTATGATTGAAGCACCATTATGCTGTTTATGTTTATCTTTACAAAAAAAAAAAAAACAGGTGAACAAGTTTTTTATTTATTTATTTTATTATTTAGCCCAGTGTGGTATCTCAGTGAAGGGCATTTCAAAGAGTTAATCATGCAAAACAGAACATTCATAAAATTTAAAGCTTTACGTAATATATAAAATATAGGATGAAACATAATGAAGATAGGATAGGGCTATGTATGGAATAGCACATCGGGCAAATGACGTGTACCGGCATTGCTGGCACATACGCACTCTTTTGCCGAAATTTTCCATGATTATTTTGCATAAATGTGGCTTAGTTTCGTTGATGCAGCGTTAAATCTCTTTCTTCAATGCACGGGTGGATGTGGGCTTGTTGATATACACTATAGAAAGCAATTGCAACTTAAAAATTATATGCATTCATTACTTTTTGGAAAATTTACTATATTTTCCAAGCATATTCCCTCCTTAATTAGCTATTGCAGCTTCCAGTGTCCGTTTCATGCTATGGGTTTTTTAGTGTATGTATATGTTGTTTCATTGATTCTGCAGTTCTTCCCAAAAAGTAGTCACGTTGGTTCTTTTCTCCATTTCATCTTTTGAATCCAAAATCGACCAGAGATATTCTATTGGATTTAAATCTGGCGATTGGGGCAGCAATTCCAGTTTGTCGATGTACAAGAAGTTGACCCGAAATTTCCACCCCGAAATTGTTTTTTTTTTATTCATAAAGTGTGTGTCTTTGCCAAATCACGTAAAAATAATTGCATCCCGAAAATTTTATTGTTACATTAATATTACTGTTAGTAGTAAAAAACTATCAAAATCTATTAATAAATTAAATCTACTTTGTTTATCATCCCGAAAACCACTTTCTATACATTTTTCAGTTGAAAATATGTTCATTACCAAATTTCCTAGTGACGAACTCAGAGATGACCCACTCCCTTGGCATATGGTGTTAGGTGTGCCAATGTGCATAGAACTTATATTCAGGCGCCCGTTCGAAAATCACGAGGGTTGAAGATGAATATTGATCATCCAGAAAATCACTCACCTTCTATCCATTTTTCAGTTGAAAATACGTTCATTATCAAATTTCCTAGTGGCGAACTCAGAGATAACCCCCTGCATTGGCATATAGAGCTAGGTGTGCAAATGTGCATACGACTAATATTCAGGCGCCCGTTCGAAAATCACGAGGATTGATGGTGAATATTGATCATCCCGAAAACCACTTTCTATCCATTATTCTGTTGAAAATACGTTCATTATCAAATTTTCTAGTGGCGAACTCAGAGATGACTCCCTGTCTTGTCATATGAAGTTAGGTGTGCCAATGTACATATAACTGATATTCAGGCGCCCGTTTGAAAATCACGAGGATTGATGTTGAATATTGATCATCCCAAAAACCACTTTCTATATATTCTTTAGTTGTAAATTTGTTTGTTACAAAATTTCATTATGACGAACACAGAGAAGACCGTTGGCATATGGAGTAAGGTGTGCCAATGTGCATAAGAGTAATATTCAGGTGCCCGTGTGTCAATGTGCATATAACTTATATTCAGGCGCCCTTTCGAAAATCACGAGGATTGATTATGAATATTGATCATCCAGAAAATCACTTTCTATCCATTCTTCAGTTGAAAATATGTTCATTACCAAATTTTCGGTGACTTGATCTTTTTGATCGATAAATCGGCTTAAACCTTGTTTCATTGATGCACCATAAATTCTCCAACCAACAGGTGTATCGACGGAAAAACGAGCTAAATAAAACACAATCATTGATTGATCCCTAGATCACCCAAACGGGTAACATTTTTTAATATAGAAGCTTGTCTGCCTTAAAATATTAAATTTTAAAATCAAATATAAAATTGTAACACAAATAAAATATTAGAATTTGTAAAAATCATCAACCGAAAAAAATATTTTATTTTTACTTTTACACACAAAGGAGAAACTAACAGGGTGTCCCTAAAGTATCTGACACGAATGGCACCGTTGTATTCCTTGATCAAATCGAAGGTGAGGTTATTTCTATTAGTTCGCACGTTTAAACCGCCCTATCAAGTTATAGACTTATAGATTTTTATTTTCAATTCAATAAAAAGCTGATAACATTTTGTTTTAAATAAAGTATAATAATTATGACTATTAAGTTAAAAAGTATTTAAATTTAAACAAAACTTTTAGAATTTTTTTTTAAATTTTTGTTCCTGTGCCATTTAGCTCTTAACAATTACACTACGTCAGTAAATATTTTGTCATGGAAACATAGTTCAGGCTCTTAGCTTTCAGAAACGCTAACTATTTGTCATATTTGCTTTATTAAATCAAGTATCAAAAAAATTATAAGTTCACAATAAAAATTTTTTATTTCGCACCTGACAAAGAACAGTGACACAACTAAAAATTTTAATTTTTCAGGATAGGAAAACAAAAAGTAGTCATTACGTTATTTAATACCAAAATCACAAAACGAAAAACACCTCGCGCCCTATCATTTTCGGTGAAGGGAAAACAAAAATGTCTTTATTGCGAGATATGAAATCTAACATTACGCAATTGCGCATCTTTCAAGCGTATTAACTCAAAAAGTTCATCTTTTGAGTTGTGTCACTGTTCCTTGTCACTGCTTACGAGTTACGGCACTGCCCTACTTTGATCAACATTGTTTAACCTAAAATTTGCCGCGTTTTTTTTAAATATGGTGTAGGTGTTCGAGGCCCAGATAAAATAGAGGGAAAATACAGGGAAATTTAGAAAAAAAAATTAGAACAACAACTTTAACCAACTTAAAGTCAATCATTTTGACGTTTAAAACAAATTACGAAATAAATAATAAATTAGTTAAATTTAACAAAAATATTTTTTCAATATTTATGGCAAATTCGTTTCAACACAACAAATGATTTTCGATCAAAAAAATTTGCTGTCAGATCAAAAAACATTGCTCTAAATTGCCATTGCTTGTTCTTTTTCAAAAAGAAAATTAATTTTTTTTTGATCGAAATCGTTTTTAAAAAATCTTTATTTTTTCGTACATGTTTTCGGTACTTATAAAATGTTAAGTCAAAGTAAACCAAAACAAACAAATATCGTAATTCGTCGATCAGCTCGTTATTGAAAAATATTTACGCTTTTTTGTCATATTCTTTAGCGCACAATAAAACTGTTTTTTTTTTCGGAAATCGAAAAAAATTTGCCATAATGGCCAGTTGTACACAATGATAAATATAATAAATAAGTTTTTAAGTTTAGAATTTGAGTGCTGTGTGATATAATGGTTACTCCAACGAAAGGGTCCCCTCGAAAGTCATTCACATTCAAAACACTGATGCCCTTCGATGGTGGCGATGGCGATTTTTTCGCTGAAATAAATTTAGAGTCTATTCTACTTTTGTCGCCGACGAAAAAATGCTGCCAACTGTTTTTTATATATATATATATATATAAGTTGGTAACGCTCCAAAAACATAAACAATTTTTATAATTTTAAAATTTTTGTTATCCGAGTATGCCAAATTTTAGAATCCATTTTGATAAAATATGTCGTCGGTATGACATTTTTGTGGTTGTTTTTTATCGCATACGCTGACGCTTTTAAGCTAGAAACAGAACAAAAGCGACAACGACGAGCGTCCACAAATAAACAAAAAATATCGCAGCGATATCGCTGTAGCTAACAGAACAAAAGCGTTAGCGTATGCGATAAAAGAACATCCACAAACGGCATAACGGCGACATATTTTAGTTATGTCAAAATCGATTCTAAAAGGTAGCATACTCGGATAATAAAAAATTTAAAATTATACAAATTTTTATGTTTTATGTCTTTGGCAAATGACGTTTGGGCGTTACCAACTTATATATATATATGTATATAAAAACAGTTGGCAGCATTGTTTCGTCGGCAATAAAAATAGAAATACACGCTAAATTTATCTCAACGAAAAAATCGTCATCGCCTGCGTCGATGGTTGTGTTTGTAGTGCATATTTTCGGTGTTTTCTAATATGGCAGGCCATTTCGCTCGCCACCTTCGCTCTTGTTCTGTTTTGAGAATATTAATCTGTTAAATACAGCGATATTGCGGGGATATTTTTTATTTATTCGTCGGCGCCCGTCGTTGTCGCTCTTGTTCTGCTTCGAGCTTATTTCTATTTTTATCGTCGGCGAAACAATGTTGCCAACTGTTTTTTATAAAATTAGTTGGTAACGCCCCAGCTTCAAGTGCAAAAACTTAAAAGATAAAATTTTTTTGTAACTTTAAAATTTTTATTAGCCGAGTATGCTAACTTTCAGAATTCATTTTGACATAAATAAAATATGTCGCGATTATGCCGTTTGTGATTGCTTTATTATCGTTATACGCTGACGCTCTCGCTCTGTTAGCTACAGCGATATCGCGGCGATATTTTTTATTGATTCGTCGACGCTCGTCGTTGCCGCTCTTGTTCTGTTTCGAGCTTAAAGATCGTGAATTTCATTAATAATGTCCTAATTTGTTTTGTGTTTCTTTTGTGTTCCTTTTGAATGACGATGAAGATGAAAGACGACGAACTAGATCGGTGATAAGTCGTACGAGTAGTGTAAATGTTTCGGTACTCGAAGATAATAAAGAGTTGAAAGTTTGTTTGTAACAGTTCATGGACAATGTAAGTGGTGATGATTGAAGATTGCTTGGCCAGTCTTTCAAATTAATCTGTATTTTATATATTCGTAGAAAATCAGCATTTGAAACAAATTTAATCGATACATTGGCCAATTTGATTACTGGCCATCGTAAATATGCCAAAAATTTCCAATTATTTGGTGTCTCATTGGAAACATCGAGTAAAATTTATGGTTACCGGGTCAGTATCGAGACGCTGGAATCGAATAACTTGGAAATTTTATTTGATTACGATAATTATTGCAGACGTACAATATATGAAATTAAGTTTGTAAAGAATTAAACTAAAACGGGCAAAATTCGATTTAACGGCAAAAACGTGCCAATATCCGGATCGGCATTTAACTTTTCCGCTGTTGGAATTTTTGTGCGAAAAGAATGTATGTATGATGACAACATAACCTACAAATCAGGCATTGAATTACTTTTTTTTAGATATATAAGTATGTTTATCGATAAATTAAACATAAAATCGGAGAAAGCTGTTTGCTGGATTGTGAATTTAATTCGCAATGCTCGACTCAATGATAAAGTTGATTTGAAATCGGGACAAGTTGTAATAGGAGCGCGACCTTTGTCACCATCTCAATAGCTAGTTGAAAAATGGATTCCTCCCGGTTCGTTCGGATGCTCTTACCGGTACTGTAGAAAGGCAACATAAAGCTAAAATACAAATGGGGAAAGTTGGAAGTACAAGTAAACGATTTGTGAACAACAATACCCGATAAAGTTGAGAATCCAGAATAATCTGAAATTATGAAAATTAAATTTATAATAAAAAGCCGAAAATTTCCATTAAACAACAATACATAATGGGTTTTTCATTTCTTCAACCGGACATATCTTCAATTCGATAAATTCTCGCGAAATCATAAAACATGCCGTGTTAACCGTTTAATTTTTAACTGTACCATCTGAATATGAAAACATAGCCTTGTTTGTACTACCCATATTGGATTAGTCAGAGTTGTAGCTATAATGGAAATGGAATAATTTATCTTTCTAAATAATTTACGCATTAACATGTTATTGAATGCGTACAAAGCAAAATACTTTACTTACATATTATTGTCCATTTCTTATTTATATTTTAACCACCCGGCAAATCCATCCATCCGCAAATACAACAGAAATGTTATTTTTTCATATTTTGTATTGTAAATGAAGTAAGGAACAGTTAAAAAAAATTCCCTGTTTCGTCAGTTCAGAAAAGTTTTTTGATGAACTCTGTTATACTCTAGATAATATCAAGAGTAGATCAGAGTTGTTGAGAACAAGCAAATATAAATTTTATTCAACAATATAATGCATGATAAAGACTTAATGTAAGTACTTTAGGATTCGATACAGTGTTCGTATTCACTCATATTTTAAAAATGTATAAATTGTTTAAAAAATTAAAATATAATTTATCGCGGTCTAGAGCAGCATTTTCAAAAAAACGCAGCAATTAACAATATCAAGATTTAAAATTAATTTTCTCGTTTCGAATTCTGAGGTTAAACCCTCAACTTGAGCAATACAAGATAAAATTGGTGTGAAGGTGTTAAAATTTCTGGAACATTTTTATCATATCTAAAAATCAGTTCAACCGCTTTTTTTTAACATAGAATATTTTTATTTCGTTAAAATGTTTGATAACTTTAGATAATGTTAGATTTGCGATGCATTCATAACGCTATAAATACTATCAGGGAAATTGGTCATAGTAATATTGTACACTCACAAAACGTGTTTGTTTGTTTTTAGTCTTTGCAATATGTTATGAGGCCAAACCACTCCCAACTCTTTCCCGGTTCTCTTTTCACATTCTACCTTACGCTCCATGATGGCAGCTTTAAGTACTGACATGGGAAATGGGTCAACCCATGAGCTCTACACACCGACCGTAATCAAGTGATGAAGAATCCCTTTTAAGTCCTGCCTCTATCATAGATTCGGGATTCGAGGCCGGTACGTCCCGATCCAAACGCCAAACCTTTAACCACTGTACCGATCGATCGGTTACTCACAAAGTATCTTTTTTTTTTTTTATTTATTTTTTTTATTGATAACTATGCGATCTGTTTTGGTGCTCAATGCTCATCCTGCTCTTCCGCGGTTATGCTTTTACCGTCCTTACTTTACGCCTCCCAGCCAACTCAAGGACGTACGGCTATAGGACCGATATAAGACCATCTGCACATTGCAAGCTCCATGCCAGCCTATACTGGCATGGATGATGTTTTTTTTGTGAAGTTAGCCCAGTTTTTCGTCCCAGGAAAAAAAATAAAATTTCCTCAAACAATACTATTTCATCTTATCACAGTTTTTTCTATTTAAAATTGTATAAGACGGAATTTCGTTTTTAATTTTTTTGTCTTAACAGCAAAATATCCATCCCAGATTTTTACTCACAAAGTATTGTTAATGTTTTCTTTGTAAAATAACTTCAGTGGAAAATCTGCAGCCCTATTCCTGAATACGATACGAAAACGAAAGTATAAGATTCCAATTCAATTGTAAATAATAATCGTACGAATCTGATTCAATTCAAATATGAATTTTGCATTTTCGTTTTCGTATCGACTCGTGCATCCTCGCACATTACACCAATAGTAAATCTAAATTTATTCATTTTCGTATTTTCATCTCCAAACTATGCATGTACCACCGTTCTAAATCTTTTTTTATCATTCAACTATACAGTACGTATAATATCTAATAAAATCAACCTTGATTTGATTTTATCCAATAAAATTTTCTCCATGAAAAATAATTTTTGTGTGAAAATGTATATACATATAGAGGCGCGATACGCGATGGATATAAAACAAATCTATAAAAATCGGGTTCTTCACGAAAGCAAATATATTGCGGAACTTGTTAGCAAATTTAATGGCGGCAATTTAATCATCGCGATGTGTTTGAAGCGCGATTTTTTTTATGACAACTGAATTTTTAACATACGGTGGTAAATAATAAATATAATAATTTGAATTTTATTTTTCGTTTCAGGTAAGAAGAGTGGAAATGGATGAGGTCCCCCTATATGTGCACCCAATTGTGAGTAAATCTTTTTAATTCTTCAGCTCCATCGAAAGGAAATGCGCGCATGAAAATATGTTTATATGTATTGAATTACGTATTTTTTTTTTCGATACGTTTCTTTACTCGTTTACTTATACGTAAGAAAGCTATTTTTACGTAATTTTACTTGAATTGAATACAAAAAATTCATTAAATCGATATGACTTAATCATTACTTCTCTCATATGGAGTACATGTACTAGTATATTGAATAAAAATGTTGAAAAATGCGGAAGTTTTTCCGTTTTTTTTGTTGTTATCATATTTTGATAAGAACAATTTCTTCATTCCTTCACATATGTGTGAGATTATTTTTGTTGTCTTGTGTGATTTTATGTTTATTGCTCTGCCTTCGGCTTTAATTAAAATTGGAAAAATCTTAAGTGTGAATACGAAGAATTTTTAAATTTAATTTTTTATTTAAAATTTTTATTGTTCTGTGAAATTCCTAAATATAAGTATTGGAATTGTATTTTGATTTTAATCGTTCTGGTGTGGTTTAGTAAAATATTTATTTGTGGAGTAAATGGAATTTTAATGTTGATGTGATGATTTTTCGCTCAGAACCGCTTAGGTGTTGAATTTCGACTTACATTTAACCCTTGATAAGTAAGCATCTCTTGGGGGGAGCTGCGCAGGTCTATAAATAGTGCACGTGGCCAATCAAATCTTTCATTGGATATACAAATTTCCGTAGAATATTTTAAATAAAGTATTGCGCTGAAAACTATCCCTTTGGCTTCAAGATAAGTGCGATTTGCTACCTTTAGTTACGTGTCCAAGTCCCTTTTTCTTAATCTCTTAATTGATAACTCAGCATCAGTATAACGAACGCACAGTTGATAGATAATCATAGAACGTATCAAATTGCACTATTCTCTGACTCCTATGTGACTATTCTGGTTTTCCCTGAAAATTAGAAATTGAGAAAATATTTTCATATCATTTTTGTCTACATTGTATTTTCCTGGCTACTGAAGAAATAAGTTTGATGTTAATGTTTTCTAAACAAAGTTAATTGGGAAATTTATGTTCCTCAAAATTTGTTTAGGGAAAAATATTTCCCTATTTAACTTTATTTCGAAAATATTTACACTCAACTTATTTCTTCCGTATAGGGCAGATAAAAATTCTAAGACAACATTTTACTCCCTCCCAACTCCCCAATATTCACTCTTTCACATACTAAAATTTTCAGACAAACTACAATATCCAAAATTTATCTAAACTAAAACTATTCAAACCAATAAAATCGATTTGATTTGCGAGAACGAACAAGAGTACCTCTCCCCTCTTTTTGGAAACGGTTTTTGACTTATTTGATTGGGTCAGCCTACAGCTAACCCAAATTTTTCCAACAAACTCTACCATATTTAGGATCTAAATTAAAAATTAAAATATGTAGTAAATATTAGTTAGTTTAAGAATAATGTTTAAATTCTATATAATTTTAAATTAATTTTTAAAAGTTTTAGTTTGTATTGTAAAGGTCATTTTTCAACTCTTTCCATTGCAACCAGCTTTGCATAATAAATCCAGTCGGAAAAAATATTGTACCTATCTTCGACTCTTTCTATTATAAGCATGTAAAGTTAGCCCAGTTTTTCGTCCCAGGAAAAAAATAAAATTACCTCAAACAAAACTATTTCATCTTATCACAGTTTTTCTATTTAAACTTGTATAAGACGGAACTTACTATTCCGTCTCATACCATTATTTTATATTTAAACCTGTATAAGACAGAATCTGGTTTTTATACTTTTTGTTTTAACAACAAAATATCCATCCCAGATTTTTTCAGTTTATTGTTGTTTTTGTACTCTGCGTATGAATGAAAGTAGTTTTTCTAATTAGAATGATTTATAGGCAATAATTGTTTGTTTTGATTAAAGATGAGAACAATATCAGTCACTATATTGTTTCAAGTTGATAATAAGTAAGGGCTTACAATGGCTAAGAGGGCAAGAAGTATGTTAGTATTGGCGCAAATGACCAAGTTCCACATGTTCCTATATAAGAATATCAGAAAATTGTGCCATTCTCCGAAAAATATGATTTGAATAACCAGCCATATGGCAGGAACGCGCAATCTCGCAAGCTTCCATATGATCCAAAATGAAAATTACTAATTGCCATTCTCCTTACAATTATGAAACAATATAGTGACTGATATTGTTCTCATCTTTAATCAAAACAAACAATTATCACCTACACTGATAAAAATTTTGTTTTGTAAAATTAAAAAACCAAGCTTTTAATTTCTAAAAGTTATAAATTTTTTTGAATTTAAAAGTATTTTTTTTATAAATTTAATTAAAATTTTTGCAAACTAATAAATAGCCTTTTTATTTTAATAACATATTTTGTAAAATAATTTATAAAATACTTTTTAAATTTAAAAAGTTTATTTATTTAAACAGAATAATTTATTTCAAAAGAAGAGTTCTAGCATTTTAAAACAATTTTTTTGGTAATAACGACAAGTTATGAAAATGTTTATATGTATTTATGTTTTGCCAGAAATCTCGTTGTTTTATTTTTCGATTCGTCTATATTTAATTTTTTTATAGTTTTTTCGGCTTTTTAGACAAAATTATATTGGTGATATGATTCGCTAAACCGATATATTCTTGTGTTATACTGAAGGTATGAAGCAAGATTTGAATTTTTGCAGTTAGGTCGTTGCATCCTAAAGAGCAGACCAACTTTTTATCAGCACGAAACCAAACTGCCAAGAAAGAACTTGAGGAGGAGGTTCACATTATATTTTTTAAGGGTTGTGTGTATTTTTACACAATGGCCCTGGGGATTAAAAATTGGGGAGGGGGAGTTAGTTTTCTACTTTTTGTGGTAGATTACGGGATTACTTTGATTTAATAAAATTGTGTGACATTTGTCAAAAAATAATTATTTAAAAATTAAAATAAATCTTTTAAAACTAGCCAATAGTTTTTTTATTCTTTATCTCTTAAAATTTAAGAAAACTATTTGACATAAGTAAGAGGAGTATTTTTGAAAATAAAAACAATTATTTTATGAATAAAATCCATTATGATGTCTGTGGCTTTTTGTTAAACTTGTAAATTCCATTTTTTTTATATTTAAAAAAAAAACTTGTATATTTATTTTTAAAAAATAACAATACTTCATTTTTAAAAAATTTAAATAACAGTAATTTTTAAAATTTTTATTATAACAAATTAAAAAGTATATTATTTAGGAAAACCGGTTTCGTAATTCTTCCTTCTTCAGTTCCTATTTTTTACTACTAGTTTGTACATGGTGTTTTGTTTGTTTTATTATGATGAATTTTTTTTTATTATATAATGATGATTATACAAAGAGCGTTAAAACACTGGATACAACTAGTAGTAAGAACAAGAAACTGAAGAATTAAGAATTCCGAAACCAGTTTTCCTAAATATTATAATTTTTAATAAAACTTAAGTATTGTTATTTTTTAAAAATAAATATACAAGTTTTAAAAATAAAAAAATAAAAATTTGAAAATATCATTTTTTTTATTTTTATAAACAAATTTGGCGAACAAATTTATTTTAAAAATATAAAGATTATCCTTTCTATTTTAAAAACGAGGCTTTTCGCCAAAAAATTTATGTATGTTCTTTTGATTTTAAACGTATATTTTTTATTTTTACTGGAGCCTTACCACCGACTCCGCCAGCGTTCATTGGTTTTCGCTTTTTTATATTTGCTTCGTCTAGTTAAATCATACCACGAAAAACGCAACACTATCTTGCACTGAACTTGTAATTTATCTACAAGTATGTAGTGTTTGTGGTTAAATTTGATCAATATAAAGATTTTATTTACTTCATGGATTCAACTGCTCATTATTTTTTGGAAAACTCCAGCGAAGAAGAACTTGATTCGAAAAATATAAGAGCTAATGTTTCTCTTAATCTTCCAGAAATAACGTTAGTAAAATAACATTTAGGGCAAATATATTATTATATTAGTTTCAGATAGTTATTTGGAGTGCCAAAAGAAGCGTTTAAATATTTATTGGAGGAAATATCAGGAGGAAATACTTAAATCTTTACATCACAAAAATAGTTTCGCCCTTTTGTTCACCATAAAATACTACGTGTGCTTTCATCGCTTGTCATCTAAAATGAGGTCGTTCCTTTCTACTAGGAACTAAATTGTTTAAATTTACGCCTGAAGCGATCAAATTTTAGCTTTGCGATTTTTGAGGCACAAAATTGTGAAAGCGAACTAGCAACGAACGCCGGCGGAGTTGGTGGTAAGGTTCTGGTATTTTTTTTTTCATTGTACTTAAATCATTTATTTATACGCAGAGTACAAAAACAACAATTCAATGAACAAATCTGGGATGGATATTTTGTTGTTTACCCTTAGATACATGAGAGAGTAAACAAAGTATTTTATGGTGTGGTTCTATTCACTAACAAACATTTCTTAGGCGGAAACTTTTGATTTTTTCCGGTTTTCAACGAAAACTTTTAACTTAATCAAATCTTTAAAACATAAAATAACATAAAATAAAAATTCAGTCAGTAAATTGTATACATAGAAATTCAGTTTGTATGACAAATAAAATTAAAAAAAAAATAAAATTCGTTTTAAATAAAATATGTAAAATAATAATTATATCACTGTTTTTAGCATCACATTATTTATGGAACTGTCTAAAACAGTTCCTATCTTTATTGAAACAAAAAGTTAATTGGCATTTCTCGCACTCGCAGAATGATATGTATTTGCATTGCGGATTCTTGCAACGACAGGTGCAGTCCATTTTGGCCAATGATTTAAGCCATCTAGCCGAATTTATTTAGGTGGAATGGGAGAAGCCGTAGTTTTTTTCGCTTACTTTCAATTAATTTTGATTGCAGAATTGAAGGACGTCCCATACGCGAACGTTCAGCCATTTTACACAAAGTAACCGCTACTTCACATTTAAAGTCAGCAAGATTTAAAAGATTTTTATTGTCGTTCATCTGTAATTTTGCACGTCTGAAATGAAAATTAAAAATATGTAGGTATGTAATTTTCCCAATAATCAGTTAGTTAGAAAGTATATAGTCTATGTGTACATGCTTAGCCTAAATGGCTATCGAGAAGGTCCACTCCGCACATATGAGCTCGATTTTCTTTAATTATTGCTGGTTTTTCACCGACAAAATTTGATACCAGATTGACTACTTTTGTATCTTTCCAAGATACTAGAGCTATCCAATCAAAATCATATTCTGCCACTAGTTGTTGTGAATATCCTCGTTCCTTTTTTTCCAAAGTTTATCATCGGGGATGGACGCATTTCCAATTCTGTTTCGCTTTATAGTACCCAAGCTCAATATGCCCTTGTTTTTTAGTTCCATGATCAGTGGTATCGAAGTGTAATAATTGTCAAAGTGACATTTGAAATTTTGGTCCGATAGTACATTTCTTAGCAGTCTTACAACTACATTACTGCTTGTCCCTAAATCTATCTCATTTGACAATCGTAAATTTTCCTGGTCCGGAGTATATCTAAAAATTGGAAGCAAACCCAGTAGAGTCACACAATATAGTTTAAAGCCCCATTTGTGTGGTTTGGCAGGCATATATTGCTTCATGAAGCTATGAATTTTGGCACCTTTCGAAAATTATTGACGAGAGAATCTATAAGTGGGCGAATTTTGTAAAGCCTATCGTATAATGGATTGTCTTTAGATAATGCTTCTTCGTTATTATTAAAATGCAAAAATTGACGAATTTTTTCTAATTTGTTTATCCCCATGGTGTTTCGTATGGTAATGTTACCCGAAACTGGATTCCAATAATGCTAAAATTCGTTGGTTTTGAAACATCGATTTGTGAAGCATATACATTTGTTTCGGTTGCTATTTTATCAACAAATTTGCAATTAAAAAATAATTGATTAGTTCAACATTAGATATAGGTTCTTTTATCGGTAGACGCTCTTTCATTTCAAATATTATTGAAATATTTTCTATATCAGACATTTCATTAGTACTTTGAACACATACATCTTCTTCTTGATTGAGATTTCCTTTTTCTGCAATTTTTTTAACGGACACAGATTCATATACATCCATTACATCACCTTCATTTCCAAAATCATCATCACTATCAGACCATCCGTTTATTATTTCCAATATCTGGTCTTCCGATAAATAACCTGGCCGCGGTCCTGGTATATCTAAATCACATGGTTCAATTTTAAAACAACAAGTTCTGTTAATGCATGATATTTCTGTTTCATATATGATACAAGAAATCAATTTTTCTTGAATGCATGATGTATCATATATGCAACATAAAATTAAAACCGTGAAGAATGCACGTTGTTATCGGTTAAACAAACTTATATTTTAATTTAATTTAGTTTAAATAATGTTTAAATTTATAAATATGCACTTACTTGATATTTTTAGCGTTTTATAGAAATGACAGTTTTGAACGTTTACCGAATATGTATTCAATTTTATTTCTATTGTGCTGCCATTTGTTATAAATAGAACTACATTATGTATGAATCGATACGATATAGACTAGTTAAAAATTAGTGGTTTGCTATATAAATTAGAGCTATTTATTCCGAATGTTTCATATATTACACACTATGCATCTAAGGGTTAAGAAAAAATAAATAAACAAAAATTCCGTCTTATACAAGTTTAAATAGAAAAAACTGGGATGCGATGAAATAGTATTGTTTGAGGAAATTTTATTTTTTTTCTAACAGTTTAACAGTGTAATACATGTTCTGAATTAAAAGTTTCTTATTGGATTTGTATATGAATACGAGATATTTGGTGGAACAAATTTCACAAACAAAACCAAAATAGCGGATTTATAAATAAATCAAAATAAGCCGATTCAAAATCTCTATAAGTTAAATATTCGAGAAATAACTACTGTCATGTCATCAACAATATCAACTGTTATCAATGAACCTAATCTACCAGCACAAATTGTTAAATGTTACTCATAATATAATATATAAAGGGAAGTTCTAACCAATACTAAGTTCAAATTGAATAGCGATAAACGAATGCACCTAAAATACGTCATCAAATTTATGTCGATAGTTTCTTTTATAAACTGTAGATGAATGTAATGTTCTTAACCAATTATATTACATTAATTGTTAATTGATAT
This sequence comes from Nephrotoma flavescens, assembly GCA_932526605.1. Classification (NCBI taxonomy): domain Eukaryota; kingdom Metazoa; phylum Arthropoda; class Insecta; order Diptera; family Tipulidae; genus Nephrotoma; species Nephrotoma flavescens. The sequence continues at coordinate 234,082,429 of OW052220.1, forward strand.
TATTGTAGAATTTATTGTTTTTTTCATCGCAATTGAAACGTTCACGAAAAATATCGTAAAATTTATTTGATTATACTGCCACCTATAGCCCAAGATTAAAACACCATCGATATAAAATGACGTCATAAAGCAAAATTTTTGTTTTATGACGTCAAAAAGCAAGGCCATTATTCACTAGCGGCATTGGATAACCAATGTGTCTGAAGCTGACCCAAATTTCAATCAAAAAAAATGCGAAGGCAACACTAAAATGATGATTTCTATAATTTTTAATGTATAAAGCAAAATATAGTATTTCTAATATTCGGCTCAAAATTTAATTTTACAAAAATTAAAACTGTTCCGCCAGTTATATATAATACTCTCAAACGCAAAACGCATTATGAAATGTTAAATAATAAACCAAATTAAAAAAAAATAAATTTCAAAATAAAACTAAATCCATTTCTGTAACTACAAAATTAAGGCATTAGCTATCGATGCCATCATGTTCCATTAGTTCTGGTACTAATTTATTCCAGAATACCACATTTGTACAGTCTAACAAACCCATCGTGGTCAATAATAACCCAATTACAGCTCAACAAACACTCAACAAATTTTAATCTGTATAGCTACTAAGTTTTGATATTGGCCCCCGCAACGTGATTACGTTTTTGACTACGTAGTCCTGGTCCCAATCTAGAACAATGTGTCGTGGTCATATATGGTCCAGTTTAGCTCAATCCATCAATCAATTTAATGATTTGTTAGTTTGTTAACCACTCGACACAAACGTTAGAAACAAGATGGTCATATGCCAAATGCAAATCAAGGCTAGTATACCAAATATTTTTGCGTATGGTCATAATAAATCAGCCGTCTACTAAAATGCTATAAATAATTACGAGTGCAACATAAATAAACAAATTTGAAATTTGTCATGACCATTCTCAATTCAAATTATATATTTAAGTGTGTAATGTGCGTGTATAACCAAAAACATAAACTATAAAAAAAAATCCAATCAAAATTTCTCATTACAAACTACTGTTGTTATGATTTAAATATTTATTTAATATGCACATACGTACTCATACAGCCAATATATGTACGTAAAGATAAACAAAAGTTAATTTGAATAATAGCGCAGAATTTAATAAAATAATAATATAAAAATAAACGTCAAATCGAAATAAAGCTACAAACCACTAAATGGATTATTGAACAAAATATTGTTAACGTAATATAAATTTTGTTGTTAGCCTTGTAATAAATTAAATAACGAGTAAAAAAAATTTTTTTCCACGTAAATTATGAATTCCAATTCAATCACTAATTCTCGACATCAATTAGATAAACTGCATATTTCCCATGTGACCTGTGATTGTTTTGTGTAATGTATTTACCAAGTTTATTAGCTCGGTTAAGTGTGAGATGCTGTAAACGTAAACCGTTAAACATATTAGTGCGCAAAGTTGATTAAAATATAAAACAACGAAATTATTATCAATAAAATATTTTATAACTTGGATAAAATTAAAATTCGTTTTTACTTTCGGTTTATATTTCCCATAAAAGTAAAATTTTGCAAGTATTTTCAATTGTACAGTTCGTAAAATATTATTGTTGTTTGCTTTTTGTTTTGTATTGTGAACAAAAATAATTTAATAGTTTGTTGTTATCTTGACGGTGTAGAATAAATTATTTTTTAAAGTTGAAGAATAATTGTTGAGCACAATAAACTATTTTCTTGCCATTGTGTAAATGATTTCTGAGTTTTTCGACGTTTCGTTTTGCCTTTTAACGAAATTATGAAGCAAGCGATGCGTAACATAAAGGAAAGTTGAAGAAAGTTAATGAAATGCATTTGATGTGGTTGAAGTTTACTGCATCGGGACTAAGCAACTAGTCTCATTGCATCGCGGTCCGGCTAACGTTTTCACGAAAATTTATCGAAAAACAATTCTCCGAAAACCTCAATTCACCGAAAAAACAATTCATCGAAAACGTTGGCAACCTGAAAATAACTGTTCACCAAAAACGATGGTTCACCGAAAGTATGTCAAATGAATATTAACGTTTGGTTTGCTTTTTGTAACGGGTGTATTCCGTAATTTATAGTTTTTGTACTGAGTATCATATGTTTTTTGATGACAAGTACAAACATTCCGGTTAGTTAAAATGGAGAGATATACGACGTGCTGTTAAACTTATCTTTGATCAATTTGAAGAAACTGGTTCAGTTCAAGATCCGAGAAGCAGAATTTATCATCATAGCATAAGTGTTGCTGACGAGCCATAAACATCAATTCGTCGTCGTTCACAGCAATTAAACCTCAAAAACAGTCAATATTGTGGCAGTGGTATTTTCTCATACTCCAGTTCAGTTCCTCAGGTAAGTTGATATGTGATATAAAAAATTCCCCGTCTGCAATTAATGTGTTATGGTCAATTATAATCCGCTGCGTTAAACACAGTGATGTTAAATGTTGCGTTAAATTTTGCGTTGATTACGTGACATTTTAACGTAAAATGTTATACATAAAAACCACCTCGATTTAACGGACTAATTGGCGAGTCCATTAAATCCGATTGTCCTTTAAATCCGAACGTTTTTAAATTTAATCTATTCGATCGAATTTAATCTGGGACGGAACTCATGCTGGATGGAAATGGGTATGCTGGATGGAAATATGATTCTTAAATGATTTTGGGAAGGAATCCTGAAATATGGCTACCTGAGACAGAACTCGATCAATTCTTAACAGATTATGGTAGTATTGAAGTATGTTGGGTGGAATTGGGATTCTAAAATGATTTTTGGAAAAAGTTCTGGAATATGGCCGACTGGGACGGAACTCGATCAATTCTTAACCGATTGTGTTGGGATTGGGTGTGCTGGATGTAAATGGGATTTTAAAATGATTTTGGAAAGAAATCCTGGAATATGGCCACCTAGTACGGAACTTGGTCAATTTTTAGCCGATTTGGATGGGATTGGGTATTTTGGATGGAAATGAGATTCTTAAATTATTTTTGGAAGAAGTTCTGGATTATAGCTACATCGGACGGAACTCGAGCAATTCCTAACCGATTGTAATGTGATTAGGTATGCTGGATGGAAATGGGATTCTTAAATGATTTTGGAAAGGAATCCTGGAATATGGCCACCTGAGACGGAACTTGATCAATTCTTAATAGATTTTGATGGTATTGGGTTGGATGGGATTGGGATTCTTAAATGATTTTTGGAAGAACTTCTGGAGTATGGCCCCCTGGGACAAAACTCGATTCTTGTCCGATTATATAGGTACTGAATATGTTGGATGGAAATGGGATTCTTAAATGATTTTGGGAAGAAATGCTGGAATAAGGCCATCTGGGACGGAACTTGATCAATTCTTATTCTATTATGACGGAATTGGGTGTGTTGGTTGAAAATACGATTCTTTAATGATTTTTGGAAGAATTTCTGGAATATGTCCACCTGGTACGGAAGTTGATCAATTCTTAACCGATCATGATGGGATTGGGTTTGTTGGATGGAAGTGGGATTCCTAAATGATTTTTGGGTGAAGTTCTGGAATATGGCCACCTGAAACGGAACTCGATTAATTCTTAACCGGCTATGATGATATTTTCCGGTTAAGAAATCATTGAGTTCCGTCCCAGGTGGTCATATTCCAGAAATTTTCTCAAAAATCATTTAAGAATCCCATTTCCATCCAACATATTAAATTCCAACATAATCGGTTAAGAATTGATCGAGTTCCGTCCCAGGTGGCCAGACCTTCTTCCAAAAACCCTTTATTAATCCCATTTCCATCTTACATACCGAATCCCATCACAATCAGTTAAGAATTGATCGAGTGGAATGGAACTCGATCAATTCTTAACTGACCATATTCCAGAACTTCACCCAAAAATCATTTAAGAATCCCATTTCCATCCAACATATACAGTCCCTACATAATCGGATAAGAATCGAGTTTCGTCCCAGGGGGCCATATTCCAGAATGTTTTCCAAAAATCGTTTAAGAAACCTATTTTCATCCAACATAATCGGTTAAGAATTGATCGATTTCCGTCCCAGGTGGCCATGTTCCGAAAAATGAAAAATAAAAAAAAAAAAACTTTGTCCGTTAAATCGAGGGTCTGTTAAATCGAGCGTCCGAGCAAACAATTTCAAATGTTTCCATCGCCTCCAAAATCACACTCCCAAAATGCACGAACTCCGCAAGAAACTGCAGTGTTTGGATAACCATCGACTTTTTGTATAGCGATGCCAATTTTTGGCCTTATTTTTTACCAAACATTTGCCGTTCAGGTGGAGCTTTCGTTTTTTTCTACTTAATGGTAATAAGGATACCTGCGTTTAGCTTGTTACAATTAGTTTCCGAAAATTAGATCTTGAACTTTTGAATAGATGACAGATCAGTTGAGAATGGGAGTATTTTTGATACAATGAAATTTCGGTGTGTTCAGTGATTTTTTTTGTTTTTTAATGTATTTTTTTTTGAATAAAAAATAAAAGAAAGTATTAATTATCCAATGGATTTAATGTCCTTTTAAGGTCAAATAATACCTCTCTTTTTATTTACGCACTGACCCACCCATTCGCCTACTACACAACTACAGTATACCACCCACACATTGCAAGCTCCTTGTCAACCTGTACCCTGACATGGACGGTGGGTCGGCTCTGTGTTCTGGACTCCAACAGAGAGTCTTAGTTGTGCTTATTAACTTTACTGATCGGTGATCGATACCAAAATTCCCTTTTGCATCCTGTCTCTGCCGGGATTTGACCCAATACCTCCCGGTCCAAGTGCCACTGTACCACTTGTCCGGTAAATGTGGATTGGAAATATAGCGTATCGAAGACTGTCAAGCATATTTTTGGATTTTAGATTTAGAAGCATGAGTTAAGTTTTGTTTGAATTTTTAGAATATTTTAGTTGTCTTGTGTTTTACACCATCTATTAATAAACGACACGAATTAACCTCAAAATAGTTTATTCATTAGTTTACCTACTAAACATAGTCGAATAACACAAAAAATAAATGTTTGTTTGAAAAGCATAAATAATAAGTCACAGTGCCGTCTCTAAAAAAATTGTAAACAAAACTGAAGCATATATATTTTGGTGACATCTACTGGCAATTAGCCAAACTAAAAAGAGATAAAATTGAATTGAACTGTAAATATTTTGTTCACTAAACTGAAAAATATTTTTCTCATTCAAAAATTAATTTAACCGTTCTGCTAAATGTCAAAACATTCACAGATTTTTTTTTGTCAATTTGATTCTTTGGCAGCAGATGTATATTGGGAGTATGACTAAGTTTTTTGGATTTTTTGCAGAAAAAACACATTTATTTCTAAGAAATGGTAAATTTCATTTTAATCGAATTATTTTCCATCGTTATCTATGACTTTCTTTCGACCATCTTTCTGGCAATTTATAGATTCTTTCGAAAAAAAATTATTTGTCTTTTCATGCGATGCTTTCGTCGAGCCATTTTTTGATTTCCTCGTGGGTTCTGAAGTGCTGGTCTTGAAGATCGCTTTGCTTTGATCGGAACAAATAGTAATCTGACGAGGCACAACCTTGTGAATATGGAGCATGGGGTAGAATTTCCCATTTAATTACTTCCAGCGTATTTTTTACTTGTTTTGTGACATGTGGTCGAGCATTGACTTGCAGCAAAATCACTTTACGCTTTTTGTTGACTGGAATCGGACGATTTTCGTTCAATGCATGGTTCAAGTCTATCAATTGTTGTTGGTAACGGTCACCAGTAATAGTTTCGTTCGGTTTTAGCAGCTCATAGTACACCACGCTGTTCTGATTCCAGCAAATGTACAATATAACTTTACTTCCATGAATGTTTGGTTTTACTGTTGATGTGGATGGTTTACCTGGATGAACCCATGATTTTTTGCGTTTAGGGTTATTGTAGTAAATCCACTTTTCATCGTCAGTCAGAATTTGATACAAGCAATGCCATCTTCGGCGTCTTGTAAGCAAAGAATTGTAAACCATTAAACGATTTTCAATGTTGGCCAGTTCATGTGGTACCCATTTTTCTCCTTTTTGAATCATTTTTATGACATGTAAAGGTTTGATTATTGCTGCTTGAGTGACATTTAACCGTTCTGCAAGTTCCTTTTCTGTTTGAGCTGAGTTTTCCTTCAATAATGCTTCCAATTCTTTACCATCGAATTTTTTTGATTGACCAGAACGTTCTTTGTCACTGACGTCAAAATCACCACTTTTGAATCGTTTGAACCAGTTTTCGCAAGTTCGTTGAGTTGGTGCATGTTCACCATAAGTTTTTTAAGCAAACGAAAACTTCCGCAAATGCTGTTTTGTTGGTACGAAGTTCGACATGTTTAAACGGGATTAAAAATATGTTATTTACGCTTTCACGAATAATGACAAACCAAATTTTAATGTGGAATGTCAACACTTTAAAACGTTGTACGTGTCGTTGTATAGGAATTTCTAGTGCTAAAGTTACGCCATCTCTTAGAAAATCCAATAAACTAAGTTATATATGTAATATATTAAAAATTATCTAATTTTAAATAATTAAAACATCCCTTGAAATAAATTCAGGCGAACATAAGTCGAGCAATTGAACATCGACATTCGATGTATTTGCTCATATACTGATAACGAATTAGAAAGCACAAATATTGGGCAACATAAAATCGACAAAGGAAACGCTATTCCGGCAAGTACAGGACGACCGTTACCACGCATTGACGACACTTTGAATACGCTATCAGGTTCCAAGATTTTCTTTACATTGGATCTGAAAAGCGAATATTGCCAAGTATAGCAATCTATCCTGATAATAAAGAGAAAATGGCATTTTTGGTAGGAAACGGTCTTTATTAATTTGTGATAATGCCGTTTGGACTATACAATGCGCCTACTACATTTGAGAGATTATAATTGAGCAACTTGATTGTACTAGACCGCACATTTGATGAACACATTTGCAATCTTAATCAAGTACTTCAAGCTATTCGGGCGGCGAGTTGAGTGCAACAAAATTTAGCTTGTTTATGAAAGAAGTAAACTATTTGGGTCATATTGTTTTAAGTAATGGTATGCGAACGGATCCAAAGAAGTTAGTATCAGCAAGGGATTGACCTGTACTAAATGATATTAGCCAACTAAAAAATTTCTTAGTATTATGCTCCTACTACCGATAATTTGTGTTAAACTTCATAGACGTTGCACGAAATCTTCATCACCTACAGAAAGGGTTATTCATTTCAGAGGAACAGAGTCCATTTGTAGAATTATTTGCCCTGCGGATCCGCAGGCTGGTGGGATATTCAATTTGGATACAGATGCTAGCGGAATAGGGCAGTGTTATCTCAGAAGCAAGAAAGAAGAGAAGGAGTAGTCGTATATGTTAGTCTCTAAAGCAGAGAAAACAACCAGAGGACTGTTAACTATGGTGGACATGGTTCAATCTTTTCACAAATATCTGTGTGAACAAGAGTTTGTTCTTCGAACAGAACATGAAGGGCGGGGTGGATCGAACGGCTATGCCTATATTTCAAGACTGAACACCGACGTGGTATCTTTCATAACAATGCAGATATATTATCCAGAAGGCCCTGTGCAGTTCATTGTAAGCAATTTGTAGTACCTTTAGTGGAGAACTATCTAAAAACGCCACTGATAAATGTTATTGGGCGGAAAAGATAAGATACCGATGTTATTAGATCAATTGCCACAAGGACATTGAAGATAGGTATTGAGCACCGTTTGAGCGAATAGCAATGTACAGGGTGGGCCAAAAGTCACCATGGGGTTTAAAACTTTAATAACTTTTTCGTTTATCTATTTTTTTTCTTTTTTTTTAAATTATAAAAGATACAAAATGGATTTTTTTTTACACTAAGTATGGAAAATAATGTCACTTAAATGACCCTCGTTTTCAGCTTCGCAATGATGGGCTCGTTTTAGAGCATTTTCCATAACATCTTTCAAAATTTGGCGCTGTAGCGTTCGAATTTCTGCAACAATGTTGGCCTTGAGTTCTAGGATTGTCTCAAGCATGTTCACATTTACTCGCTCGTTCAAATAACCCCCCCAAAAAAAAGTCGTGTGCTGACCAATCGGCCAACGTGCTGGCCAATTAATTTCCGAATTTCTGGAAATTATTCGCTCTCCAAAAATTTGCCTTAAAAGTGCCATTGTGCCTCAGGCGTTGTGAGCAGTGGCTCCATCCTGCTGAAACCACATCTCAGATCTGTTTTCAAGAGCAGGACGGTTACAGCACTTCCATCTCCATTTTCGAAGAAGTAAGGCCCAATGATATTTTCAGATGTAATGCCATACCAAACTGTACACCTGTAGAACCTGCAGTTCTGCTTATTACCAAAGCCATTCAAATGAAAATGAGCTTCATCACTCATAATTAGATTTTTAATAAAGTTGATTTCATTTTTTTCCAACTGTTGAAATTTAACTGCAAAATTTAGACGTGAGCAGAACGCCGTCTGGTAGACGTTTCTGGCGTTTCGTTAACACTTTGCTCTACACGTTCAATATTTTCCGCAGTGCGAATTAAACGTGGTCTACAGGTTTGAGGCAAATCTCTTACGGCGCCATGTTGGTGGTGACGATCAACTAAGCAACGAATCATTGCTTCAGAGGGCGAAATTCTGACTTTAAAATGGCGACGATATGCTCCAGGTGTTAATCCGAAAAAAAAATATAAAAACGAAAAAGTTATTACATTTTTAAACCCCATAGTGACTTTTGGCCCACCCTGTTTATCGCCGGCCTATTTCCCAAACCAAAAGATGGTAGTCGTCACATACTGTCGTGATTACTCCAGCAAAAGGGTGGAATTCTATCCGATTGTGTGTCCGGACACATTCATAAACAATTGAATTTGCAGATTCGGGCACCAAAAGAATTACACTCGGATTAAGGTAGAAATTTCGAGTCGTTGGTGTTTCTCGAACTTTTTAAAATTTTTAACTTAAAGAAGACTCGTACGACACCATTATATCCACAGTAAGACGGAATGGTAGAGAGGTTTAACAGGACATTGGAAAAACATCTGTGAAAATAAGAAAATGCCGACCAGGATAACTGGTATCGATTTGCAATGCATGATACGATAGGAAATTCACCTGCCATGGTGTTGTTTGGCAGAGAGCCTCGTCCAACATCTGATATTAAGTTTGGGTTATCAGAAAATGAACCAGCCGCTCTGCAGTACGTAGCCGATGTATGTTAACACGTAGAACGAACAGTATTCATGATACAATACGAAGCAATATTGCAAAGGCGAGTGATTTGCAGAGGGAGATTTAGTTTAACTACAACAAAGTTGGGAAGAATCTTGTGAAAACCCATCGAATAAACGAACTAACCTATAGTGCATCTATTTTTCCAGATCAAATATTCCTCCAACAATGATTGGAAATTGAATTTTAGAATAACATTCCACGTGTAGGGGAATATGGAAATAACGAATCATTTAGAAAATACTGGAATTAACAACGGCGTTAGTCATGGCGAGCAAATTTCCGTGCATTCCAGTTGTAAAACAGTGAACAGTGCGAAAAGTAAAAGTGGATAAGTAAACGGTGATAATTAGTGAAATAGTGAATTGTTGAAGAAGTTATAGGTGTTGGTGTAAATAAAATTTGAAACTTAAACGCTAAGTGATGATTTATTTGCAAAATTCAGTACTGGATTCGTATCGAAAGTTGAATTTAGATTTCATATGCGGTTACGACTTGATAAAAAAGCTCTTGCGGATTTCGCTTACAGAGATCGAAACACTGTTCCGAAGTTGAAAGCCGTATCCACTGTTTGTTCACCGCAAGCCATCGTGGCCACTCATCAGGCCATATTTAGATTATTACTAGTATGGATCAGTGCACCTCATTACAAACAGCATCGAACAAGTGTAATGCAAATGGCTGTCAAAATAAAATTAACCTAAAAACCAAAATAAAATTTTATATGGCGTCGTTTCAACGGTGATACGATGATAATACCAATGCCCTTCGGCAACTCCAGCTGGTCTAAAACTCTGGTACTTACTTAATCCTGAGCTTGTTTTTGCAATACGTTAGATAGGCTTGAATTCGTTAGCAGATGAACATTACTATTGTCATTCTAGAGAATGAGGAGCAAGAATTTCTGAATTACTCTTAAAGATCTAAATAATTATTACGGCCGAAATCGACAAGATCATATAATCACACGAAACAATTAATAAGTGCTTAAATCATTCAAATTTATGTTCTGGCTAGAATTTCGATTGCTACAATTTAGCTTTAATGATTCTATAAATTTATCCGAATAGATGAGATTATCAGATGCTGATTATAAATGTTTCCACCAAATGGCTATTAAACAAATAAAAAATTATCTAATAACAATTATCAATTCTATATCATCATCATCACATCAATAAAAATCCAACTTTCCGCAATTTAGTATATTCGTATACGTATTCTGTTCCAAAATAAAATCCAATAAAATGACAATGAAAAATAGAAAAATAAATAGGAAAATTTCACGTACGCATCCAACTGCTGTATATATCGCAGCAAAGGTGGTTTTTGATAACGATATAAAAATAATAAAAATTGTGAAAATTCTATTACCTACTGCTCCAGTAAAAATAAAAAATGTATAATTTTGTGTTCCCGCAACTGCCATTTTTAAATAACACGGCATAAAATTCATAACCCCTTTTTTTGCTTTGCCGTGCTCCAGTACCCCAAAAAAAAATTGACATCAAATAAAATATATATACGCACACACACACACCCAAAGTTCTGTGATCATGATGATGATCACCATTATTGCGAATCATCATCATGAACTTCCTTATATATTTTCCTAAGCAATATTTTTTTGTTGCTCCACTTGAAAATTTTCTTTTTTTTTTATTATATTACACCAAAAGAGACACCAACGAGCGAAGGAACGAATATAAAAAAAAAATATAAAATTTAAGTCACATGATATGAATCTTAAAATAAAATTGACAATAAAAGCGTATAGCTGGTATAATATACACGACAGAATTGAAAAGTGGGAAAACGAAAGGGAAAACTAAGAAATAAAAAAATCAAACGTGTTTAAGTACGTCTGTCGAATTTTATTTTTTTTTGTTGTTTTGTTTTAAATTGAATTGAATAAAATAATAATAATAAAAAATTGGTTATTGATAAATTTTCGTATCCGTACTTGAGAAGTTCGTTAGACTTGATCATGGTGTGTATAGAGTGCAAGACCGGAACGCGTATAATAGTTACACCCCATCCGAATCTACGATTACATCGATAGCGAACGATATCTTCGACAAAATATAGTAAAAGTTTTTTTTTTCTGTTTTAGAAACGTAAAAGGAAAATAATTTCCTACTTGTCTTTGGGTACTTTATACAAAGAGAGTATTTACAACCAGTTCAGATATCACATATGCGTTCGACATAATTTAATTTTTTTTTCTTATTTCACTTCCTTTGAAGCAAAGTAAAAAAACTTTATCATTAGACATTGTGCATTGTTTAACACAGAGTATTTTGTTTATGTTCTTATCTCTGGCTCTTCGAGTTAAGAGTTTGTTTTATGTATAAAATTGGAATAGATAAAATTGTTATGTAATCAGTGCATATAGTCGGCCCCAATGTTCAAAACTTTATAATTATAATTGGATGTGTTCTTAAACAAAGAATTACTTAGCAGTCAGTATGTATCTGTTATCAACTAAACACTTGTTGAGATATCAATGGGTATCCTATAAAAATATTTACATAATTTTTTTTATTTTAACAATTTTATTTATTTAACACACGATTGGAATTTTTATTAAATCTTACCAAATGTCGCTTGCTATTCATTTGCATATATTCAGGGGCAAAAATTTTTATTCTTTTAAAATATAAAATGTATTTTATTTTATTTTGTAAACATGGTTTAAAAATTCAATAAATAAATTTTTAATTATTTTAAAGAATTTAATTAATTAAAATAAATTATTTAAGTTAATTCAATTAAAATTGCGATTCAATTTAATTAGAACTTCACCTTAATTTATTTAACTATAAATAAAAACTTGTTTTACTTTTTGAACTTTTAACAATATTTATTAAGAATAATAATATTTTAGTATTTAAATTACAAAGATCGATTTCGGAAATTTTCCTTCCTCAGTTTTTATTATAGTTTTATATAACTAATTTTTGTGTATAATTAATTTAAGTGATAAAAGTACACAAAAAAGTGGAACAGACATAATTTCGCAAAATTACTATCTGTCTCAAAGTATTTTTATATTAACTAATTAGTAATACTGTGACTAAGAAATTTCAAGATAATACCTTGGCCTTTACTACTCCTACGACCTAAATAACTGAAAATATAGCGATTATCTATTAAGTTTCATCGTCGCAATGAAGATTACTAAAGGCAGTTCCGCCAAAATACCATCGGTCTCACGCTATTTTTATGCTAGCCAATTTACAATACCCAAAATTAAATAAGCAAAGAACCTCCAGCAAGTTAAAATACCAGTAAAAAGGGCGACAATTCAAAACAAAGAAACACATGCAACAAACATTTCCGTAACATTTGTGACGATTTAATAAGAGAAATGTACACTAACATCGCGAAGTAACTAAAAGTGTATGCCCTACGGAAATATTTGCCAATCAGCCCACGATCTCATTACGATTTTTTGTTAGTCCATTGATCCAATAACATGTTTTAAATTTTAGGAAATTTTAAGGCATGTAACACTAATGTCGCGTAGTAACTAACGATAGCTAACGTGGCCTTTTCAAATTTATGTTGTATTTGCTACCCTTACAGAAATAGGTTTCGTATATTTGTTGTTTTATGTCGATTTCTATTTATTTTGGCCTAGATTTAATTCTTGTTTCCGGTGCTCACCACGAGGAGGTAGTACATACACTTGCGAATATTATTGCTATTGTAGGTTGCATTTTATTGTTTAAAACTCTTAAGGCAGCCGCCAGACCATCATTACGCCCAAATAAAAAAAAATAAAGGCGTATTTAGAACATAAAAAATTCATTGTTAAAATAAAACGAAACATTTCTTCATGTCATTATTTTAATAATTTTTTATAAAAATTTAACAATATTTACATATATCTTTATTAACAACATCAGACCTAATGTTGGAACAGGCAATATGAATTTGTTTGTTACAATTTCGACATCTTTTCCGTTTAAAGAGCAATAACACAAATTTGTTATTGTCACAGTTCTTAAACTGTCAAAATCGAACTTCAACATTTCAAAACAGTCTAATCATATCGAATAGTTCTTGTTTTTTTCGTTGTATAGCTTTATCGATTGCTTTCCTACCGGAATATTTTGATTTATTTCGATAAATCTTTTTAGACTTTCCTCATCAGCTGTAAGAAAGCTTTCTTTTTATATTAAGTTTAAATTTTTACTCTTTTGTAAGATTTTTAAGTTTTTGCGAGGAAGAACATGATCCGAAATATGAATGGTACTGCGTACTACTAATTCATTGGTAATTTTTAATTCTTCTATGAATCGGCCCAACTTTAAATAAAATATTATTTTTAGTCATACTATTAAAGTTAGCCGAAAGTTTCCAGCCGAAAAATCAAAAAAATCGATAATGCAGATAGTGTCTTCGCTTACTCAGCTGAAAGTATATAAATACGTCACCGTTGATCAACATTCTTCAGCCGAAAGTTATCAGCCGAATAATTATTTCAACAACGCATCAACAGAAACCACTTTGTAGGTGAGAGTAGAGTAAAATATAATTCTATTTAAACTTGAGAAAAACAAATGTTTACATCAATCAATTTCAATTTGAAAAGGAATATTGTTAACATTTCTCCAAATGAACATAAAGTGAGGTAGGGATGCCACTATGGCCATTGGATATATCATAATTGTTGGTTAACTTCGGCCTAATTATGTATAAATTCTGAAGGGGATAAAGAGGTGTAATTTATCAAAATTCCACTAATTCAATATATCGAAAAAGCATTGAATGGCCTGTCGTTCTAGGTTTGCATACCTTGTCATTGATGCCACTATGGCCACTTGATAGGCCATCATGCTGGTCAACTTCAGCCTAACTGTGGAGAAATAAAGAATTAGCGAAGTTGCCCCCTCCCCCCCCCCCCGCATGCAATTTCTGAAAAAGTCATTGAATGGCCTGGCGCTCTTGCTTTACCTTAATTCGCATTGATGCCACTATGGCCATTTGAGAGGCCCTAATACCTGTTAACAAGATTCAGAATTTCTTCAAAATTTGACTGTTGTTAACAGGCATTACGGCCTATCAAATGATCAAAGTGGCATCAATTTAGGTTAAACAATTTAGATTAATCAGGAGCGGCCGGCCTCTCAATGAATTTTTCAGAAATTGATTTATGAAATATTTGTCTAATTACACCCTCGTATCCCCATCAGAATTTCTTCAAGATTTGACTGTTGTTAACAGGCATTAGTGCCTATCATATAGTCATAGTGGCATCAATGCAAATTAAGGATAAACAAGAGCGCCGGGCCATTCAATGAATTTTTCAGTAATTGAACTATTTAAATCTTGTCAAATTACACCCATGTATCCCGATAAGAATTTGTTCAAAATTGTACTGTTGTTAGCAAGCATTAGGGCCTATCAAATGGTCATAGTGGCATCAATGCGAATTAGGGTTAAGCAAGAGCGCCGGGCCATTCAATGAATTTTTCATTAATTGAACTATTGAATTTTTTTTTTCAAATTACACCCCTGTATCCCCATCAGAATTTTTTCAAAATTGTACTGTCGCTAGCAGGCATTAGGGCCTATCAAATAGCCATAGTGGCATCAATGCGAATTAAGGTTAAACAAGAGCGCCGGGCCATTCAATGAGTTTTTCAGAAATTGAACGATGGAATTTTTTTTCAAATTACACCCCCGTATTCCCATCAGAATTTCTTCAAAATTGTACTGTTGTTAACAGACATTAGGGCCTATCAAATGGCCAAAGTGGCATCAATGCGAATTAAGGTTAAGCAAGATCGCCGGGCCATTCAGTGAATTTTACATTTATTGAACTATTGAAATCTTGTCAAATTACACCCCTGTATCCCCATCAAATTTTTTTTTCAAATTACACCCCTGTATCCCCATCAGAATTTCTTCAAAATTGGACTGTTGCTAGCAGGCATTAGGACATATCAAATGGCTATAGTGGCATCAATGCGAATTAAGGTTAAGCAAGAGCGCCGGGCCATTCAATGAATTTTTCAGAAATTGAACTATTGAAATCACCCTCATCAGAATTTCTTCAAAATTGAAAACAAAAACTTTTCTTTTAATATCAGCTTAAAGAAGTCAAATATATGAAGGATTAAATAATTTTTTCTTAAATACCTAACTTTTGGCTGAAATATATTGATCAACATTGGTGAATTTTTCTTTTCGGCTATCAAACCAAAGACACAATCTGCATTATCATTTTTGTTATTTTCGGCTGGCAACTTCCGGCTAACTTTAACAACGTTTTTTAATCACGTTAAACCAGTTTTCAATTGAAGCATTGGCTGGTCTTAATTTAACACCATTAAACTTAAGAAAACTCGTTGCCCATAGAGGAGAATGAAGAAAGTGATAAATTCTTCACAAAAATAATAATTTTCATCCATAGATAGTTTTTCTGCCAAGGGTTGGTATTTGTTAATGTTTTCAACTGTTGCTAGATTATGAGTGATGAAAACATTCATAATACGGGAACTCGTGATTTACATATTTTCTTTATCCTCTATTCGTGATTGTGGACCAAAACAATCGGTTCTAAAAAAGAAAGTTTCCATTTGGGATTCCATAAATTCTAAAATTCTCAAATTACTCAAAATAGCTTATCAATCTCTTTAAAATTAGTACTATCGAGAATGAAAAAAAAATACTAGCATTGAGAATTCCCTTAAAGGTTTTGAGCAATTTGGAATTTTAGATTTTATTTGTCGGATTAAAATAAAAGAAAAATGAGAACAACATAATATATAAATGTCTATTAACGACTTTCTATTACAGCTTTCAGAAATCGTTGTTTATACAGAGTGGCTGAGACCAAGTGTTACCAAATGAAAACGCTGTAATTTTTTTAATTTTGATTATTTTTTATTGAAATTTCGTGGAATATGTTGAAAACATATTACATTTTATGAAAAACATGTTACTGCTCGATATGACCTCCTTTGGCTCTGATTATTTGATTCAGTCTTCCATAGAAAGCATTGCATGCTGACCGAACGTGGGCTTGCGGAATTTTATTCCATTCTCGAACAAGAGCTTATTTCAATGCATCAAAACTTTCGTATTTTTTAGTGGACACCTAACTCTCCAAAATGGACCATATGGAGAAATCCATGGGACTCAAGTCTGGTGAATATGGTGGCCATTCTTGGCCATTGCGGAACGCAATTTTGTAAAGCAATTTTTACAAAATTGTGTCGCTCGAGCTTTGTGTGACGGTGCCGAGTCTTGTTGGAATGTCCAACGGTTCGTACCAAAGTGGTTACGTGCCCAAGGTAGCAAAGCATCGTTTAGGATCTTTTGGCGGTACACCTCTTGGTTTACCTTGACTCCATGTTCGACGAAAACCAGAGGAGTGCGTCCATCTGCAGTCACTGCAGCCCAAACCATAACATAAGCTGGTGATTGCTCGCGCATTGCAACTCTTGTGTCCAAATTATCGTTGGACTTGTGCTCTAACCAAACACGATCATTTTGTTTATTCACATACTGTTGAATGGTGAAAATTTGCTCATCAGAAAAGACAATTTTTGGAATCTCATCACGTTCGGTCAGCATGCAATGCTTTCTATGGAAGACTGAATCAAATAATCAGAGCCAAAGGAGGTCATATCGAGCAGTAACATGTTTTTCATAAAATGTAATATGTTTTCAACATATTCCACGAAATTTCAATAAAAAATAATCAAAATTAAAAAAATTACAGCGTTTTCATTTGGTAACACTTGGTCTCAGCCACCCTGTATAGTTTGTAAATATAACGATATATTTATGAAGACCCACGACCAGAGAGAGCATAAACTTTTACTTACTTCTCGATTTTCGTTGTACATGCCATAAGGGTAGCAAAATCCAAGCAATTTTCCTAAAACCCCCCATATAACACGGTAGATTAGTTCCGCGTTCTAGGAAAACGAGAATGGTGGTACAACGCGCTCGTAAGACCCTATATAACCCGTTATGTCCAAATCATTCACATTTAACTTTTCTCGTTAAAGGGGGTTTAAATATGCTCTATAAGATAGCGGAATTTTGGAGCGGAGAATAAGTGATTACGCTACTCGCCGCAAGTGGCAGCACTATTACTAAAGAGAATTAATTTTGTTATATAATTACCAGCGGAAATTTGTTATTCATTATGTATATATTTTTTCACTAAATAAAACATCTTAGCGGAATAAAATATTAAAAGTGATCCTTAAACTGGCAAATTAATTGATCTCCGAAGTAATGGAACTCGGTATATGAAATGTTGAAATTTAACAATACTCCGTCTTTCAGGCATTTCATCCGCTTGTAACCAATACTTTCAGTTGTTTTTCTAATAGCTTAGGCTATACTAAGACTATATGGAAAATTTGGAAAAAATTTATGGACTAGAACTTTACTAGAATTTTTTGATTATCTGCGGCCATATAAGTTATTTTCAGTTTTTGGGTAATATCTCAAAAACTTCCACTAGTAACCAATACTTTCGGTTGATTTCCCAATAGTTTAGGTCATACTGAGACTATATGGAAAATTTGGTGAAAATTCATGGACTAGAATTTACACTAGAATTTTTGGCAATATCTCAAAAACTATTATTATTATTATTATGTAATCTTTATTTCAAATAAAATAAATACAAAATTGAGTAAAATATACATCTTAAAATTTGAAATAAAGTAAAGCTCCTTTAGACGTTATGTCTGTAGTGGAGCAATTAATAAAATTTTATAATTAACATTTAAATAGTAATCTTTGGTTAAATTTTTTTCTTTTTTACGAACATCTACTATAATATACAAGTACCAGAAAATTGTAGTCCATAACTCCAAATTTCCTATATTGTTTCAGTATGACCTAAGCTATTAGAAAACCAGCCTAAAGTATTGGTTACTAGTGGAAGTTTTTGAGATATTGTCCAGAAACTGAAAATAACTTATATGGCCACAGAAAATCAAAAAATTCTAGTGAAAATTCTAGTCCATAAATTTTCTCCAAATTTTCCATATAGCCTTAGTATAGCCTAAGCTATTATAAAAACAACCGAAAATATTGGTTACTAGTGGAAGAAATGCCGGAAAGAAGGAATATTGTTAAATTTCAACATTCCATATACCGAGTTCCTTTACTTCGGAGATCAATTAATTTGCCATTTTAAGGATCATTTTTAATATTTTATTCCGCTAAGATGTTTTATTTAGTGAAAAAATATACACATAATGAATAACAAATTTCCGCTGGTAATTATATAACAAATTTAATTCTCTTTAGTGATAGTGCTGCCACTTGCGGCGAGTAGCGTAATCTCTTATTTTCCGCTGTCAAAATTCCGCTATCTTATACAGCATGTTTAAATCGAAATTTGTGCAAACGTACCCGAAATTGATTATGAACTGTACAAATCATTATAAATTTCACAGTACAAAAAATGTAACGTGGGAAATCCTCGCGTTATATGAAGGAAACCACGTGTTATACGTGGGACATGAAATCGCGTTATAAGAGTACCATGGTATAGGGGGGTATATTGTATTTAGGCCGTAGAGGTAGTACAGGCCTACAGCAAGGATGTTTTTCTCGCCCGATTTAGGGCGTCATCTGTATTTGACATAATATCTGCGATTTGACAAATACGACTTCTTAAGTTGGTAAATTTCTGTCAAGTTAAGATTAATTTTATGAAGCAGACCCCCGTGCAAAACTTTATCGAATGCTTGGGCAACATCGAAGAAGACAACGGAGCAGTATTTTTTTTTCCTTCGTATGCTGATCTTATTTCTATAGCTACCCGGTGCACTTGCTCAATGGATCTGTGCTCGACTCTGAAACCAAATTGATGATTAGGGATGATATTTCGTTGTTCCAGTTTAATATTTTAGATAATAGTTTTTTCGAATACTTTCCCAATGATTGGTGGTAGGCTTATTGGTCTATGTTTGTATTTGTTAAAAAGTGAATTTAAAAATGTTCGCTCTATTTTGCTTACGTTCGATCTCAACTAGAATACGCTGTATCGGTCTGGAATCCATACTCTGTTGTGCACATTAAAAGAATTGAAAGCACGCTGATAAATGACGAATTGAGTGCACCCGTACATAACTAATTTAATTTTTGGTTCTTCCATCTGATGATGTCCAAGTGGATTTGTGTATATTCTTGTGTGCGAATTTCATGCCTTCTATGAATAGCTGATTTGTGACACAGTCATCGATGAGTCTTTCTCCAATGTTGTTTCTTGCAGAATCTAGTGCGTGTTTACCCATATGTCATTTCTGGGTGTACTAGATATTGTAGCTTGTAACTGCTCGTAGAAATCGTTTTGGATTATTTGCTTCTTCCTTAGGTGCAAAGCATTCTTGTATTTCTTATGTTCGACTGGAATCTTGCTGTCGGGCCTTGGTGTTAAGAAGTTGTTAAGAGTTGTGAAAGATTGTGCAAGTGACGCGCACGAAAAAACAAAGTTGGATTTTGGTTTTTAAAATAGAGTCTGGGTTTGAATCGAATGTAAATCGGAGTTTAATTTGGAGACTTTTAACATAAATTTTTATTTTAAGATATTTTTGTTGTAATGGAAGGTCGATAAAGTCGCCCAATAATAAAGAATTTTGTGAGTGAATTTGTTTGTTTCGGGATTCTTCGAGTTGTTGGATTTTCTGTACACTTTGACCGATTTTTGTTCAAAAGGGGATATATTTGATTGCGTTTCCTTATTCCAATGAATTTTTTTATTGGGATAAAAGGTAGTGAGTAAAATTTAATGCATTACATTTCGAAGAGTTTATTTGAGATTTGCGAGTGGTTTAGTTGTAGGAATAAGGCATCACATTTGTGTGTCTGGTGTAGTTTTCGCCGTTATAATTTACGGGTGGCTAGTTGAGGCCATTCAAAATGTATACTGTAAAAGGCACGACGACGCCCAACGAGGAAAAATATATACGGTTTTTTTTTTTGGTGAGCCAACGCCCAACAGTATTTCGGCAGGTGGCCGGTCATTTGTAAATGTTTTTATTGGTATCAGTGAAAGGCACTGCAACAAACGGGTGGCCAACCATGAGGCCGTTAGAAATTTATTAAAGCGGGACAACGCAACGCACAACGCATTATTATAATGGTGGCCAACCGGCCATTTGTAAATTGGTATCGGTGAAAGGCACCGCAACAAATGGGTGGGTGGCCAATCACGCCCAGCCATATCGAGTCGAAAGGTACAATTTTTTTTTTGTTTTTTTTTATTATAATTTTTTTTTTATTTCACCATTTATGTATAATAAATTCAATTTAAAGGTAATTTTCAAATTAATTTTTTTTTATTTTCAATTTTTCGATTATGTTATTATAATCGTAATCTTTAATAATCGTTCTCCCCGTGGCACGCCGGTAGTCTGAAGAAGTCGAACTGTGACTTGTGGGAGATTGCTTAGAGGTCTTTCCGGAAGAAGGAAGGCTTTGTCTGTTTGAGAAACGTTCCTACCCTTGTATGCTGTTTCGTTGTGGCTGGGCATCTGCCTCTAGGGGTCGATGCGTCATTCGGGATGGAGGGGGGTAGGTTGGTTTCATTCTTCAGTAGACTCACCTCAAGTTTCGTTTGACGAATTCTGGTGTGTTTAATTTAATTTCAATTTATTCTGTTTTCGGTGTAGGCCAGGAACATGGAAGCCTGAACTTCCCCACGCCCAAACCCCTGAGGTCTAGTGGGCAAAATCACCGAGAGAGAAGCCTCTGCATGTTTAGATGAAGTCTGCGGGTTGGCTTTGTGCCACCCGTAACACATTTAACAAATGAGTGGGACTGAACACCATTTGAATGTTGAGAATGTAATTCCAACATGAGTTCTTGATGAAGTTTTGAAATGAGATCATTTTGCACTCATCTTACTAACCCATTATCATAAAATGAGATTGTATTGCTTTCTAGATTTATTTCAGTCATTCATAATGACCATATTCCGTAGGCCTCGGAAATTAGCGATTCCCTAGCATCACACCGGGAACTTATATGGATCTCCTATTTTCATCATACGAACCAAGTTTCATCTCAAACGGCTAGTTTTCTTCGACCAAGTCAATTTTAGACCAACATTAGAAGGGCTCTTTGAACAAACCGTGTTCAATAATTTAAATTGGAGAACCGTTAAGTTGCATAGAAATTGACTATTTTGCTGGACAATAATCGTTTTCGATAAATTGTGATTCATGGTAATTTTAGCAAAAAAATATTTGGCGAATTCAAGCCAGTGGTAAAATACTACATACATCTAAAAACGGCTAACGCAAAAAGCTCGTTCAACAATAAAATTATGGAGGTTGTATTTTATAACTATGACCTATAAAAATATACAGATGTTCCGCTTTAATTTGCTAAATGCAAATATTAACCTGACACCTGATAGCAAACCAGCTCGATCACAACAACAACCCAAATAAAACCCAAATTCATATAGTGTTAATATTAAACAATAAAATTACACTCCGCGTGGGCACAATGTTGAAGGCAATCGTGTACGAGTATTCAAAAAATAAATCTTAATTTTATTTAATAAATTTTGTTGAGGTATCGAGTGAAATCTTAAAAGCAGCACACGTCGCGGGAGCGTGCGTAGTAGAGACGAAAATTAATAATTGTTCAAATCTAATAATAAAAAGTGGCGCACTGTAATTAATCAAAAACACTTTGCGTAGTCTAAACTAAAATATGGTTATCGGTTTGGTGCACACGAACTCATGTAAAATGAAAACTGGGTGATTGATTTGGATTATGTTTGTTTAAATTGGTCTCGCTTCGATTATGGGTTCGGAGTGGTTTAAACAACGATTTATGTCAGTCACTCAAACTGCTAGGCCTTTTTTTATCTGACATCTAAATTAAAATTCTCGATTGTACACTGTTCATTTATACACACTATTTATACGTAACATATTGATTGATTGACAAATGTTAACAGTTTAGTTTTGTCATATATGGATGTACATATATTGGAGTATATATATATGTAAAGCTTTTATCTGTGACAATATATACGATAAAATGTTTAACAATCAGAACTATTTATTCTGAATAAAAATTTAAAAAAATTATTCATTGGATACATTAACACCTTTTTTGTTGTTGTTAAACAATAAAAAAATACGATACATAAAAATTAATGACAATGTTGAGAGCTGCGAGCGATGTAGCATTGAAATTAAAAGTTTGTGTATCCGGATATCAAAATATATTTAAAATATTTAATAAGCATTTATGGTCTGTGTGATGGTGTTTTATTATACATAAAAAATTAAAATTTACAAAAATAATATGAGAGCTTTCATCATGTGTGTGCCTGCACACGGAGTTAAGCTAAAATTAATTTGCATGCATAATATGCAAGTCCAAAGTTTCAAGGTTCGGAGAGTTCAGCTTCTAGAAATTAAATCGAAAATATTTTATAATCCAATTTCAGCTATACAGTCATAAAGTCTACTGTGAATTCATTACAATGTATAAATATAGAATTGCACATACGGCAAGGTACGAAAAAAAAAAAAAATAAAATTCAATTAATGAACAAAATTTTCCATTTCGGATTTGATTTTATTTTTTCATTTCCAACATATCCATATAGAGTTTCAATTAAATTCTCAATATAGAATTATTAAGGCAAATGGACTATGTGATATATATGATAAATTGATTGATTAATAAATTAATTATAAAACTGAAAAATTAAAATAAATATTTTTATTGAAAAATGTATCGAATACTGGACAGATCTCAGTTCGTTATCGTTTAAATGTCATCTAACTAAATAAATATGATACCTCATCGTTGATTGTAGACGATACGAACAAGCAGTATACCAATTATCGGGAAAAACATGTTCAAATCAAAATCGACGTTTGTGAAGTTACCCATGATTCTATTCCCGAAAAATAAAAAAGAAATCATCGGGCAACACTAATCAATAAAAAACCCATTTGCACTTGTGTAAAGTTAGCTTAGCGCAGAATGTGTTTAAATTTATTCAACATAATCGGTAATTTGTCAACTTAGCCCAGCCAGGAATTTTCTAAGAATCACGTAAATATAAAAATTTATCGTTTCTTTTAAATTTTGCGACTTTTTGCCATGCAATCGTTTTATCTAAAGAACATGTATTTGAACGTGCTAAAATTACATTAGACGCGATAAAAGTACTTGGCACGTTTAAAGTATAAACCAGTCAGATTGAGGCTATATAGATATAAGATGGTGACATTCGTGCCTTACTTTTAGAAAATTTAAAAATAAATCGTTTGGTGGCAACTTTGCGAATTTGGGCCCTAGATCCACATCTATTCATACATAGTGTGTGAAAATCAAGTCTCTGCTTTGTATTAGTGAAGAAATTATATTTATTCATCGACCAAATGGCAGAGTGGTTAAAGCTTTGGCGTTTGGATCGACTTGGCAGGCGACTTAAGGTAAGGACAGAAAAAGGAAACTGCAAAAGAGTTGGCAGTGCTTCGGCCCCCAGAACAGATTGAAAGAAAAATTAAATAAATTAAAAAAAAAAAAAAATAAAAAAAAATTGTATTTTTTCGGATTACCACTGGTGAGGTTTGAATTAATGTTTGAGGTGTTAATTTTTACTACAAAACTTTATTAAATATGTTCGGTTTACAATAAATTACAATAACAGCGCAAGTTGCTGAAGTTACAATGAGCGCTTTCCCTTATCATGATTAGTAAAATCATCGCTAATTTGATTTAAACATTTCATAGTGTTAAACATTTTCGTAGTGTTGGCCACCATTTGACTCAACATGTTCCCAACTGTAGGGTGCCCAGATAGCTGCTTATATGCTATAAAACGCAAAACTATTGCATGGTAACCCTATGTGGAAGAATGTGCGTTAATCCAATATGAAGTACCATGTTGAACTTGCTTCGACATATTCCCCGGTTTTAATGATGTCAAACATCCCATAAACCCTAGTTCCTTCTGGTCGTGCAATAGGAGAAGGGGGCCTGTGAGTGGCGATACATTTTCCCCTTAATTTATTTACAAGCCAAATGACTCCTATTACTACGACACTCCAAAATAAGATGTGGATCATCGCGTAATGGTGAATGTGATGAATGTTTTGGAGATGAAAGGTATCGTCCTCGTCATCTTTCAATGCCTCTAATTATTTGTCTAATCCTGTTGTTTCTGGCATGGTGCTACGACTCATTGGTAACATTTAATCCCTTTCCTGATTTAATTTTTTCTTTCCTGATTTAATTTTTTCTTGGATACCTGGAAATTATCTTTTGTGACAGAAAAAAAGAAGATCAATATTTGTGGTTTGTGAAGTTTCGTGTATGACATTTACCGGCGGGCGTTTCGCAACAATTACGTGGCCTGAATTTTTGTGCGTGTGCCACTTTTGAACGGTATGACAATATTTTACGGGTGCTGAAATAATTTAAATTACGTGTGCCACATTCTAACGATAGTCAGGTGAGGCCGCACTTAAGTTTAGTTACTGATTGGCAAGCCAACGCCCAACCGCATTTGTTGGTTTAAGGCGCAAGGACGACCGCCATTATTATATTAACGTGTTTTAGTGTAACATTCATCGGTTAAGGCGAACCTGAGGGGCTAAAGGTACTTGTTTTTTTTTTAATTTTTTATTAAATTTTTTTGATTTTACTTTTCTTTTGCTTAAATTTCAGTTAAACTAAAATTTTAACTTTTAAAATTTATTTTCAATTTTTTTTTTTTTTTAATTTTGAATATACACAAAATTGTAATCGAGTGCCGAGTTGTTGGTCGCGGGCATTGGTTTCGCTCCGATTCATTCACTTTCTGCTGTCCTATTTTCTTTTTATTATTTCGTTTCATTTTTATTTTTCACTTCGTTCCATTGGACCCTTTCCGGTTTCTTTAATTTCCGGGTTGGGAAGAAATTATTTTTTTTGGTGTAAAAAAAACTAAAATAATAAAACGAATTACTAATTCTTATACGGGTCGGTATGATGGGAGGGGAGTTCTCATTCTGTGTCGGAGCCATATGTACAGGCTTGGCTTGGCCACTTCCCTTCATCCCCTTGGCAGGACATCCACAGGGTGGGAGAGGTGAGTCCAGCGGATGTGTCGCCGATTCGGGGGTGACCGTAAACTCCTCGCGGTCTCCTCGTGGCATTTCGGCTGTCTTATGCTGTCGAAGTATGAATTGTGAGAGATTCGCTGGAGGTCTCTCCGTGTGAAGAGGGGTTCGGTCTGTTGAGAAGACATCCCTACCCTCTAATGCTGCTTCGTTACGGCTGGGCATCAGCTTTTTGGGGACGATGGGTCATTCGGGAGGGGGGGGGGCATCTTCGCAGACTGAGTACTTGTCATTCGGGAAGATCAGGTCGCCGTCGGATGGGCTCACCCGGTTATGATTATTTTCGTCCAGAATCTCTGAGCACGCAGCTGGCCTCAAGTACCTACATTGTGCCTACAATCGTATACGATTGGCTCGTAGACACACATGACATCGACTATCAGCTCGTTGGGTATCACATAAATCCATTGGTTGACGGCGTGAAGTCTGATCCAGTGATTAGTAGAGCTTATTGTCCGTGTGCTACATACGGTATCTTGATAATTTGTGATACCTGTTGATAATTTGTGATACCTGTCAGCAGGTTTGATACTTGATTTCCATGGTTGATATTGGGAGCTGGAACTATGGTTATTATTGTATAGTCCCATACGAATGAAAGTGCGAAAGGCAATTTCAATTATTACGTTTTTCTGGGTCACTTGGCTGCGTATTTGCATGCTCTCGTACACGTGATTGCGTCCTGATAGAGTAATGGTTACAGACCCGTGTTGACGAATAAATTGTAATTCTTTTTCCAATTGACTTGGTAGAAGTTTCTGCAGCATTTCCTGTTCCAAGCGATGTTGGTTGTTTACCAAGATGTTTATCGATAATGCAGTTAGGTTTTTATTATGTTTTACTAGATTAATTTTAGAGTCCCATTTTCATACCCAATTTGGAGACAGGAACTAATAACAGCCATTGTAACATAACCTAATCTATTTCAACATGACGCAACATTATACAATTGCCATGCTTTATGGCACCCATTACCAGTTTTGATTTGAAATCTAGCTGCTGGCGGCTGGTAACGAAACGTGGTTCAACATCATGCAATACTCCGCAACACGGCTAAACTAACTTTCTGAACATCAGAACTCACTGCAATCGTTCGGATATAACACTCGAAAAATCCATCTCATCAATTTTTATCACAATCCTGAAATTAGGAATCTTCTCAATCGTTTCTTGCCACTCAAAATCCCGCTCTTACCAATTTTTAACCAAGTTTCAATTTTAAAACAAAGAAAACAATCGCTCTTACCGTTCCAGATCAGTTTTCCGAAATTTAAAAATGGCGGAAATAACGATTTTTCACAAAAAACTGTTTTTCAACAAAAGTTCGGCCATGTAATTGATCGTGTTGAAACCTCATATATAAGGTTTTTCCACAAATTGGGAGGTGCCAGTGAATTTTGGCGAAAATCCGGGCCACCGGAAGTGACACCTTGCATAGTAAATTTTCCGTTTTTTGCAAATATTTTAAAAAGTATAAGATTGTAAATTAAATTTCAACAAAAATTTGTTCAGATCATATTTTAAATCTTACCGGAAATGACGAGTTTTGACAAAAAAAAACGTTTATTTCATCAAAATTCTTTATCTCTACAGACATGGCGGATTTACTGTTCGGAATAACACCTTTATATACTAAAGGCATAAATTGGGAGAACATTCATGTACCGGAAGTGGCAGCTTTCGTTTCAGATTTTTTAATTTTTGAGGCCTTGACCTTGTATGTTTTTCTGAAATTTAAGCATGAATATTGATTTTTGATTATACAAGACAATTTTTATAACTGAATTTTTATATCTGGTAAAAATCATTCGACGGCGTATTCGAGATCTTTATTTTTCAGATTCCCTTCAAAATTGACATTTGTGTTCAGTATTGGTTTGCAAATCACCATGAAAAGATTGTGTTTTAGAGAAACTTGAAACAGATCCGTTATTTCATGGAAAAACAACTTCCATCGATAAAGATCATTTCTGGTTAAAAGGCTTCGTAAATAAGCGCAATTGTCCTTTTTGTAGTGAAAAACCACACATGCTGTTGAAGAAACACGTTTATTATCTGGAGGAGTATTTGAACAATATTTTAAAAAATATGAGTGACATTGCAGTTACCGTCAATGGAGAACGCTACAGACACATTCCAGCAAGATGGTGCAACATGCCATACGTCTCATGACACAATTAATCCTCTCAATAAGGAAGGTGTACATGCGATATAAGTCCATTGGACTTTTTTCTACGGAGTTATGTTAAATCATTGGTTTACTCCAATAAACCACAATCACTCAATGACCTTAAAACCAACAATATTCGTGTTATTGGTGAAATAAGTGCCGATTTATGTGAAAAAGTGGCCAAAAATTGGTGTTCCAGAATTAAATTTTTTAAAAGGAAGAAGGCGTTCGTGTGCGTAATACTCTGAAGGTTAGTTCATTTTAATGCCATGTAAACCGTTATATCTGCCTAGCTCTGTGAACAGAGAAGTTTTCTGTGACATATGAGCATAATTCCGATAACCAATCTACCAGAATTGAATATAAAATTAGTTGGAAAGGCCCTTTATCCCCAACGTAATGTAATCGGCATTCGTTTAATGCTGATGGTCAACACATTTTAATGCCATATACCGTTTTATCTGGCAACCTCTGTGAAACAAAATATTAAGGTCATAAACAAATTTTCAGTTAACTTTATTTGAGGTGATTGTTTTTCTCAATCACTTTAAAGTGACGGTAAATCTCTTTTTTCTCCATATTTTTTATTTTTTCGGGCGGAAAGGTCTTTTAATGGATTTTACGGAGAAGCACTCCTGCATTTTAAAGGGGGTTTCCGGGCCAGCCTCAAATACTTATGAAAATAGTTATATTTCGGATTTTTAACTAAACATTCTATTCTAAATTTGTGTTTAAGTAACTCAAAACGCGGTCCAGTGTTCAAAAAGTGGATTACTTTTCAAAAGATGACAGAATTTAATTGTCGTTCGCAGTATGGTTGTTAAGCCAGTTTCTTACTAATCTGAAATCTCGCGAGACCCACCCAACAATTTTTCTACTATTTGTAACATCTGACGCCAGGAGGTAGATTCTGAAAAAGTGATAATGTTAACTTTTTATTAGAACAAAATATTGTCACAGAAAATTTCCGATTCAATTGAAATGTCTTACGACTTTTACAGCGGTTTGTAGTAGTTGCAGTTGCATCGCTAACTTGTACTCGACTTTTAACATATTTCGTGAAAAATGTTAGTTTTTACGTAATAAACCGACAAAACAAAATGTTCATTTAATGAAACCAACGAAGCAACACGAAAATTTTAATCACCACTAAAACAAACGACTGAAACGACCGAAATGACGCGATCGCGATGGAATGTGAACAAATTGAATGTTTGGGTCAGCGCATGTTCGAACTATTTGATCATCCATGTTTTGATTGGAAAATAATGTGCGTAGTTCTTTCAACTCTCTACTACCTCCAACGAAATTGGTTCCGTTATCGCAGTAAAGGTACCAAAAAAGTCCTCTGCGACTAACAAAACGATCGAGAGCATTGCGAAAAGCTTTGGTCGATAGATCGCGAGGTATGTTTCATCCGATCGCTGGCCACTACCTTTGTTTCGAACCCAGACTGGTCCGCAAAAATCAACACCTGCATGCAAAGACGGTCTTGCAGGTTCTTCTCGATGTCTTGGCAAGCTTCCCATAATTTGATTGTATTAACTTTTGTCGAGCGTTTTCTTGATTACATCACGGCTGCGAATGATCCAAAATTGTTGTCTCAGAGTAATGAGCAGCGCTTGAGGGCCAGCATGACATTTCTTCGCGTGAAAATGCCTGCACAAAAAAAAAGTAAATTCATGAGAATTCGAAAAAAATTATCGGGTGCTTAGATTCGAATGATAAATCCGATTTCTACAATCGGCCTCCCACTCGAATGATTTCATCGTCGCCGAGAAACGGATTTAAATTTTTGATCGAACTCTTCGAGTGAATGTGTTTATTGGAAAATTTTTCTTGGAAACTTTGGCGTTGTATGATTTTGACGATAAACTTTAGCGATTGATTCAGTTCGGCGACAGTCAACCATATGTTTTTGGTTTGCATATGCACTTGGAGCGGCTATGGTTTACAAATTGAGCCCCAAACCCGAATACTCGACGAGTCGACGAGTGGTGCAAAAGCTCTTGACATATTTGCTTTTTTGAACACAATCGACATCATTAGGCACTGCGATAATGTCGACATTACTATTCTTCCTTTATTCCGCAATCAAGTTCGTATTAAACGACTTAGTCCACGTAGTCCAAGTAGTCCACGTTGATGGATGTGCTGCTAACTAATTAAGCACGATTTCAGAATCGGTCCAACAATACGATGTTATTCTGTTGATTTTAATGCTGGATTTAATACGACCCATCAAATTTGCTAAAAGAACTGCGGAGCACACAACAATATTTTCGCCAACACGATAATCGGGTTGATTAATCCCAGTGGATCAAACAGACTGGCGATGTCGGATAAAACTTGATGTTTGGTTATGTTTACATACTTCGATTTGTTTCTGCGTGTATAGAAACTGAAATTCATTTACGCCAGGTTTCAGGTATTTTTGAATATTACGCTGTGCGCGTCTGGAACATGTCTCAGCAATCGTTGATCATTTGATGCCCATTTACGTAAATCGAAACAGCCACACTTTAAAATTTCAGACACCTCTTTCATTAGTTTGAAGGCTTCTTCGAATGTATCACCTCCACTAAGCATATCATCGACGTAGAAGTCATTTAGAATTGCGGTTGATCCGATAGAGTGACTTAACGTCTTATCGTGTCCCAATTGATGCAGACAACGAATAGCAAGAAACGGCCTTTATTTGACGGTATAGTTCAGTCGGCCGTGATTACAAATCGTTTGAACCGAAACCAAATTATAATATCGAAAATAGATCATTCTATATTGTCGGTCCGACCTTTTGAATTTCATTCAGCGACTTTCAAAAAGAATTCTTACAAGACGCGTCGAACACAACCCGTAGTTTCGTGGACGAACTTTGGGGCTTAATAACACATTTACAACTTAATAGCTTCGCTGCTGGTATGGTTGGTACGGCTTCCAAGTGATTTAACGGTATAATACGAATCGTTATTTAGCGGTACAATACGAATCGCCTATAGTAATAAAATATCTTCCTTGAGTTGTATTTATTTTTAATGTTACCAGTCTTACCAGACACGATCCACCCGAACTTTGTCTCTCTCAATAGCGGTAGATTCTCAGCAAATTTTATTTGGCCGGTTTCAAGTAACTCATAGAAAATTCCGACATCGATACGATGTGGCTGGTTGAATAACAGATCTGCCAATAATATATATCGGTTGGAATATTCCAGCCTTGAATTTCGATACTTCTGTTGGGTTGATTTGATGTGATGCTAGGCAGAACTAACATATCCAAAATATGCGAATGATCCCCAAAACCCGATACGAATGCCGACGTTGGCGATTATTGAAGATTTCTTCCGATATGCAACAAATAATGATGTCGGTGATGACATATGCGATACCTAATCCCAGATGGTTCTTACTGAAACAATTAATTCATAATTGATTTTGTTTCACGGCACTAAAACGAGATAGAGGTGATAATTCAAGAAAATTGGAACATTTATAAATCAAATCACCAGATTGATCACAAAAAACACAGTTTTGATGGTTGCGGTTAACGAAACACTTCGAAAATTCGACGAATTAGATGATCTTTGACTTGATTGCGGACGACTGTATGGTATCGAATTCAGTTGCGATCGATTGGCATTTGAATTTTCTAACATCAAGAATCTTTTGACTAGATACGCTTCCAATTCCTTTCAGGTCGGTACAGAAGTAGTGGGTGAATGCGTTCACAATCTGTTCATGATTACCTAATGCTAGTAAGGCGCGAAGATTAGCGTTGACTGTATCGATAAGCCTTTGCAGAGATGAAACTGATTTGCCAGCGGCTGGAATTTCACTTATTTCTCGAATGTGAGCTTGATGAATGAGCCGTTTGTTGTCGTAACGTTTTTTGGCTCCCTGAATTAAAAAAGGCTGACTTAAAAATGGTGTTTTTTCGGGCGTAGAACCAGTGTTTTTATTTCATCTTAAAATTGACTTAAAATCTGTAATGAAAATGAAATAAAAAAAGCTGGCTTTATTAATGCATATCATCAGTCATTTTGAAAATGAAACAAAATGTGTATAGAAATAAAACGTAAAAATGTATAAAAGTAAAAGCTCGATTATCCGGCATCCACCGAAACACTCAGTTAACCGGAATTTTAATTTTTAGGATTTTTTTTTTGCTTTTCTCTCTTTCTTTCCTCTTTCACATGCATTTTTTAAGTCATTTTGAAATTGGCAATTGTTTTTTGCACATTTTCATTAATGAAAGCTTAGTTGAAAAATTTGAATGGCTTTAATTTTCATATTACAGTAAAGGCCCGATTATCCTGCATCCAATTAACCGGAACACTCAGTTAACCGGAATTTTAATTTTTATGTTTTTTCCATTTTTCTCTTTATTTTCTTCTTCATATGCATTTTTTAATTCATTTTAAAATTTGCAATTGTTTTTTGCAGTTTTTCATTAATGAAAGCTTAATTGAAAATTTTGGATGGCTTTAATTTTCATATTACAGAATAAGCCCGTTTATCCGGCATCCAATTAACCGGAAAACTCAGTTAACCGGAATTTTAATTTTTAGGGTTTTTTCCATGTTTCTCTTTATTTTACTCTTTCATATGCATTTTTCAATTCATTTTAAAATTTGCGATTGTTTTTTGCACATTTTCATTAATGAAAGCTTAGTTGAAAATTTGGAATGGCTTTAATTTTCATATTACAGTAAAACCCCAATTATCCTGCATCCAATTAACCGAAACACTCAGTTAACGTGAATTTTAATTATTATGAATTTTTTTCTCTTTATTTTCTCTTTCATATGCATTTTTTAATTCATTTTAAAATTTGCGATTGTTTTTTGCACATTTTCATTAATGAAAGCTTAATTGAAAATTTTGAATGGCTTTAATTTTCATATTACAGTAAAATCTCAATTATCCTGCATCCAATTAAGCGGAACCCTCAGTTAACGTGAATTTTATTTTTTATGAATTTTTTTCTCTTTATTTTCTCTTGCATATGCATTGAGATTTTGAAATTGGCAATTGTTTTTTGCAGTTTTTCATTAATGAAAGCTTAGTTGAAAGTTTTGGATGGCTTTAATTTTCATATTACAGTAAAATCCCGATTATCCGGCATCCAATTAACCGGAAAACTCAGTTAACGTGAGTTTTAATTTTTAGGTTTTTTTCCATTTTTCTCTTTATTTTCTGTTTCATTTGCATTTTTTAAGTCATTTTGAAATTTGCAATTGTTTTTTGCACATTTTCATTAATGAAAGCATTAGTTGAGTTTTTGAATGGCTTTAATTTTCTTATTACAGGAAAACCCCGATTATCCCGCA
Organism: Nephrotoma flavescens; assembly: GCA_932526605.1. NCBI lineage: Eukaryota > Metazoa > Arthropoda > Insecta > Diptera > Tipulidae > Nephrotoma > Nephrotoma flavescens. The sequence goes on from OW052220.1 coordinate 234,115,329, forward strand.
TCCAGAAGAATTAAAAAATTAATATTTTAATTCATAATTAATACACAAATAATAATTCACAAATGAAATACATGTTTTTTATCTTGCCCTACAATACATCAAAAAACTGTAACAAGAAAAACAAGAAACCATTTTCTTAACAACGTAAAATTACGCATGCATTTCTATACGCATCATATTTACACGCGTAAAGTTTATCCCAGCTAAATTAAGATTAGAGGGAGGATCAAAGCAGGAATCGGGATCTCGGATAAGTGTAGTACACTTCGTGGGATTTATCTCTAAACCAACTACACTTAGAGAATTAAGTAATTCTTCAAGAATGGGTTGAATTGTGGTAATGTCCCGGGTAATAAGAATAATATCATCAGCATAAGTAAGAATTAGAGGTAACTGTAAGTGATCCTGTTGTTCCAATTTTAATTCAGGAAATAAATCTGTTACGGTAACCAAAACCTCGTTTAAAATAAAATTAAAAATACGTGGTGATATAGGACAGCCCTGTTTAACCCCTTTATTTTTCTTGATCTTCTCAGTACACATATTGTACCATTTTATTGAGGCATGTTCCCAAAACCAAGCCTTGATGATACGATTAACCAAATAATGTGGTACATATTGCTGTAAACATTCGGTAACCACGGTTAGATCTACTGTATCAAAGGCTTTCAATAAATCAATTGATAACACATAAACCCGATTGCCAGCGCGCCACTCTTCGTCTAGAACACGCCTTATTGTAAACATATGATCTTCTGTTGATCGATTAACTAGGAAAGCTGCTTGATATGTTGATGGTAAATTTAAATGTTCATCTAACCGGTTGAGAAGTAATTTTGAATAGATTTTGTAACCTACATTACATAAAGTAATTCTGCGGAATTCGTTAATATTTGATGGATGCTTTACCTTCGGAATTGGAACTTGTATGGTTTCAAGCCATTCAGAAGGAGGATCATTGTTTATCCAAACCTGTTCAATTACTGAATGTATAGCGTGGATTACATTGTCTGGCGCATGTTTAAAGAATTCAATCGGAATTCCATCCCTTCCTGGTGCAGTTCCTGATCTTATAAACTTTATTATAGTTCTTACGTCGTCTTCGCTGGGTGGAGGTCCTAATGGACAATAGTCAGATTCGGTGATTAAAGAAGGCCAGATTCCTTCGGATTTTTTTAGTTCACGAAGCCATGAAGATATTGGAATGTAGGTACCTGCAGTTGTATTATTGTCTTTTTTATGTTGTTTTAAATATTGGTATGTTTTACGAATTCGATCGTATGGTTTGAAATCAGTTAGGTTTTTGAAAAATTCTTGACACTCGAGTGATCGGTGTTCATTATAAGCTTGCATTAATGATTGCCTGGCGCTCTTAAAAGATCTATGAGCATTTGGGTCGAGAGGGTGTCGATTTTTATAATGTCTTGCGCTTTGGAAAGCAGCAAGTGCTCTACGACGCTTAGGGGTCAAGGGAGTTTTGCTATATAAAACTTTTTGGGCAGTTATCTTAATACTGTCAATTATGGTATTCCAATGATTATTGATTCCACTCTCGTTTATAGAATGCTCATATATGGTAGTAAGTTGTTTCTGAAACTCTGTTTTAATATTATCATTCTGTAATAGTCCTACGTTTACAAATTTAAAATTGTATGATGCTGTGGTTACTGTGGCTGTTGGTATGTGCTGTTGTTTACTAATTGCTAATGAGGCGACCTTCCTGCGTGGAGTGCATTTTATCCACATAAGGCAATGGTCGCTTAAGTCAGGATAGAATATATCTACCTTAATGGAATGGATAAATATTAAAAGTGGTTTTTGTCGTGTTAAAATATGATCAACCTGTGAGCGACTATGTCCATCTGTCCAGGTGTAAATAGGCTTATGTCTTCCCTTAGTGGTCTGAATAAAAAGATTGGCTGAACTAGCGAGGAGACCTAATGAAGTACCATTTTCATTGGATTTGTTGTGGTATAAATTTGTGCCAATGTTAGCAGGATTACAACAATCATTGACACCAAGGTGAGCATTAAAATCACCTAACACAATCAAGTCCCATGATTTTGGACATCGGTCAATTATTGAGGATAATGTTGAGAATATTTTGGATGAGCGTCGGCGATTATATTGTGAGGTTTGAGGTGGAACATAGGCAGAGATAAAGAGGATTTCTCCTAAATTGGGTAAATGTCCGAGTAGAGTAATTATTGACCCACAGTAATGTTTAATATGTTTAGTACGAAAGGAGGATTTCTTTCTAACTAATATTCCTACGCCGCGCCGTTTAGTGTAACTAATGTTAGATAAGTACCATGTATAATTTTCTGAAGAACACATGCCTGAACTCATATTGATCTCCTGTATGCCACAAATGTCGATATTATTTTTATATAAAATTGAGTCAATTTGATCGCGCTTTTGGGTCTGATTAATTCCGCGAACATTCCAGGTACCAAAACAAAGAAAATTAGATATATTAGATATTGGTGAAGGACTAGGTTGTGTTATATCAACAAGTATGTAAGGATTATTTTCAGTGGCTTGAATGACTCGTTCTGTATTATGAATATTACTTAGATGATGTGAAAGTGAGGTAGCTGATAACTGTGGTGAAGATGAATTACGTTGTGGAACCAAACTGTCATAATGGTTTCCGGTGTATAATAAATTAATTTCAAAATTGTATGCTGGAGTTTCAGGAACAAAATTGACTTGGTGTTGGGAATTGGGGTAATGAACATTAATTTTTATGTTTTTTAATTTTGAAATTGCTGATAGACATTCAGCACCACCCCAGAAACCATCTTGTTGTAAATTAGTTAAATATTTTGTTATTAAATCACTTTCAGACAATTTAAGGTTAGATGAATATATAGAACGGCAAGAATCCAGCAAAGTTGGAATGTAATCATTAAGATTATTCCTGAGGTACTCAGTTACGATAGTCCGTAACTGATTAACACTGCAGGATGGTTTCTGGGGTTCTTTCATTTGTAGCTGATGGAGAATAGCATTAAAAAGGCAATTGCCATCTCCTGGAATTTTATAAACTTCCATAACTTAAAGTATTACCAAAGAAGTTACAAATGAAATCTTCTTAGTGATGAACACTAAATGTAAATTAGTTTTAAATTTATCTTACTTACAGTGTTATGATGTTATTAAGTATAACTCGTGATGAACGATTAATTATTTATTTAAATCACTATATGATTTCTTATTATTTTGTATAAACTCTTAAGATTGTTATTTATGTACTGTTACGTGCAAATAATATTTCACTATTAAGCTTGGCTTGTTATTTAAAGGATAAAGACGATGAGTAATAAATTCAAATATGAGTAATCGATTTTTTTAGTGTTACCAAAGTAAAATAATGGTAACTTAAGAAAGTGACATCTATCAGTGGTCATTTGTTATTTTGAGTTTATAAATTCCGATAGATGGCATCAATAATCAATAATAAATAGTTAAGTTATTTAGAATTTATAACAGGTGGATTGGTTTTATTCTACATAATTGTATTATATTTTAATTTTGTTATAACTTTGTTATATTATATTTAAATTTTAATTTAGGGTTGTATTGTACTGAGAAAAATGTTTTAAGTATAGATATTTAATTGCCCCTTTAATGTATGCAATTGGTTTGATTCTTTAATAAGTTAAGAGTATTAAAATCTTGTATAAATTGCTTGTTAGTTCTTACTTAAATTTCTCATACGTGTAAATTAATGAATAATTCTGTTAATTTTCTTTATTCGGAACTAACATTGTTGTTGTAATAATTGAATTGCCTTTTTATCTTGGACACATTAATTAAAAACAGATTTGCGGGAAAGAGTTAAAATTACTCAATGAAATCGTCATTGCGGCGTAAAACAAAACTTATCGTTGGTATAGTTATCGATAAGATGGAATTTATAATATTTTACTAAATTTTGAAGTTTTTACGTTATTTCGAGACTGATCTTGAAATTTTGTATATTTCGATTTTTGTTTCTTACCAATTTGATGGTAAGTGTTTCGCTGTTTGACGATGGAATTTTGAGAAATTGGTTTGTAAGTTTCAAAATATTAGACTGACAATTTCAGTACTATACAGCTCATGTTTGCAGTATAATTTTTAAATGCTACTGGATTTCAGTTTAGTTTTATTATTAATATAATTCAAATAACTATGATTTCAGGAAATTCTATTGTAAGTTGTTGTGTTATAGGAGGATTAATTAATAAATGTTTGTATTATTTAGGAAGCCGAAAAACATTAATGAAGAATTAAATTTCAGGAGTCTTAAGATGTTTGTGGAATAATACTTCTTTAAATATTAATTGATGATTGTGTAGTTTAGAATTGTGTTGTGTTTGTATTACTAACTATCGAATTTACCTAGATGACTCTGAGTAGAGTGAATTAATCAATCAATTTTGTTTTAGGAAGCTGGAAAGTGTTAATGTTGAATTATATTTCAGGAAATTCCAGATGCTCGTGAAATAATAATATTTTTTATCAGGTTGCTGATTTATAGAAGCAATTGTTGAAGACCAGTATCATCGTTATCCATTGAACCTATTAAACCTTTATCCCTCCTCCGTAGATTAGAAGTAGATTAGAATTGTGTTGTGCCGTACGATCGCTAGGTGTCTGAAACCGGGTCGTTCTGTCCCAAAAAAAAGAAAAAACCTTATCCTATCCCTCCTATTGTTATGTGTAAACAGGCTGTAGGAATAGGCCCGGCGTTAACCGGGACACTCGTCAAGAACTTGGTTCTACAGTCAAATCAATCAATCAATCAATCAACGTAAAATTACGCATGCATTTCTATGTATATTAAAATAAAAACAAATGTAAATTTTACGTTTATAATATGAAATAAAATATGCCTTTGTTGTGTCATTTTGAAAATAAATTTGGTTTTGTAAAACACCTTTGTTAAGTATATGACTTAAAAAAGGTCGAATTTTTTTCAAATAAAAACCACATTTTTAAGTCCACCTTTTTCTAATTATATTAACACCTCAGCATAATTTGCATCGGTCAACTGCAATGACGCCAACATACTCTCGGCGTTTCCAGCTTTCAAACATTTGCGAAGATAGTTGAATTTCTCTAACGGCTCCAGATTATCGTCTGCATTAATATGTACGTGTTGAATCGCGCGGAAAATTAAATAAATGACAATTTTGTACTATTTACAAAACTTTACGTGACATTTTGAAAAATTTGTCTCATAGGTATTGCGTTTTAGAACTCACAACTAAATTGTACAATTTTAGTCCAAAATCACAAAATGTCATTTGCCACTTCAGAATCTAGGCCTTGACCTATACAACTAATTTATTTAGACTCAACGTGCCGATGGCCGCTCTTTGCACTCATGGTCCACACTACACACTCAAAGTGTCACAGTCGACATTATTTACCGAAATCTAGTGTGTAGCATCCAACACCCCCATGTCATCGCCGCGAACATCTAACATATTAATTACCAATACCGCTACTTGCAGTTGGTGTAAAAAGTGCGCGGTTGGAAAAATTTAGTACTTTCCACTCCACCAGTTTTAGTACTGTAATACCAAATTTTACCACAAGAGCGCACCAATTACCCAAACACATGGGGAAAAAGTGCGTTGTAGAGCAAATAGGGCGCTGATGCGCAAATACAAAGTTTTTATAACTAAAATGACAATTTTTGATAATTTGTTAACTTTTGTCTCTAATTTTAAAATACTCCAATAGATGTCAGACACTTTTCATATGATTTATTCAAATAAGAAATCTTATTCTAAAACAAAATAATTTTGGTATTCATGAAATGTTTGCCCAGCGGTGTCACAAGTTATAGAGCGTATCTCGCGAGATGTCGTGCGGTATTTATTTTTGTAGTGTGATGAAAACTGGATAATTGATATGACCGCGACATCTTTATTATGTCACCTATAAAACACGTAACCTAATTTTCATTTTTATTGCTTTTTACGCAAACAATCCGATGTGTACAAATCCAAAGAAAGTAGATATAAAATTGTTACCAGTATTCTAGAAGAAAAAATAATTCTAGATATTCTAGCCTAAGTAACAAAAAATATGGGACGTGAAACAAGTTTCGTTTTGGTGTGTGTATTTCTTATTTTCCGTTAATTATATGGAATTGTTAGTCTTTTTGTGGTATTCCATTACAAAATCAATATATAAAGACGGGAAACTAGAAGAAAACCTTTAAGATTTAAATCTAGAGGCAATCAATTTTAGTTTTCTTTTCTATAAATATTTTTCATGTTTTCCACAAATATATCTTTGTGTGTAAGTGAGTTTGGGTTTTTGTGTCTTCACTCGATGTGTTCGTTCTGAATTCCCAAAAGATTAAGAGATTTACAAACATTTCGTTCGTTGTCATCATTCGTTGTTGTTCTCTTCGTACATATATAAAGATTCTTATTAATTACATTAAGTTTTTATTTTATTTTTTTATTTGTATGTTTTGGAAAGATTAGATTGGTAAGATGTATATTGAAAAAGAAAACTAGCTGAAGGGAAAAAATAAAATATTTTTTTTTTGTTTTATTTTGTTTGATTCATAATTATTATTAATTGTTGTATTATTTTTATTATTATTAATGAGTTTTGTGGGAATTTCTTTTTATTTTTTTTTGTTCAACTTTGTTATTAGCTAATTATCGATACTTAGAAAATATGTTTAAAGAAAATAGAAAAATAATAAATTATAGCACCTTTCCTCTTATGTTGCATATATGTTTATTATAGTCAGAAAAGTTTATTGACTTGGCTCATGTACCAAGCACATAAAAGTGTAAGTGAGATGTTTTGCGCTCGTATACGTTAATTAAAATATATCGAGAAAGTGATTTCTTCATGCCTATAAATTTTATGTTATGTGCGCTTTTGTTGTTTGTAGAAAATCACCTGTCTTGAACATATTTATGTTCACGTTAATAAATTACAGACGCAGAAAGAAAATAAAATTTTATAATTACTAGTTGTTACTATAGAAGAGATTTACAATTTTACACGATCTTAATTATTAACCGTTAGCCAACAGTATATCTTATAGGTACAAGGTGATTGGACTTTACGATACAAAAGAGATAAAATTAATAAATTCATAGAAAACTTGTTGTGTTGCGCGCATTTTGTTCTAATACCCAAACATTAACTACTGTGACCCTATTTCCTTCTCGCTGCCATTAATATCTCTAAAGTAAATGAGGCTTTCAATGAAAAAATCGATGTATAAAATCATGACGAATGACGTGCTGTTACATCAATTTAATTATTTTACGAGTTCCACATCAATCATGAAAAGCATTCAACAATATCACATAAACAGAAAAAAAATAAACATGAACACAAGAAGTCCGGACAAAAAAAAAATAAATAAGGTCTTCTGATGGATATTACGATGATTATGATGATGATGATGTTGATGGATTTTTGATTGATGAATTAATCTCGGTTATGTATATTAATTTTGTACGCCTAATAATATTTTGATAATGCATGAATATTTTAATACTCATAATATACAAATCTAACAAGTTGTTCTTATTTCGTTTTAGGTATGGGCGCCAGAATCACTGGAATCGAACTATTTTAAGGTAATCCAATTTTAATTTAGGCATATCGTTCATTAAGACATTTCAACGTCATAAAAAATATTACCTCCTAAAATTTTTGAAGGTGCAAATGTAGCGGCCATAATCTTAAATAGATTTTTTGATTCTAATCATGTCTCGTAGCAAAAATATTTATACACCGCACCGCTTAATTACAAGGCATTGCTCGTTCTGCTGAATAGAACTATTTTGCCACCCACACTCTCGAATTTTGATATTTAACAAATTATCGTGCTCGTTGGATGTCTCCTGGCTCAATATGTGGAGTAATCTAGAATGCACTATATTCACTAGCTGTTAAATCTTTGTAATTATCAATTAGCCGTGTTTTTTATTAGCGCCCGACAGATGTATCCGGAGCGCCCAATTTTCTATGTCAAAACTTATATTTAGCGCGCTATTTTTGCATATAATTAATTTATTTAACTCCAAACTAATATTTTTTATTCAACTTTTAAGTTAAAAATCGACATAAAAATATTTTACTCTACCTATTTACCGGGAACCGCTATCGAGAGCGCCCTCTATTTCAATGGAAAATTTGAAAAGGCCTTTATTTTGTAAACTTAGCAAAATGAATTCTTGTTTATACCGTCATGTCAAAATAAATGTCAATTATTATATTTCAGGTGATAAATGTTTGTTTTATGGATGGATTTATTTTTCATTTTTATGGTATAGCGACACCAGTGAATAGTAGCTGCAGTATCAGTAGAAATTTCCCATTTAGCACCGGATAGTTCTCGAATAATAAAACACGGCTAATGTCTTCTGTTTTATAAAAATATTGGAAAACTTAGTAAATATGTTGGAAATGATCTGGGGATCACAAAAATTTTGATCTTTAAATCTCATCCACGGCGTAGATCTCCTAATTATTAAATTTCAAAATAGGATTCAAAATGTTGGTTACACACAGTAAATTTTTGTTTACTATCCTGTGGCTCTATACTATTAATTCCCTGGGAATAGGGAACATAAATGGTTTGAGTTCAGTATAATTGGTTTGCGTCCCGACTGTTTTAGTACACAATTTTGGTTAAACATTTATGGTTATGCTACAATAATATTTTTTTCTTCGTAATTTATCAATTAAATTTTTTTATTTTTACTTTATTTATAAGATACAATATTTTCCTGCCATTTTAATTATGACAAGTTGATATACGTCTTATAAATATACAGATAAAATTTGCATGATTTGTGTTTGTTTTTTAAATCTCGTCAATTCACTGAATATATATCTTTCTCTTGTTTCTATCTCACTTTTATTTTATTTCAATGTTTTGAATTAAAATTATGTACAAATTTTGTAATTTATGTAAAATCAAACATAATATTTTACTTTTCGTAGAGAATTTCGCAAATTAAAACCATAACAGTGTACTCTGCAAAACTACATATAGAAAGACTTTAAAATTTCAATTGGAATTAGCAAAATCCAATTAGATTTGTATACGTATATGATTTTAATCGAACCCGTGAAGTTTTTACCAAAAAATAACACGTAAACGTATACGGTTCCAATTGGAAAGCGTCGCGGAAACATAATTCTTATTGGATTCAAACATATCCCAACAGCCGCCATATTGAAAAGTTTTAGTATTTGTGATTTACACTTAATATTTTATAAATTCAAATTAATGAAAATTTTATTAAAAATTATTACTATGTATATTAAATAAAATCATAATTTACATAATAAAATTTAAAAAAGATAATAAATGCAAAAGCTATTAGAGAAGTATATAAATAACTTAGAAAAACTTAACAACTAAATAAAATTAAAGCTTTAACAAAAAAAAATATCAAATAACTTTATTGCAATTTTTCACTCCAAATATTGAGTATTTTATCAATCTGGACCAATAACAAGCCACTTCCAGAGATTAGGACAAGATACCACTATATAGGTCGGATTGGCCTATCTATAGAGAACATTTTCTGGTATAAGGTTGTTCCTAGTGGAGAAAATGTAACCTTGTTAATAGCAATTATGCACTGTAAATTTTCAGTACTTTATCATTCTGGGCCAATAACAAGCCACTGTCAGAGATTAGGGCAAGATTGTTATTGGCCCAGATCGATAAAATACTCATGATTCATGGTGAAAAACTGCTATTAATAATATTACATTTTCTCCGCTTTTGAAAACATTATACCGGAAAATATTCTCTATAGATAGGCCAATCCGACCTAGTAGTATCTTGCCCTAATCTCTGGAAGTACCTTATTATTGGCTCAGATGATAAAATACATATATTACCTACCCCAGCCGTAGTAACCTCTTAAAAATATCTTAGGTCTTTACTGCAATTTTGAGGTATAAACCTTTTGAATATTACACCCTGTTTTCCCCTATATTTTCCGAAAAATTTATGTTTAAAATAAGATTGGGTCTAGTACAAAGTGAAAACACCAATTCCAGCTGTAATTTCATCTTAGAAATATCTAAGTTTAAATCACTTTTAATGAAATTTTTAGTTAAAGAAATTTTAAATATTTCACCCAATGATCTCCTAGATTTTCCGAAAATTTCATATTTTTTTATTGAATTGGGTCTAGTAAAAAGTGGAAACACCCATGCCAGCCGTGGTAACCTCTTAAAAGTATCTTAGGAATTTACCCTGATTTTGAGGTAAAAACCTTTTGAATATTACACCCAGTGTTCCCCTATATTTTCCGAAAAATTTATATTTTAATAAGATTGGGTCTAGTACAAAGTGAAAACACCAATTCCAACTGTAGTTCCTTCTTAGAAATATCTTAGGTCAAACCACTTTTAATGAGATGTTGAAATAAAGAAATTTTAAATATTTCACCCCATGATCCCCTAGATTTTCCGAAAATTTCATATATTTTTTTATTGAATTAGGTCTAGTAAAAAGTGAAAACACCCATGCCAGCCGTGGTAATCTCTTTAAAATATCTTTGGACTTTACTGCGATTTTAAGGTATAAGCCTTTTGAATATTACACCCAGTGTTCCCCTATATTTTGCGCAACATTTATGTTTAAAACAAGATTGGGTTTAGTACAAAGTGAAAACACCAATTCCAGCTGTGGTTACTTCTTAGAAATATCTTAGGTTAGGCCAGTTTTAGTGAGATTTTGAGATAAAAAAATTTTGAATATTACACCCAATGATCCCCTAGATTTTCCGAAAATTTCATATTTTTTAATTGAATTGGGTCTAGTAAAAAGTGAAAACACCCATGCCAGCCGTGGTAACCGCTTTAAAATATCTTTGGACTTTACCTCGATTTTAAGGTAAAAACCTTTTGAATAGTACACCCAGTGTTCCCCTATATTTTCCAAAAATTTATGTTTAAAATGAGATTGGGTCTAGTACAAAGTGAAAACACCAATTCCAGCTGTACTTCCCTCTTAGAAATATCTTAGTTCAAACCACTTTTAACGAGATTTTTAGATAAAGAAGTTTTAAATATTTCACCCAGTGTTCCCCTATATTTTCCGAAAATTTATGTTTAAAATAAGATTGACACAAGAGCACAAGAGCACAAAGTCAAAATACCAATTCCCACTGTAGTTACTTCTTAGAAATGTCTTAGGAGGAAGCACTTTTTCTGCGATTTTGAGTTACACAAAATACACTGTCAAATTTAATAATAAACGTTGTGGTTAGTTTTAGAACAAGTTGAAGTTAGGACAAACTTCTTTCTCGATAAATATTTACCATGAGTTTTATTTAAAATTGATTTTCGTTTAGACATTTTACTGATAATAAATGTCGTGCACGGTTAGTATCGTGAAAATTAATTTACTCTTTAAAATTTGTGGATTTATTCATTTTATTCGAATGTATGTGTAAAACTTGGTAATAACACATACAATCACACTTTCTATTGTGGTTGTTTTTTTAGAAATAATTTTAAATTTGGGAAAGTATTAACCGTCTTATTTTTGCTGTTTTTCACTCATGCGATTAAGACATTCAGAAATTTGCGAATAACATTTATTAACCAGCCTATAACTAGCCAATATGATAAAGTGAATAATAACCAAATTTTATCAAAACTACGGACGCTTTACCAGTAATGTAAGAAATTAGCCGAAACCCTCACACAAGATTTTATTGTTAGACAAGACTAAAAACTTTCAACTGACAACCAAGACTTAATAAATTGATGCGCAATTTTACGAACACATTAAACATTTCGAAATATATACTGTAATACTTGTAGGTGGCTGAATGTAGCACACGCACTCTGAAATTTTGAAAAAAACACGATTGGAAAACACCAAATTAATAATTCCACCTCTTCACTTCACAACAAAAAAAAAGGTCATAAAGATAACAGTTTACTGCAATTCGCTTATTTTAAAATAATTCCATTAGCTTTATACACCAAACACGAATGTTGCATGTTTTTTTTTTAAACCACGATGTCTGTGTATTCCCATTATCATTCAAATGAGGCTATATGGCGCCCACCCGCAAAGCATGCATTCGCAATATTCAACAATGGTTACGATATTTATTGAAAATAACCCTTTTAACTAAACGACATTGATATTCATAACAATTTTCCGTATGTAAACAAAAAGAAAATGCGTTATCGATTTTCAATTATTAAGCAAGTAGTTAAGATTAACATATCCAGTTTGCATTTCGTTTTCCCTTAAATATTCCGACTATTGAAAAAAATAGTTCATTGGTGCGGTAAATTTTATATTTTCCAAGAAATTAATATAATTTGAAAATAAAATAAAACGCGTCGTCATCGTCGTCGTCGCCACAGACAGACAGACAGGCAAATGAATGAGGTGATTCATTTTTATGTCTCTGCATGTTTTGGATTTATACGTTATTTTTTTTGTGACGAGGGGAACATTTAAAATTTTATAAGTTGCAATAAATTAAATTATATAGTTTAGACTAGAACTCGTCTAGGTATTATATTACAGGTATTTCTAATTAATTTTTTTTATATCTAACACATTAAACTAGAAGCCTGTTAATTTTAGCTACTTCTATTTGTTTCAAAACAATAAATTTGTCATCGCACTAAACGAATAAATTAGTGCTACATATATAGCGTAATAAGAACCAAAGACAAATTTAATTTTAGAAAGATACACGGTCATACCAAATTAGATCGCAACTTACCAACGATATTACCGCGCAATCAAGTAAATCTGCAAAAGGTTCGGGATCAGACAACAATTTTGGGAATATACGTGTTTCACAGGTATGGTTATAAAATAATCATAGCGAGGTCTTGTATAGCTGCTCGGAATTCAGCGCCGACCCATGTTCAACATATAGAGATATAGACATCGATATAGAAGAGCGCCGGATTCAATTTGAAAGAAAAACACATTTATTTTAGAATTAAGCAAACATTTTTATTTCAACATAAAGAAAAATACAGCCTTGGCCAAAAGTATTGAGCACCCTATAAATTTGGGGCGTACACGATAAGTATAACAGAAAACAACCGCTTTTGTTTGTTTATTATTTTTTCGACATCTAAGAAGGACTAAAAACAGTGACTCACACCGGTGTGGGAATAAACCATCTGGTGCAATAAAATTTGTTATTTTTCCATTTTGTATTTATTCGTCAGTTCGTTACTTTCGCTCATTGTGTACACATCCAGTGATCTAGTACGCTTTTGGTGTTTTGATTTGTTAAATTTAGTGATATTATTGCAATATGCCGAAACAAAAAGAGTTAAGTGCAGATACAGCTTCTGCATGAGCAAGGGAAATCACAAGTAGAAATTTCTAAAACTGTGAACTGTTAACGGCGATCTGTGCAATATACTATTGAATGATTCGCCGCTAGTAGATCACACAGTAAAAGGTACAGAACCGGGCGCAAACGCATCACCACATACCATGACGACCGAAAGTTAGTGAGAGAAGCTTTGAAGAATAGGAAAAAAAACTTCTTCAAACCTCGCTGCTGAGTTATCAGTAGAAATTAAGAAACCAATCTCTGCTTTAAAGCCAGGAAGAAACCCTGGCTCTCCGAAAAAACAAGAAGGCTCGGTATAAATGGACCTTAAAATACCAAAGTTTCACCGAAGAAGATTGGTAAAATATCGTGTGGTCAGACGAATCAAACTTTGAAGTAAGTTGACAATTCTATGATTGAAATAAAATTAATCGATTCAAATATTTTAGTTTTCAAAATACTCTTCAAAATACATAACCGTCCTAGAATCTGTGTTGCTGCCCTCATTCTCAACACTTTTTGGTGATACAAACATGAATATCGTTAAACTTCTGCAGGATAACGCGCCATGTCATAAATCTGCCCGCACATTGGCATGGTGTCGGTAAAATGGCATTGAGGTTCTGGAGTGGCCTGCTCAGTCTCCGAACCTGAACCCCATAGAACATTTATAGAGTTTATTAAAATGCAGAGTCAGGCGCTACACAATACATAACAAAAAAGACCTAAAACGCTGTCTGCACTAAGAATGGAGCGCCATACGTCATGCAGAATGTTAAAAACTTGTAAGCTCTCTACCCAACAAGAATTTCTGCCGTAATTAAGGCAAAAGGTGGACCCACAAAATATTAATTTTAAATTGTTATTAAATTGTAATAAAAATTGTTTCAATTTATTTCAAATTGATACTCCCAAAAAAATTGTAATATATCATGGGTGCTCAATACTTTTGGCCAAGACTGTAGTTCCAATTAAACGTGGACTACAATATCAGGCAAATGGCCACCACGAAACCTCTGACACAGGGTTATTCTTTTGTTGAAATTTTCAATAACATTTTCGCCGTATTTCCTCTTTAAAATGTTCAACTGTTTCAGGCTTATTCGCATACACCTTTTCCTTCACATAGCTCCAAAGAAAAAAACATCGGTGGTAGATCGCACCATCTTGGTGGCCAATGTTGATCGCCAAATCGAGAAATGACACGGCCTAGAAGCTTAGCCTGCAGTAACACCATTGTTTCACGTGCTGTGTTGCAGGTCGCACCGTCTTATTGGAAAACATGTCCTCCACATCAATTACATCCAATTCGGACCACAAAAACTCCGTTAACATTTCACTCTACCGCATTCGTAATTAGCGAACTGTTTTCGCAAAACTTTCACCATTTTTTTAATGTTTTTTTACAATAATTAAACGTTGTTGATTTGAATACTTCTCCATATTCTTAAATCGCGTGGTCTGTACGTGATGTACGTGACGCTGGATGAGAAATTTCGTAGCCTATTAGAAGTGCTCACGGAACCTGAGTCGAAATTTCTGGGAAGGCGTGTTAATGGCCGTTTACCGTTATCGTTCAAACTCAAATTATAAATTTAAAAATTCCTTGCAATTTTGCTGATCTGGTTGGAAGTGACAATCAGGCTAGCTGGATGAACAATTTAGCAACCTATTAAAATGATGCTGTATAAGATAGCGGAAATTTGACAGCGGAAAATAAGAGATTACGCTACTCGCCGTAAGTGGCAGCACTATCACTAAAGAGATATTTTTTTGTAATGTAATTACCAGCGGAAATTTTTTATTCATTATGTATATATTTTTTCACTAAATAAAACATCTCAGCGGAATAAAATATTCGAAGTGATCCTTAGAATGGCAAATAGATTGATCTCCCAAGTAAAGGAACTCGGTATATGAAATTTTGAAATTTAACAATAATCCGTCTTTTCGTTATTTCTTCCACTAGTAACCAATACTTTCGGTTGTTTTTCTAGTAGCTTAGGTCATACTGAGACTATATGGAAAATTTGGGGAAAATTCATGGACTAGAATTTTCACTAAAAGTTTTTGATTTTCCGCGGCCATATAAGTTATTTTCAGTTTTTGGCCAATATCTTAAAAACTTCTACTAGTAACCAATACTTTCGGTTGTTTTTCTAGTAGACTAGAATTTTCACTAGATTTTTTTGATTATCTGCGGCCATATAAGTTATTTTCAGTTTTTTGCCAATATCTCAAAAACTTCCACCAGTAACCAATACTTTCGGTTGGTTTTCTAATAGCTTAGGTCATACTGAGACTGTATGGAAATTTGGGGAAAATTCATTGACTAGAATTTTTACAAAAAATTTTTGATTTTCTGCAGCCATATAAGTTATTTTCAGCTTTTGGCCAATTTCTCAAAAACTTCCACCAAGATATTGGCCAGAAACTGAAAATAACTTATATGGCCTCAGAAAATCAGAAAATTCTAGTGAAAGTTCTAGTCCATAAATTTTCCCCAAATTTTCCATATAGTCTCAGTATGACCTAAGCTATTAGAAAACCAACCGAAAGTATTGGTTACTAGTGGAAGAAATGCCGGAAAGACGGATTATTGTTAAATTTCAACATTTCATATACCGAGTTCCTTTACTTCGGAGATCAATCTATTTGCCATTTTAAGGATCACTTCTAATATTTTATTCCGCTGAGATGTTTTATTTAGTGAAAAAATATATACATAATGAATAAAAAATTTCCGCTGGTAATTACATTACAAAAAAATTCTCTTTAGTGATAGTGCTGCGGCACTACTTGCGGCGAGTAGCGTAATCTCTTATTTTCCGCTGTCAAAATTCCGCTATCTTATACAGCATTTAGAATGTTTATTTACCATTTTCCCTCAAACTCACAATTGATTTACAATAATGCGAAGGAAATTACTCGTATGAAACAAAGTTTTTTTTAAATATAATTATAAAACTGATACAAAATTTTAAGAAAAAATAATTTTAAATGGTGGCTTTTGAAAGAAAAATTTTAAATGGTAACTAGAATTTCTTCTCAGATATTTGAATTCCGCTTTAAAGTGCCGGAAGCACCTGAAATAGCTTTAAAGTATTGTTAAATTGCTCATGCAGCCTGATTGGAACTTCCTAACCAGGAGAAGAAATTTCCTTAGAATTATTGTAAATCAATTGTAAGTTTGAGTGAAAATGGTAAACGTCCATTATTATGCCTTCCAAGAGATCTGGACTCAGGTTCCGTGAGCATTCTAATATGCTGCTAAATTGCTCATCCAGCCAACCTGATTACCACTTTCTAAACAGATCAGGAAAATTGCAACGAGTTTGGACGAAAATGGTAATCGACCATTAGCACGCCTTCCCTGAGATTTAGACTTCCGTGAGCACTTCTAATAGGCTGCTAAATTGTTCATTTATTTATCCAGCCTAATTGAAATTTCCTAACCGATAATAAATTTGCTACGAATTTTTATATTGCTGTTAGGATTTTGATGCGAAAATTTTAAAGTAGAAAAGAAATAATGAATCTAATCAGAATTCGTATGAGAATGATAATTAATTATTGTACATATTTCGTTAAAATTAAATGAAAATGAATGAAATGATTTGATTTAGTAGTACTCTTATCTTTTTTGTAAATCCATAACACTGTACTCCGTTCGCAAAGCAAATTCGATCAGAATCTCATAGGAAAATAAATATTCCAATAGGATTTGTATACGTACACGCGTAGAAAAAAAATACAAAATCGGTATACGCATCCTGTGTTTCCAATATGAGTTTGACTGGGGCCTACTATGTATATACGGGGTAGTACAAACATATAATAAGGACTGGAGTACGAACAGGTTCACAAGCTTTGGAGAACAATCCTGAAGCCAAAGCGCAAGAAGGGTCTCTGTGGATTTGGGCCTGGTAGGGTTAATCGATTGGGTTGTAGGACCAAGTACTGGACAAAAGTGTTTTTAGGATAGGAAGCCCAATTGGTGTCGCGATCGTATGGCACAAGGCAACACAACTCTAATCTACTAGAAGAAAGGATACTGGTTCTCAAGGGTGACGCTCTTTTTGATTTTGGGTGCATTCAATTCTGTTAAATAACAAGACATCACAGAGATTGAGCCACAATGATGAGTCCTACGAGTTTGACCTACCAACAGCAATTGTTCCATTTCATTAGAAAGTTGTTCAATATGATTTTTTAAATAAAACTCTCGCTTCTGATTTTTGAGTGATGCCATTAACAAGACATCTGAATGAATGTACCAAAATGCAATGTGTAAATCATTTCAATATAGACTTGCTCAGCATGATTTTTTTAAGAAAAACTCTCGCCGGCTCCATGTGTTTTGAGTGAATCTCGTTTGAGCCGTTAACTAGAAATCTCAAAAATTGCATCGAAATGCAATCATTGAGAAGTAATTTCTTGGGGCCTCACCTATCAAACTTTGTGTGAATCATTTCGATATGGACTTGCTTAGCCCGACTTTTTTTAGTAAACCTCGCACTGGCTCTTTTTTATTTTGAAGGGAATCTTATTATGGCCATTAACAACATGACACAGAGATTGCTCCTCAATTCCAAAAAACAAATCCACCACTAATATTACCATTTTGACCAATCAAACCGCGATAGCACCGTTTCATTAGGCTATAATACGCTCAATACGATTTTTTTTAACAAAACAACTTTCCGTCTGATTTTTGAGTGATTCTCATTTAGGCCAATAAATAACAAGACGGGACTTATATAAAAACGTGTGTGCGGGTGATTTCAATATGGAGTTTCTCACTACGATTTTTAAGTAAAACTCTCATCGGCTCTTTTTTGATTTGGCGGGAATCCGCCAATAATAAAACGTTACAGAAATTTAACCAAAATACCACTGTGAATTTGCTCAGTACGGTTTTCAGAACAAAATTCTCATTGGCTCGTTCCGATTTTTGAGTGAATCTCTATTATTGAGAGCATTGTGGTTCAATTTATGTGATATCTTGGTATTGTGAGAATAAATGAGATTCACTAAAAAATCAAAAGGAGCCGATCAAAAAACGTACTGGGCAATCAGCAACGTCAAAAACGAACGAGGTTAAAACTCGATTTTGGGGGCGATCAAAATATTTGATTTTTTTTTTCATATGTAGTAAACCCTCGCGATATATAGTAAACCCTCGATTTAACGGACGCTAGATTTAACGGAAGCTCCATTTTACGGACAATTTTTTATTTTCCATTTTTTTGTTACCGATTATGATGGATGGATTCGTGTATTCTTAAATGATGTTTGGAAGAAGTTTTGGAATATGGCCACCTGGGACAGAACTCGATTAATTCTTAACGGATTATGATGGAATTTGGTATCTTGGATGGAAATAGGATTTTTAAATGATTTTTGAAAGAAATTCTGGAATATGGCCACCTTGGACGGATTCTTTAATGATTTCTAGAAAAAGTTTTTTAATATGGCCACCTGGAACCGGACACGGCTATTACTTAACTGATAATGATGGAATTCGGCACGTTGCATATATATGGGATTATAAAATGGTAAACAGGTGTACTAGCCAGAAGAAGGGAAACCGAATCATAATTTTCCTCTTTCCTGATTATTGCTGTAGTGGAGAGTGTAATTATTGGTTGTTTTATGGAATTAACTCCCAAACTATTTATGCTCTTGTATTGCTTACCTCTAAAGTATAAATTTCCGCTTGGTTCGAAAAATCCTAGAAATCTCAAGGTCTTAGAAGACATAGAAGACATCATATTCCATGTTCTCGTGACTGTTTCGAGGTCGTTGTTGATAAGAATACTCTAAATTTATCCGAGCCCTTTGTGTAGAGTTCATAACACGATTTTTTGTGAGAATAGGTAGTTGGTCGGCCGCTCAACCCATTAATTACATGAGTGGGTCATTAATTACATGAGTAGATGTTAAGGCATCCAGCCTTATCAGAAACATGTTAACATCACGGACCGCTTGCTTTCAGAAAGATGCCTGCTTATTACCGAGTTTCGTCCAAGTTTAAACTACTGAGTTCCGTCCCAGGTTGCCAGAACTTATATTCTTCCAAAATTGATTGAAATATCTTATTTTCATCCTATTCAATTTCAGCATAATTGATTAAGAAATTATCGAATTCCAGTCTAGGTGGTGATATTCTAGAACTTTTCCAAAAATCAATTAAGAATTTCATTTCCATCCAACTTACCCAATCCCACCATAATCGGCTAAGAAATGCCTGAGTTCCGCCCCAGAATAAATTCGATCGAATTGATTAAATTTATAAACATTCGGATTTAACGGATACTCGGATTTAACGGACTCCCCAATTAGTCCGTTACATCGAGGTGTTTCTGTATAACATTTTACGTTAAAATATCACGTAATCAACGCAACAATTTAACGCAACATTTAACACAACAGTATTTAACGGAGTGTTTAACATGAACCTAAAACCAGTCCCCTAAATATTTTACCAAACATAAAAACGTACTGGGCGAAACCACATAGAAACGAAATATTTCGATTTATAAGTTAAACCCGTAGAAGTTACTTATTTATGGTGGCATTTCGGTTTAATTTATGTAACATCTTGTTATAAGCCATAACGGGATTCCCGCCAAATCAAAAAAGAACCAAGTTATACTAAAAAAAATTCATCCTGAACAAATCCATACTGAAATGTTCACACTCAGTTTGATAGGTCGGGGCTCTAAGGAATTACTTCAATATGGTTGCATTTTGGTTCAATCTCTCAATTCAGTCAAAAATCAGAAGGAGCCGACGTGAAGTTTGCACAAAAAACGTACTGATCAAATCCACATTGTAGCGAAACATTCTTCGATAAACCCGTAGGAGTTACTTGTATATGGTGGCATTGTGGTGTAATCTCTTCGATTTCTTGTTATTCGTCATAATGAGATTTGCTCAAAACTTTGGCAATGAGAGGTTTGTTCAATAAACGTACTGAGCAAGTCCTCACGGGAACAAAACATGCTTTGTTTGATAGGCCAAGCTATAAGGAATTAGTTGCATTTGGTGGCACTTTGGTGCAGCCCCTGTGATGTCTTGTTATTGGTCATAATGAGATTCACTCCAAAGTATAAAAGAGCCCATGAAAGTTTCGCTAAGAAAAACCATACTTAGCAAGTCTATTTTGAAATGAGCTACACACGAGATGATAGGTCAGTCCCTAAAGAATTACATCTATATGATTGCATTTTGGTGCAAAAATCCTCCATCTGTGCCGTTGAGAGTTTTGTTCAAAAATATCGTACTGATCAACTCTATAATGGAACGGTATATGGTCGCTGTTTGCTTGGCCAACCCGCAGGAGTTATTCCTTGTGGTGTAATCTCTGTGATTTCTTTGATATTGTGAGAATAAATGAGATTCACTCAAGAATCATAAGATGAGAAGTATGCACAAAAGGCCGTACTGAGCAAATACACTTTGGAACGAAACATGCTTTGTTTGATAAGATAAAATATTAGGAGTTAGCTCTATATGGTGTGGTCTTTTAGCCGATGCAATTTTTCCTAAAAAATGGGGCGTTAGACCTAATATTTCTTTTGCATCATATGTAATTGTGAGGAGAGTGGTGATGATGAAGGGTGGCATTCCCATCTTTATGATAAACCGAAATTCAGTTTTTGCAGCTTTAAGTTTCATTGCGTCGAATTGTCGCGGTTTAGCACAAGGTAACTTACCGTACGTTACGACGTAATGAACTACGTTATATTCAACTGGGCGAAAGTAATAAATTATTGAGTTTGATTAGGCGAAACATTTTGGTAACCTGACCTGGACGTAATTCTCAAATCATCAAAATAAAGATGAGTTTGATTATTGAGTGCACGATTCCGATTACTTTCAAAGCGAACAATTCTCAAAACAAGAAAAGAATATATAAAATTAAGAATTAATTGCATGATTCAAAATTACTTTCAAAGTGCATAATTCTCAAAACAAGTAAAGAGAATACAAAGTTGAGAAAGGAGTTTTCGATTCTAGAATATTTTCAAAATGAACGATTCTCAAAACAAGAAAAAAAAATATAAATTATTTCAATATCGAGAAATTTATAAATTTTTCGAAAATATGGCTTTGATTATAACATTCTCTAACCCTTATGTTTACAACCAGCATATCCGGATAAGTTTTCGTGTTTTATTGACCAAGATTTTAGGATTTAGGATGGATTTAGGTGACCTATCAGCTTGAAATTTTTAGTATCTTAACAAATTAAGTTTTAAATTAGATTTTGCCAAACTGTAGGTATCAGTTTAAAATAAAATTATGACGTATTTTCAATACTAAATGTATGGAATTATATCGAAATACCCGGGTATGCTGGTTGTAAACATAAGGGCTAATTAAATCAAATTGTAACAAAATCGGAATTGTGAATTTTTATCAACTCTCCAATATGAGACAATTGCCAAGTTTGAAAATCTCAGGTTACGTTAAAAAAAATTCTCTTATGAACTTCCTAAGCTAGAAATGGCAATTGATATTTTGATACGGTATATTGTAGGGTGAATGCTGGCCAAGTCACCAGCACTAGCCTTATTTTCAAAATTGAGTAAATGGCCTGCTTTCAAAATCCCATGTGGTGTTAATAAAAAATTTGTATCTCTTAAGAAGTCCTGGGTCGGAAATGATTCTTTATGTTTTGAGTTGGTGATGAAAAGAGAAAACTATGGTGAGCTCCCCAGCACTAGCTGTTTGTTAAGATTGACATAGTCTTCCATCTTCGATATGGCTGGAAATAAAAATGTTTGTGTCTTTAAAAATTCCTGGTCCAGAAATGATTCTTTATGTATTGAGTTGGTAACGATAAGGGCAAACTATGGTGAGCTCATGAATACCAGCGGTATGTTAAAATTGGCACAATATTCCAACTTCGATAACCCCTTCTGTAAATGTATATGAAAATCATTCCTGGGCCGGAAATATAAATAAAATATATATTTTGTAAATATATATATTATAGGTATAAATACACCGCGTTATAGGGAGGGTTGACTGTAATAAAAAAAAACCAATGTACTGTACTGCGTTTTGCAATTATGAAGGTTAGACAAAATATTTATTTACGTGCTACTTTGTTCTTGTACCTTGGGAAAATTGCTCCTTATATTTAGAATAATAGTTTTATTAAAATAACCAATTTTTGTACACAGCACATTCATACCATATCTTAAAATGCAATTCACAATGTTATGTACATATGATGAGGAATTATAGGAAATAAATTTATATTGGTATCACGATTCTTCGATTATATATATTACCCCCGTATGTACATATTTTGTCAATCAGAATTACCGTCTCATTGTAAGCACATCGACAATACAGTCAGTCACAAAAGTCTACATACACCACTAAATTTTCAAAATCGAGATAAATGAAACGAACTAAGTAATTATTGTAATATTAGTTGAATAATATATTTAGACAAAGAAAATTATTATTGGATGGAAAAAATAATTTTGAAAAAATTAATTAAATTTGTATCACAAAAGTCTACAATAATGGTAAATAAATAGGCGCTAGGTAGGCTCATTGTTGTCAATGCCAAACGAACCACGGATATTGCATAAACATTAAACAATGAGATCCCGCCACAGGAAATTCATTCATTATGAACATAATTACTCATTTTGAATTAATATTTATGAATTAGTTTTTACAGGAGCCGGAACAAACAAGAAAGTGAGCTCGATGGATTTTTATGCGTATCATATGATGGTTCGACTCGGTCAGACACCGCCGAAATTAGTAACTCTATCATTCTACCATCATCTTAGGTAGACAGTCCACGTCATATGCAAGAATAGGTACAGGAGGATGCTATGACTTCCGAAGTACCACGCTATTTCACATGGACTCAAACAAGCACCGCAAGCAAGGCACACCAATGGATGCGTGCCCTTATTCAAATCAAACACGTCTATTCAAATCAATCACTTTGGGCCGAGTATATACAGTCACTCCAAGGTAGATTGAGTGCTTCTATCTGTGACTGTTGTTGGTTAATGTCACCGGCCCATTGTCATTTCAAGATATACGCAAAGTGAATGGACAACAGTATTCAACATATAAAGATGCATGCCTTGCACTCGGCTTGCTCGAGGATGACAATCACTGAGACGATATGCTTGCTGAAGCAGCATTGGGCAGTACACCAACACAAATTCGACTACTATTTGCTAAGTGTTGACTACATGTTTCCCGGGACGAGCAGACACGTTGTGGGATAAGCACAAAGATTCAATGACTGACGATATATTGTATCGAATTCGATTGTTACTCGCAGTGTGCCATTACTGACTCATGAACAAAAAATCATTTACGACCGCATTATGCTGGCAGTTTCGGCGGGACAAGGAGGAAGATTCTTTTTTATGGATGCAACAGGTGGAACTGGCAAAACATTTCTTATTTCGCTAATTCTCGCCAAAATACGATCAAACAATGGCCCGCATTGGCCGTTGCACCATCTGGCATTGCAGCAAATTTATTGGATGGCGGCAGAACAGCTCACTCAGCATTTAAGCTGCATATTCAATAATGAATATTCAAAATAATATTCAAAATAACCCACACGCAGTGTGCAACATAAAAAATGTTGGGATGAATGCACTATGGCACACAAACAGAACACTCAAAGATATAAAAAACAACGACAAAGTAATCGGCGGCACTCTGTTACTCCTTGCAGGTGATTTCAGACAAACACAACTTACGCTGATAAGATCAACGCTTGCTTGAAATCATCGCCACTGTGGCGTAATGTTGAAAAAGTACAGCTAAAATTAAACATGCGCGTCCAAATGCTACAAGATCCATTCGCTGACACATTCTCGAGCCAATTGCTAGATATCGATGATGGTAAAGTTGCTGTCTATGAAAATACTGGATGCATAAAATTGCCCACTAATTTCTGCACAATCGTTTATTCGCAAAATGCTCTCATTGACCGCATATTCATCAATGTACGCACACACAATACATAAATCATGCGTGGCTGGCAAAACGGGCCATTTTGGCAGCAAAAAATGTGGACGTCGAACTTCAAGATACAGCAGTCATTGCTAGGGGACTTGGTGTCATACAAATACAATACAACAGAGCTTTTGAAGTTACTGGATTTGCAAGGCATGCCACCACACCTTCTACGACTGAAAGTTGGATCTACGGTTATTTTACTTCGGAATTTGAACCCACCATGGCTGTGCAATGGGACGCGAATGGTCATTAAAAAATAGATGAAAAATATTATCGAAGCCACCATTTTGAATGGAAAATTCCGAGCCGAAAATGTTTTGCTGCCACAAATTCCAATGATCCTCACAGACGTTCCAATTTAATTCAAACGCGTTCAATTTCCTATTAGATTGGCATTCGCAATGACAATCAATAAGTCGCAAGGCCGAACGATGTCTGTTTGCGGCTTAGATTTGGGCACACCATGTATTTCACACGAACAATTTTTTCTGTGCTTTTCTTTCATCTTCTACAGTGTTCTATTCCTCTTTCTGTCAAATATCCTATCCTCTCACAATCACAATACATTCGTTATTTTTTATTTAACAACCAAAATATTCACTAGAAATATTTATATGGCAGAACAACGTTTGCAAGCATGTGCTCCAAAATTCAGTGCCTTCATGAACGTGTTTTTTTTTGCAAATTCAAGCATTTCCTGCAAATGGTTTTTTCTTTGGCACTCTTCCATTAAACCCTTCGTTTCGTAAAATTCGACGAACTGTTTCGGATTGAACATCTTTATCAGTGCTATTCCGATTCTCAACCGCTATTTTTGGAGCACTAATCCTCGGATTGGATGTCACTTTTTTAATTATACTTCGAACATCTCGTGCATTAAGATTTTTAGGTCGTCCAGATCGTTATTTATTTTGAATACTACTTCCTCTGTTATCAAAATTTCGCACTAGTGTTTGTATGGTTACTCGACTTTAACCAATAATTTTAGATATTTCATTATAATTCTTATTCTGTTCCAGTAGCTCTATTATTAAATTTCGTATTTCGATTGACATTTCCGGGCAACATGATGAATTTATGATTTTTGAAAATTATTATTTTTTTTTAATTTTTTTTTTTGTTCAATAACAATTTTATTTGTTTAAATATATTATTTAATTAATATTACAATATTTAGTTTGTTTCATTTTTCAAGATTTTGAAAATTTTAATGGTGTACGTAGACTTTTGTGACTGACTGTATCTATTGTATTCCAATCCAACTAGCAACTATAAATATAATATTCTTATCTCTAGTGTGTATTCATAAAATGTATAGCACAGATATAAAATATTGCTAAGGTGTTATACACCAAAGACAATATATAAAATCGTAAATACATAAATTGTGAAAATTATATTCATAACTTTTCTTTCTATATGCTAAATATTTATTGTGTACGCTATTTTGTAAATTTTCCATAAATTATAAAAAAGCTTCCATTCATACATACATACATACGTATGTATGAATATGTACATTGGTATTTGTATATAAATACTTAAACACAAGAATATTTTCTTTCATGAAAATTAAAAATACTTGAGGCAATAAAATAGAAGATTAGATGGTAACAAAAAAAAAAAAAATCACTTTAATTTTCTTCTCTTCATTACTTTTTAATAACTTCAACAGTGTTATGTACTCAGCGTGTGTTGTGTACTTTGTATCGTACGTATATACAACATGAATTTTAAATGTTTCAATTTTCCAATGTTGTCATATAAATATACACATAGCATAATTTACATATCTTAAATTGAAAATGAAAAAAAAAAAAATTATAAACTTTATAATTTTTCATTTCTTAAAGATTATTTTTTTGTTTGGTTTTGTTTTGTGTGATGAGCTGAATGTTTTTTTGGTGTCGTAATTAATAGAAAAACAAAAACTGAAATTTTCACACCTTATCTCTCACAATAAGTACCTTCCTATACATATTTATAATGATTTAATAGGGAAAATGAGGGAAATAAATTTACCTGTTGTTGTTTTTTATTTGTTTAATTTATATTGTGATTCTGTTCAAGATTGTATCTACATATATACATATAACAAAACAACAACAAAACTTTAATTTATATTTTCTAATCATCTTATTATTTTTTCTTCACACCAAACAAAAAACAAACTCGTAAAATGAATAATTAGGAAATATAAAATTAATTACCATTGTGAAAATGGAAAATATAGTATTAGGATGCGTAAAATATTTACACTATACTACAGGGTGGCCTAGTTGGCTTGCGTTCGTACCAAATTTACGTTCATACTGAAATTATAATTAAAATATCGCAAAGGATCAGAGAAATGAGCCTTCAATTACAATTTTCCCTTTGTGTCGGATGGACTCATTTTAACAACTGTTTCCGAAAATTTGAACTACTCCAACTGATACTTTGTGATATACCGTTTTTTCGTCTAATACTGTATATCTGACGTCGATTTTTTTTCTAAATTTCTAACTAAATAATTTCGAGGTGAGTTCATTTCATACCAGCCACATATAGATGTCTGTAATGTGTTTAATCCAACTTTTACGCGATATTTACATCTAAAGTGCCAACTTAGCTCAGATTTGTAAATAGCTGATTAAAATATGATCGTAATTGATAAATTTTTATTTATTTACCAAACTTTAATTAAATATCATACACCGTTTGTTTTATGCCATCTATGAACGATTAGCATGAACTAACCATTAATTTTGTGAGTCGAAAATTTAGGGAAAAACGCGGTGTGAGGCACACAGTCTAATTTACTGATTAAAATAAATTTCCGTTTAACTAAATCCCAATATTTAGTCCTAGATTGCGTCTAAATTGGTAAACTTGATAAAATTCAAATTAAATTTTCGAATTAGAATAAAATTGTGTTGCATTATGTTTCACGCCATCTATTAATAACTGGTACAAACTAACATGAAAATAGTTTAGTTTCCAATAGCCGCGTAACATCAAAAATAAATGAAAATCATAATTAAGGATTCACAGTGCCATCTTTTAGTTAAAAAAAATGCTTATCATTTTCCGCAATATTTGTCTTCAGCATTTCAAGTAATGATGCGTAGTATGCTTCTGTAATGGTTTTCCCATTTTGAAGATAATTAAGATAACTCCATGACTGCCCCAGAAACCAACCGCCCTCATTTTCCCAGCCGGAGCAACAGCCTTTGCCTTTTTTGGAGCCAAATCCCCCTACGCGATTTACTGTTTTGATTGTATTTTTAATTCCGGAGTGTAATGATTTATCTAAGTTTCATCAACAGTAATTATTGGGTGGAAACACTCTGATTAACTGGCCCATATTTATAGCCTCTTCTATCTCTCGAACTTTAATTCGATGGTCGTCTAGCACCATTTGGTGAACTTGAGCGATATTATCGTCAGTGGTTGCAGTTTTTGTACGTCTCGAACGTTCATTGTCACCCAAGCTGGTACGGCCACGTCTAAATTCATCTGTCCAAAATTTCACGGTGGTGAATGTTGGTGCAGAGTCCCTGTGCACAGCGCAACAAAGATGAGTTGGAGTCTTTGATTTGCGTAAACGTATTGCCTTTAAAAATAAATATTTAATGATAGCTCGATACTCGATTTTTCCACTTTCACAAAAACACTCACATCGCCACACTCACACGATTGATAAAAAATAACTGCGCGTCCCAAATGGCTGTTATTTCGGCGAGTATTTTTCAACGCAAGTGCAAACAAACTGCCATCTTTTCTTTTTCAACCCTTGTACCTTGCCCAACCCTGCTGTCTATAAATGACCCTTGAAATGGCCCCCATTTTGTAAAACCGATTAATGTGCTCCCGAAATCAACAAACAAAACATTTCGAAGTAACTGAGTTTCGCAGGATTTTAAATAATTGTAGGGGGGGAGGGTTAAGAGGGCAAGGGCAGCTAACGATTTCTTGATGCCTAAAACCATCGAGAAGAAAATATCGAGGCTGAATCCTGGTAACAGTTTGTCATCAACCATAATGATCAACATGATTTGCAAAGCCACGATCGGATTCGAGGGCATACGTAGTATCGTTGTTAGTATCGCTAAAGCGGAATTCGAGTTTAACACGGACCACCAAACAACAGAAACGTCCGTATGTAGCGTAGGTAAGGATGTGGTGGCCGTTTACCCAAAAAGAGAAATGGCAGTAAAGACCAGTAAGTTGGTGTTAGATGGATTAACACACAAACTCTCTTAAGGTACCAAATTTCTATAGCTTGTAGAGTGCGCTGTATTAAGTTAGATAGGATAGTTAAGTTGTTACGGACGGCACTCAGGAAACCAGCAGTTATCAACTAGTCATGCAAAGGCCTCGCGCATTGTGATTTTACCTACAATTACTCAGGGTATTTAGTCGTAGGGTTTGGAGGCTTGCATGACTCTGGCCTACACTGTGTTTACAGAAAATGAACGCAAATTAAAATAATTAAAAAATCCCGGATGATCCGTCGAAATTTGTGAGACGAAACTTGAGGAGCGGATCTCCCCCATGACAAGTACCCAGTATGCTGAAGAGATCCACCTCCCCCCCCTTCCTCGAATGAGCCATCGACCGCGAAAGGCCGATTCTTAGCCACAACAAAGCAGCATAAAAGGGCAGGGACGTCCTCTCAACAGACCATGCCTCTCTTCACCCGGAGAGACCTCCAACGAATCTCCCAC
Source organism: Nephrotoma flavescens (assembly GCA_932526605.1). Lineage (NCBI taxonomy): Eukaryota > Metazoa > Arthropoda > Insecta > Diptera > Tipulidae > Nephrotoma > Nephrotoma flavescens. Next base: position 234,144,400 of record OW052220.1, read on the forward strand.
AATTCACACTTCGACAGCATGAGACCGCCGAAGTGGCACGAGGATACCGAAGGGATTCCACGGTCGCCCTCGAATAGACCACACATTCACTGGACTCATGGAACCCACGCAGAATAGAGTATTCGTGTCCACAACCCGAATTCAAATGTTTATAAGTTTCACTTTTAGATTTACGTTCAATGATAAAACGAATTCCACTCAATCGTACCACAAAAATTCACTCACATTTCAAGAAAAAATACCCGAGATCGAAAATAAACACCCATTAATAAACGAAAAGAAATAAACAACTTTCTCACCGCATTTGGGGTTTTATTTTGTAAATTATAAAAATGTATTCAAAATACAATTGAAGTCTTTATATTTATTTTATTAAATTTTTAAGCACGACTCATAATAAAAAAAAAAAAATAAAAAAATTTTCACCAAAAATTATTGTACCATACCTCGTCAATTTTACAAAAAAAAAAATATTTTTTAAGTAATTATTTTCGAATAAAAACTCGACCTATTTTTTACAAACATAAAACGAGACTTTATTTCCAATCAAAATTCAAAACCCGACTAAAAAACTAAAAAAAATTCTCGCACCAAATAACCAAAAAAGGCAGAAAAATATTGTTTCTTTGTTTCCTGTTCTCGCACATGCAGTTGATACGTAGTGCAAAAAGAGAACGAACGTGATGCGCCAAAAATACAAAACAGTGTTACAGGATGGCTACTGCCATCCTGCAGATATCACTAAGCGCACGCAGAGGTGATTTTTGCCGGCTACATTCTCAGGAAGAAGTGCTATGGATTGTGGGGTTTGAGGCTTGCGTGGCTCGTGGCTTACACCGTGATTATAGAGATTTTTAAAAGGGAACGAACAGCAACAATTATAACTGAGTGAGATGCCTTGATGCGCGCATCGAATCGAACTCTAACGGTGGTAAACACCGGTTTCGAATTAGGATGCGGGCACCAAAGGACCGCGAAATGTAACACAGACACAGAATGGGAATTCCCCCTCATCACACCCAACCGAGAAATTAACAATTCATATTTTTATATAAATTTAGAAAACAAAAGGTATGAAACACAACTTTCCTCAAGAAAAATAAAATATGAAGGAGCGAGAACAATGCACACAGAGCGCGCGACCTACGACCGTTATTTCTGCGCTCGATTACAAATGAAAATTTAAAAAAATAAAATAAACAAAATTGTACCTTAATTCAAAAAAAATCCAAAAATAAATTTATATTTTCCAAAAATGGGTTGCGGCCTTAGTGCCGTTGCGGTTGCGGGACCTCTCCCCATAAAAACTGCGGATCGCCGGTTGGCCACCCGATCGTTACGGGGCCTTTCCCCGATACCAAAACAATCATGGCTGGCCTCACCTGACCGCCGGATCCGTATGGGGCGGAGTGACCTCAACTGGCCCCCCCGTAAAAATAATAGTTTGGGCTTTGTATCTCCAAAATACCGCAAATAAGGATGGCCTCAATTTCCTTTAAAAAAAACCCGCTGCAGTCAGCCGTATATTCAAATTTAACAATTTGAAAACAATTCGTTGTGTGTTGTCTCGCCAAAAATACCGTTAAATAAAGTGGCCCAACTGACCACCTGTAAATAATTGGCTGAGCGTCCTTCACTAAACCCGTAGGTAACTGTTGGGCGTTGGCTCGCCCAAAAAAATATACCGTAGCACAAAAAAATGACCTCAACTGGTCACCCGTTAAAGTAAATGCCAAACTTTTATATTTTGTACAATGTCTGAACCAACCAATCAACTGTACACAGTTAAAACTATCCACATTAATATTGCTCCCATTCAATTAACATTTATTTTCTTTTGGTTTTAAGGACCCTCGTCCCGTTTATTAAATCAAATTCCTGACAACTGTTTTTTTTTGTACAAAACTATAATTTTCCACAGAATTTTATTAATTTTTAATTAAAATTACAATATTTTTTTTATTACAATACTTATTAACCCAAAAAAATCAAGATTACTTTATAAAAACTTGACTCGAGTTATTCTCTTCCCAAAAAAACTTTTTTTCGTTTTACATTCCAAAACAAGACTGAATCAAGAAAAAATTCTCACACCGAAAACGACGCGTAAAATGTTTCTCTGTTTTTCGTTTACATCAATTCGCATTGATATAAACGAGAAGCATATAAGAAAAACATTTTTCTAGAACGTTTTACTTCGCACATACTCGATGCGCATTGGTCTCGCTCATCACCCTTTATTTAACAATCGCGCGGCGCGTGAAAAAGAAGAACCCAACAAAGACGATTCACACGATTTTTTTGAGCTACTCCTTAGACTCAAACCCATAACAAACACAAGTATCAAAGATTTAGCATAGATGGGGGATGCAATCACCAAAATGACAAACCATTTTACCAACGAAATTTTTTGGCAACTGAGAAAAATTGTTAACGACAGAATGGTCGTAACAACAAGAAACACAGAAAAAAATATTCATCTACATTTTAACTGCTCGTACACACGCACAAGGGCACACATTGGTCAAGTTCCAAAAATCAATATTTGGTAATGCTATAGTGCCTCATATAACACAAAAATAGCTCGTTAAATTCCCATCAAACCAATCCATAGTATTGCTACTGATACACAGAGGGCAATGCCACAACGATCAATAATAAATTAAAAAATTAAGAAAAAATGTAATCAGGAAAGGAATTAAATGTTATTAGTAATGAGTCGTAACAAAGTGTTTATCAGCAATAGTCATAACCAGATCATAAACACAGCTCTGAGCAATAAAACCTGCTCTAGTTTGAAAAGTAAGTCACCAACCCAACACTCAGAGCCACAAGAGAGGTGAAAAATTTCCTCTCTGAGGGCATCTTTGGAGACTTTAACTGAAGGATAATTCAGCTCTACCTCAGCAAGATCTGAGTATGACTCAAATCCATCCACCGATGGTTTGGGCAATACTAAAATTTTTTTCTGCCTCCATAATTATATGAAACAAGGTACTATCGAGGGCACCTACACAATATCCAACCATCCAAGGTTGAGGAGAGAGTAATAGGCCTAATAACTGTGTTCTCTTGTCACGATTGAAGGACAATCCCGAAAGTAAAGCAAATTTGAAAAGGTTGAAAAGCTGAAACTTGAAAGAAGAACCCCGTCTTGTAATTCAGCACGAAAAATCCCATAAGAAGTACCTGCCCTAAGTTCTAATATGGTTGGTTGCCAATAGCGTTGGTTCTTCGAAATCAACAGACTCGGAGTTAATAACGTCGTAACCGGGAAAGTGAACAGTACGGACGTTATTTTAATATAATATTTTAAATATTTCTTTAGATATAACATCTAGAATCGTAGCTAAATATCGAGCAGTTTTCAAGTCCCGCAACATTTCGCGTGAAACAAAACTTAGCATCTATTATGCGCTGATTAGACAAATGGTCGCTTGGATTTCATAGACGGTTGTATTTCATAGACGCTAGCAGTAAAATATACACAGAAACTTGCTATACTCCATAACTCGTATGATGCTCGGACCAATAAAAGATGGCGGTGACTAAAGATGGCGAATGAATCATCATGAGATAAGAAATTATTTCGAGAAAATAGATATATTATTATTCATAAAATCATCTAGATTGAGGTGACTAGGGCTTATTATACGAACACCAAACCGAAGCACTAAGCGCACCATCGAGTAGGCACCATCGAAAAAGCGACCAGCTACTCGATGAATGGACGACGTGGAAAAGGATCTAAACGCATTCGATCATCGTGTTTGGCTTTTCCTATCGTTGAGGCAGGCCAACTCCTTGCACGGGATGTCCCAGCGCGGAACGCCTCTCCTATTGGCTAATTCTGGCTCCTTCTAGTCGATTGCTGAAATTCAGTCGGAAAAATTGCTTGCAGTAGAGGTCCAAGTTGAGTTTTTGGCCATTGGGCAGTATAGCTCATAGTAGATGATTCCCTTCCAATCTCACAAAATGTACAGCAAAACCTTCCTTGGCGTCAATCCTGGTTTGGCCATCGTTTGGGCCACTTCGCCGGCTTTCGCCAATGATCAATCCGAGTATATTTAAATTACCGAAATGGAACCGACGAAACCAAAATTGCGCATGATTGCCTATGAGAGTATCGGGACTATAGACACCATTCACAATTTCAGCCGCCTAACTTGCGTTTTCACCTTTATCAGAGCAAAATTGTAAAATAAAGCGAATTTTGTCTTTGTTTACCTCCATCCTTGATACGCTATAACTCACAACTGAATCGATCAATCAAAACAATGACAAAATAATTTTTTTTGTACTTGAATTCCCCTTTTCAACGAGTGTACGTATGACCTACTGCGACAAATAAGTCACAAGATATATGTCATATATGCCATCTAGTGAAAAAATAATCAATTTCTTTTTCCCAAACCCATTAAATAAATTATGAAAAATCAAAAAGGGAACTTGAGAGTTTTTTGAAAAAATCAAAAATACTATCGACTTCAGATAAACGCTGTCGCAGTTATCCCCAAATCGAAACCGGCATTGAGCATGCCAGTAATTTTGGGAAACAAAACTCTACACAACGCGGTTAAACTTTGGGAGGAAGATGAAGAAGAACTTCGGGAAGGAAAGAGCATTAGTTGGCGATTTCTACAGCTAAAAACGGTGACAGCTAACGATAAAGGCTGGCGAGATTCTCCAAGGCACCATATCGTCTTCGATTTAATGTTGGTTGTCCAGTTATATTACTACGGAACCAGGGCACTACTGTGGCACTACTTAGCATGTCAAAGTTACTAACGACCATGTTTGAAACAGCTATATTTACTGGGAAGGGAAAGACTGAAACAGAGTTTAATCCGCGAATACTATTGATCCCTACTGATTTGCTATTGAATTTCAGCTGTGGTCTTCAATCGACATATTTTTGTTTTACCGATGGACAAACATATGGGCAAAAAAATTCTTTTATTGATGTGCTGCTAATAGCGGTGAATAGCAAAACTTATTTTTTCTGCTGGAAATTTTATGCTATCGTAATACTCTCCGAGTCCTGTGCACGATTTTTCAAGAAAAATTCAGTTGAATGAAAGTTATTCTTAACTTTCGATTAGTTTTTCAATTCCACCATGATTTTGTAAAACACAGCTCAGCATTCATCATTTTAACTCCACCAACTTGGACACCCTGTATCAATATTATTATTTGTTGTGGGGGAGCCTCTTCCTTATGTTATAACCCTCGTAACCCCAACTACTACTACTTACACATAAATCTATCAAATCGCAACACCTTTTCGTACATTGTATATAGCTACTTTGGGTGCTCTCCTAAATAATTTTACAAATAAAATATTAATTAATTAAAATTCTTTATGCCACAGCTACGAAATTTCTTTGTTTAACTTTATTTATAAAAATATTTATTTCCTTTCACTTGCTGAACCATCCTACTACTATTCTGTGTAAGATAAACGACTGTAATACGTACATACACAGTCACACACGTTCACATCCCAAATTTTCTAAAGATACAATTCTTAAAACCAAATATTCTAACGAAAGAACAAACAAATAAATAAATTATTTAAATTAGTTTTTGTTCCTTTTAAATTAATTAAAATAATGAAAATCTTAAAAAATATTTTTTTTAAGTACAGTAGGAAGTTATATTACCATTTATAGCGCGAATTTTTTGTTCGTTAATTTTCTTTTATTTTGATTTACTAATTAGATGATTATTTGTACAGTTTATTGTTTGTGTGTGTTATTAATTAGCAACGAAAATTAAAGTTTTATTGTGTTTAGTATTGTGCGAATGCGAATGCCATGAAAGGTGTTATAAAATTATAAATGCTATACTGAGTAAGATTTATTAATATTTTGTATTTGTAAACTTTTAAGTTTTAGTAAACCGACCAAACGGCACAGCATAACTGCTGTTTGAATCGGGACGTACCGGGTTAGGAGTGCTTGCGAGAGTTTCAAGTTAAAGGTTAAGCCTGAAATCGAGTATCTTGCGAGCCCTTGGATGTAGTTCCTTAGAGTTTCAAATAATATACAGAACCCTTTGAGTAGTTTATATTAAATGAGCACCGGGAACCGCTTATGAGTACCATTTGATATATTTTATCATGCATCCAATGGAATTGTTCAGGTTTTAGTAATATTATTGTTACTAATAGGATTTGTATAAGATTTACTAAATTGTGTTCAGAAATTATTTACTTAAATGTGGTCCACAGATTCTTTCGAAATGAATTATAATGTGCGCATGGTGGGTAATCGTTATAATTTGTAAACAAGACCTTTGCTTTGTTTTGGCTAATAATTTTATCGAGGTTTTTGAGTTTATATTTTCGTCATCATATAATCTGTGTATAAAGATCATTAGCACTTTTCGAATAGAGGCAAGCCGAATATTTTTAAGTGAGTTTCACTAAAATATTTTGTTCTAGGAGTATTTGAGGTGATTTGATAACAGTTTCAATTAGTTTTGAATATCTATATTGATTGATACACAAAATATTTGCTTGCGAGCAAAATGTACATACTATTTAAAAATATGGTGTTGTCTCTTTATCAACAAACAGTATCAACCATTGCTAAGCTAACCGAAATTTCTAAATCGTTCAACGAATAAATGTAGTGTTCAAAAGTCAAGAATACTTATCCTCTATATTCGATAAAATCCAGCAAGATATCACTGAGCTGAAAGGTAACAATAAAGAGATGTACAATAAATTCCAGGCCCTAAAAAAAGTAATGGCTTGTTATCGTACGAAGTATTCAACATGGCAGCTACGATCGACAAAAGTTCAGTTTAAAATGATGCTATTCTGGCTAGGCTACCCGAAAAGGAGCAACCAGCAAAATACGTTGTTAATCGAATGCTGAAAAAGTATAGTTTGGAGGACATCGAGCACAATATTGAAACAACCCAGTACTTCAGTCATAAGGGAATGGGGCCACTAAATAACAAAGAGCAACACATACATACAAACGAGTATCTGGGAGCTGGTGAAATTGGGTACACTACGGAAGCTGTAACGGATAGACATATATTTACTCGACACCACTTAACACCATATGGGTAAGCGACACAAATATATTTTTTCGTAATTCAGATGGGACAAAAGTGTACAGGCTCAGTCACGAAACGAAAATTGCCAAGATTAAGAATATCATTTCATCAGGAGTCACACACAGCAGAGAAGTATCATCGTTAATTGGGATTTAATTCTTATTTTTCCAACTGTTTAGATGGATTCGGAGGGTATGTCATTTTTGTTAGCTCAAGAATTCCATCGGTAAAAATAATAGAAAAAATCTATTGTTATATTAGTGTTGTTTATATTTGTAAAATTTATAAAATTCAAATGTATTATACTTGTCTTTTTAATCTTTTTAATTCACTTTAAAATTTGAGGTTTATGTTAAATTAATGTTAGTTTTTCGTTTTGATTCTTTTTTTTCAAATGAGTGCGTTTTATGCAAATTTATAAAACATGTAAAATAACTGATTGGCCATCTATTGTTTAGTATATGTACTAGCCATTTAACCTGTCCCTGCAAATGACGGCTATAGCCGTCATATTTTTGGTGATATGTAGGCAAATGACGGCTATGAATTTTTTTTGATATAAAATGCAACTGTCATCATGAAAAAGGCAGAAATTGGTAACGAGTACGGCATTCTTGATTCATTCATAATAAATTTATTACGTATACAGAAAGGAGCATTTTTAATAGTGTTGTGTTGTGACATTCAGTTGGTAGATAGTTTTGGATATTTCATCCAAGACAATAATTTGTGTTAAGTGGTAAATACGGAAAATTAAAAATCAAGCTTGAATCAGCAATTAGATTGACAACAAAAACAGCCGTCCTGCATATTTTAATTAATAAGAAAACGAAGTGTACTAATGCATGTATTTGTTAATTATTCAGTAATACTTCGAAGATAAAAAGATGTAACATTCCAGATAACATCAATTGTTTTTTATTGTTTTGATTTTTCATATTTAACAATTCGATATATCCTAACACGTTCACGCAAATGACAGGTATAGCTGTCATTTGTTCTGAAAATAGAAAAAAAGTTGTGATGAGCAAATGGCGGCTATAACCGTCGAGAGTTTTCATTGAAAAACTGTGAAAAAATGTGATAATTTTCACTTGCAAACATATAAATAACGCTCAATTTCATATGGCAGTCATAAACAATTGAAAACAAAAAAGTGTTTCTGAGCACGGTCGTCAATTTAAAAGCGGCAACGGGTTAACCATTTTGTACAACAAGAAGAAAAATTAATCTTTAAAGTTACTAACCAAATGGCACAGTGGTTAAAGCTTTGGCGTTTGGATCGGGAGGTACCGGTTTCGAATCCCGATAGGGGTGAATGCAAAGGAAATTTCGATTACGATCTGTGATTAAAACGAACAAAACTACGACCCCCTATCGGCGAGCAAAACTCATGGGCCGACCCATCTTCCATGTCCAGTATACATAGGCTGGCATAGAGCTATGCAATGCGCAGATGGTAACTTAATCGGACCTATAGTGAGTGCTTCGACCCCAAAACAGATGGCATGGATTAAAAAAAAAGAAATATTTAAAGTAATTTTTTTATTTGTGGTGGTCACACGTACCAAAATTCTCATTGCAATAATAAAATTTTATTTTTTCCAAGAATAAAAATTAAGTAGTTTTATTTACCAATAAAACAAAAATCTAAGTTGATATGATAGAGTGATAGAGTTGATAAGTCTGTAACTTTTTCAACTTTCCGCGCAGTAACTTTAAATGCAACACTGTTCCTGTCAACTGCCGTCTATTAGACTACTGGCAAATTTTGACATTTAAATTCCTTTCCCTATTTCATTTTTATTCATTTGTAATCGTGCGTGTGTACGAGCAGGTAAGATGTAGATGGATATTTTTTTGTGCTTCTTGTTTTGTGTTTTTGGCGCGTCACGTTCGTTCTCGTTTTGCCCTGCGCATCAACTGCATGCGCGAGAACGGGAAACATATATAAAGGAAAATATTTTTTCCTGCATTTTTAGTTTTGTTGGTGCGAGATCTTTTTTTTAAAAGTCAGTCTTGCGTTGTTTGATTTATGATTGGTAGTCTAATCTTGATTGCGACAAAAAATGTCGAGTTTTGAAGTTTGTATAAACCGGTCAGGTTTTGTTTTTTGGATTGTGAAACTTAAGTTCAGTTTTTTTTTGGTAGATTAAAATCGATTTTTGTATTGAGAAGACTTTAATTTTCGGCGTTTGGCCGCATCTTGACTTACATTACAGATACTATTTTTATTTACTAATCTAAGTGTGGATATTATTCGTGAATACATATGCATATATTTTATATATTAACTAAATGTTAAAGCAAACAAAAAGTGAAGGTCGTCTGGTGGTGAGTGTGTAACTTATTTGATTACCAAAAATGCGTTCAAATATTTAATTAGTTTTCATTCTACTAATAAATAAAACTCAGCCTTTAGAAGTTCGCTACGTGTATTTAACAAGTAGCCGACAACGCGGCCATTCGTAAATTATTCAAGTGGAGAACCGGTTGGATATCCAACGGTGTACCACCTGTGCCGGACGGCATAGCGGTGGTGTGAATTATTACGGCCTATTAACGGTTGGCAAGACAAACGCCCAATATTTAGCTTCGGTTTCTGGCGAAGGACGCTCACCCAGGTATTTGCAGGTGGCAAGTTGAGGCCACTTTATTTACGGTTCGGCGAGATAACACCCAACGAGCGGTGGTTAACGGCAGAAATAGGCCGACAAAAAAAAATTAATATACGGTTTTACACAAAATTACGGTATTTTGTCGAGCCAACGGCCAACTTATTTTAGTAGTAAATCCAGGCCAATACATTGATCTGCGGGTGTCCGCAACGTTTATACGGTTAACGGCGGGAGAACGCCTAACGTTCTGGGCGTGGCGCCTGTGGCATGACAGCTCCCGGGAAGGCCGCAACTTATTGCATCAGGGACGCAACCCAACCGGGTGACCGTTCTAAGTGCCAAGGTAGCGTTTTCTTATTTTTTTATTTTTTATTTTTGATTTACTTTAAATTTTTTTTCGTAAATAATTTACATATATGTTTGTAATCGAGCATCTTAAATTGCGCTGCTCGCGATCGCGGGCGACGTCCGTCGCACATTGGTCTCGCCTCAAAAATTGCGGTTTTTTCTATTTTTAAATTTTTTATTTGTTTACGAATTTTGTGATTCTATTATTTTAGCCACGTGGTGGAATTAGTAATTATTTACTTTCTCTTTTCCGCTTCGTCGTATGGTATAAATAAAAAAAAACTGCACTGCGATTCCCATCGGCATTCGGATTTAGTTATTTTCTTTTCCTTTTCTTCTTTTTCGTTGTAATTTGTTTTTATTAAAATGAATTACTAAAATTTGTGTCGGATTGGGATAGTGAGAGGAATGGAGACTCCATTCTATGTCGGTTCCATATGTGCAGGCTGGGCTTGCCACTCTCCTTCATCCCTTTGGCAGGACATCCACAGGGTGGGAGAGGTGAGTCCAGTGAATGTGTCATCTATGCGGTCTGATCGCTGCACTTCGGCGGTTTCTAGCTGTCGGAGTGTGAATTATGCGAGATGGAGGCCTTCGGGTGAAGAGAGGCTTGGTCTGTTGAGGAGACGTCCGTAGCTTCCTAATGCTGCTTCGTTGCGGCTGGGCATCGACGTTTTCGGTTCCATGGGTCATTCAGGGCTGGGTCTCGTCAGCAGACTAGGTACTTGTCATTCGGGGAGAACAGCTCGTCACCGGATTGGTACACCCGATTATAATTATTTTACTCCGTTCCTCACGTTTCGTCCGCCAAATTTCGGCGGAACATCCGGTTTTTTTAATTATTTATTTTTAATTTGCGTTTTTTTCTTAAAACTATCTGTAAACACGGTGCAGGCCAGAGTCATGCAAACCTCCAAACCCCCACGACCCAATACCCTGAGTATTAACCGACAAAACCATCGTCCGTGAGGCCGCTGCATGACTAAGTTGATATCTGCGGGTCAGCTGAGGCCGTCCGTAACAAAGGTGCGTCATTTAGTTTGTGTTTGACAGCCATTAAAAGCAAACGACCTCGTGAATTTTAATGAAAATGGAAAAAAGTGAATTTCTTGTGCCGATTAAGCATTATTTTGTGCGTGAAAATCTATCACACTAACCAAGGAAAGGCTTGATAAATACTATGGGGACTCTGCACTATCAGTTTCAATGGTAAAGAAGTGGTTTACTGAGTTTCATTGTGATCGTACCAGCGCAAGTGGTGGCGAACGTTCAAGCCGCCGAAAAGAGGTCGTCACTTACGATAACGTAATTTTTCTAAAATTTTGCTAATAACCGCCTAATGGATTTTAACCAAATCGGAGTTAATAAATATGTTGGAATGGAATTGTTTGGAGAGCTAACAATGTTTTTAAATCGCCTAATTGTTTGAAAATCACTAAAACATCTTTACATTTTGGTTAATTTGAATTATAATAAATATAAACTTCGTATTTCCAAGTAGTTTATCCTAAAATAGTAATAATTTTTTAGTTCAGTTATTCGGTTCAATAGTTCAATTATTTATGTAATTTGGGAGGAAATTCAATATTCACCGGAAGTGGCAACTGCCATATGAGCTTTTTTGTTTTTTTCAAATTTTTTTTAGTCGCTAACACACCACGAGATTTTGAATTATGAATTGCGTTTAATGTTTTGAAAAGGATTTAGAATTTTTGATAAAGAACGATTAAAATTAAAAAGGATTTTAAATTAAGTTAAAAACAAATGACGAGTTTTGATAAAAAAAAATATTTTACCAAAATTTGGCATCCACAATACTTAAACTTGTTCCATTAATTGGAAGATCTTGAAGGATGATTTTGAAAAGTTTCGTATTTACAAGAAACGTGAAAGACTTAAAAGGTTCCAATAAATTTAAAGATTTAATTTTTTATAACGGTTCCTGAAACTTAAGCAGAAATAAGGATTTTTGATTTTGCAAGAGAGTTTTACCAAAAGTCTGGTAACTTTGGAGTGGCGCAGTCGAGATCTATGTATACATTCGTGTTAAAAGAAAATTTAACTGAAAATTTGAATTCGGCCATAAGATATCCTGTATTTTTTATAGGTACCCAGGGGCTATAATACCACTAACCGTTCTCTCCTTGTTATTATTCATTTCCAAGTTTTGAATACTATACTCCAATGTAAGTGCACAATTGCGTATGCAAATAATTTTTTCGTAAATTTCAACGTGTGCGATGTGATTTAAAGTCGCGAACGATTACCATACATTATACTCGCAAGTGTAACATCCTCATGTTATTTTGGCATGAATATGTGAAATATGCTTTACAAAAAAAAGCAGTCAACACCTAACACCCCCGTGTATTACAAAAAAAAAATATTATCATTTACATATGAGACTGCAAGTGATTGGAATATTGAATATTTCGAAATATAGTTTTGTATAAGGTATACAATTCCATCCATATTTTTGTATTTTAAAATTTTATTAAACGGAAACACGAAATGACGGAATCCAATATTCGAATGAAAAAAAATTATGAATTGTATATTATTATGATTTTTTGTCTTGCATATTAATTTTTGTGTACGTCGACATCGTAATATTCATACGCGATTACAAACAATTTTAATGAATGTATTGCCATATAACAGTTAAAACGTGTCTTGGATAAATGATCGATCGATTAATCAATTTTTCAAGAATCCTCGCAAGAAACGATGGGAGATATACAATACACACACACACACACACAGTAATTACTTTAATATAATATAAATAAACTTATAATAAAAATAAAAATAATTATTATTATTTTTTTTAATTTTAAAATATATTTTGCGTAAAGTTGGTTGGTTTATTTGTTTTTATGGAGGAAATTATAAATTTTTGTTGTTTTTTATTTAATCTTAACGTTTATTGACCTAAAAATAAGAAAGTACTTTGTTGCTCTTTGAATATTTTGTGAATGAAATTCGTTTCTGTGGGTTTTATTGTTTCATCTTACTCAAAAGATTTATTTATATAAAACTGGTGTTTGTGGTATTACACGAACCAATTGTTTCACAATTACGGAAGTTAAAATTAAAAGTACTTTAAGTATCTAATCGAAATTTATGATAGAAAGTTTTTCTTCTAAAGCATTTACTGAGATTGATTTAAAAGTGAAACTATATTTTCATCAAATGTGATAGTCGAGTTTATCGCATTATTTCGGGCCTTATTCGGGAAGAACATCGTTATTATAATTTATTGAGAAAATTAAAACAATCCCAATTAGGAATCAATTATTGAATTTCGATTGCTCGCTTAATTTACCTGCAAGTAGCATCGAAAACGTCAGTAAAATTTTTTTATTTATTTTTTAAACCACAAGCACTAGCTAATACAATGTTCTTTTGTTTCTTTACAGGTAATTAGAGGAATACCGATGTAATGATCACACGAGCTTCAGCCGTAAGTCATAACGTTTATAAAAATCAATTATGTGTTTCCAAAGGCGTATTTTCATATATAAAATTTAAAAAGTTTTATTTTAAGTAAATTTAATTGGATCTTTATCCAATTTATTTTATACGTATTTTGTGTGAGCCAGCTACATTAGAATTGCCGGTAGAGGCGACACCCTAATTGAAGTATGCTAAAATTTGAAATATTAAATCTAAAAACGTGATGGGCACCGGCAGGTTTATGTATAAGATGTATTCATCTTAAATACTGACGAACTGTTTCGCTCCACGTTTTTAAGGTTTAAGAGATCCACAAATCTTCAATTACATGTATTCACAATTTCTACCTTACTTCTATTATTGTGTCACCTCTACCGGCACCCTTAACATTCTCAGAGAAAATGATGTTATTCATTTGATTAGTAAGATATAATATTTCAATCAAAAAGCATCAGTTATTTGGGTTTACCACTTTTTGTCGATATATTACAAAATTATGAGAATTTAAGAGACAAAGTGCTGGCCAATGCGGTGAAGCACGCAGAAAGTTATTGAAGAGTCACACTGCTGGGAAATATGGCAAAGCAGGTCAGTGTCTTGATGACTTGTGGGCGGAGTGGTTGAAGAAAGAGTAAGAGAGAGAAGCCTACATCTTTTCGAGCTTGCCGTACTCCAAAACCACGATGTGCGCTCCTTCTACTGTTTGCGTGAGCGCAATGTAGGCCTAAACTTTGGCAAAATCCTGAGCCAACAACAGAATGATTCTACGAGCATCCGTGCATTTTATAGAGAGTGCATGCCCAAGATTAAAACATCGATCGCATTATTCTTTCGATCGTTTCGGAAATCTCCAACTTCTCCAATGTAGACAATAGATTGAATATGCAGATAGTTCGTGGACAATAAAATTATTGTTTTTTTTTGTCTTCCAAATGGGTCTTTCAGTTCAAGGGCGAATATTTTCAATTTTGGCCACCAAAATAGGTACGAGTTCTTCAGATGGGTATACGTTTAAAATAATTCAAAATATCTGATTTCATTTTTTTTCGTAAACGTCAACGCCACATCTTACATAATATTATATATGGACAATTCCGCATTACATGGTCATTCCGTTCGAACTAAACTTGACGTTTAGTTTAGTTTAAATATTTTATTTTTGAAATTTTTCTTTTTGAAATTCAATTGACACCCAGTTCCAACTTCATTCGGTAATTGAATTTGAAACTTTTATTAAATAAAATTGAGTGTAGAATATTGCAACTAAGGGTCTATTTTTTAATTCACCCGAGCAAGCAGGCTTACCCCGGGTAGTGTGCACCGAGCAAAGGTTGTACTAGGTAAAATTATCCGGTGTGCATAGAGTAATAAATTGTATTTTATTTTGCACACTCTTCGTACACTGACATTAATTTCAGAGTAAAATTTGAAGAACCGAGTATGCACTCGGCACAGTTCACAAATAAAAACGCAGTGTACCGAGTAAAATAACCCAGGTTGAATAAACAAATACGAAGTATTTTTTGACAGCGCACTGCCTGCTCGGGATGAATTAAAAAATAGGCCCTAAATAAAGCCCATAAATTAACAAGGTCTACGAAATGCTGTATAAGAGCGGAAATTTGACAGCGGAAAATAAGAGATTACGCTACTCGCCGCAAGTGACAACACTATCACTAAAATGAATATTTTGTAATGTAGTTGCCAGCGGATTTTTTTTTATTCATTTTGAATGTCTTTTTTCACTTAATAAAACATCCAAGCGGAATAAAATATTAAAAGTGATCCTTAAAATGACAAACTGGTTGATCTTTGAAGTAAAGGAACTCGGTAAAGAAATCTTGAAATTTAACAATATTCCGTCTTTCCGCCATTTCTTAACAAATTTCGATGGAATTTGGGGGGCAGTATGGATCACGGATTTTAAAGTAAGTTTTGGACAAAATTCTAGGATCTGTTCGTGCTAGACTAAACTGGCCCATCTATAACCAGTTTTTATGAAAATGGTATCTGTACATTTTACACGTTAAAAATAAACTTTAAACTGGTGGGAACTCGGCTATTTCTTAATTATATTTTGTAAAATTTGCATCGCATACAGGGAAAATTTAGGGAAAATTTATGGACTAGAATTTCCACAAGAATTTTTAAAGCTTCTGCGGCCATTTAAGATATTTTAAGTTTCTGGCCAACATCTCAAAAACTTCCACTAGTAACCAATACTTTCGAGAATTGTTGGATTTTCTTATAAGTTATTTTCATTCTTTGTCCCATATCTCAGAAAACTTCCTCTAGTAACCAGTATTTTCGGAAGTATGTGGAGTTAGCCCAGTTTTTCATCCCAGAAAAAAAAATCCTCAAACAATACTATTTCATCTCATCCCAGTTTTTTCAATTTAAACTTGTATAAGACGGAAATTTTGTTTATAAATTCTTTTCTCAACAACAAAATATCCATCCCAGATTTTTTCATTTAATTGTTGTTTTTGTACTCTGTGTATGAATAATAATAGAAAATAATTTTTCGAAGTGAAATGATGATAATTGTTTGTTTTGATTAAAGATAAGAACAATATCAGTCAATATATTGTTTCAAGATGGTAACAGTAAGGGCTTACAATGACTAAGAGGGCAGTACCAGCCGTATGGTAGTGTGGGTGCAAATGGCCAACTTCCATATGACCCCATATAAGAATAACAAAAAATCAAGCCATTCTCCAAGAAATATGGCGCAAATTTTGTAAAGGAACTACCTCGGAAATCATTCGGTTTGTAATATTTTATTCCACTTGGATGTTTTATTTAGTGAAAAAAGACATACAAAATGAATAAAAAAAATTCCACTGGTAATTACATTACAAAATAAATTCACTTTAGTGATAGTGCTGCCACTTGCGGCGAGTAGCGTAATCTCTTATTTTCCTTTTCCAAATTTCCGCTAGCTTATACAGCATGTCCACGAAGCTTTTGATTATCTTTTGTCGAGAGATTCATTTAAGGAAGCTTTTTATAATCCTTTATAGTCGAGCTTATGTGCTGTAATTTTTTTACCAATTGTTTTGTTGTACCGATTTGTAGTCACTGCAGGCATTATTTATAAATAAATAAATAAATTTGCCTATAATCTCGGCATTTTTTTATTTGACTCCTCCAAAGGTTTTGATTATAATAGTCCAAGTCCAGCTATGATGCGGTGTTCATATCATGCTACCCCTGTTGAAGTACTCGGTCATGAACTGGATATTCCATTTTTTTAAATCGTGGTTGGACGATTACGAGGAGACTGAAATAAAAATTTTTTGGATCCTTTTGCATATTGAAGTATGGCACTTTCACTACTGTCGGAGCTTTGCGGATCACCATTTTAAAGGGGTTTCCAATAAGAGCGCGTCGATGTTGAAATGGAATAAGGTATTAACGAATTTTTTATATTTGAAAGGCCCATGTTTGCCAATATTTATGGAACATAACATCGTTCAAATGTCCGCCGCGGCTGCTCACGATTGCACGGATCCGAGTGGTCCAATTTTCAATAACTGTGTCACATAGATCCAGCTAAATTTGAACGGTGTTATTGGTTATGTTTGCTTTAAGGGCGTCGGTCGATTGCGGCTTATTGACATAGACCTGTGACTTGAGGAAACCTCACAAGAAAAAATCTAGCGGGGTCAATTCGCAAGATCTTGGTGGCAAATTCACGTCACATCTGCGAAAAAACCCTATCCTCAAATCGTTCATGCAGAATCTCCATAGTTGCGTCTGCACGTGTGGCATGTAATCCCATATCGTTCAGTGTGGGCCAAACAATCGGTTCTGTAGCATCGTTCTGTAGCACTCGCCGTTGATGGTGATAGCCTCACCAACGTCATTTTCAAAGAAGTACGACCCAATGACGCCGCCGACCCAAAATCCGCTCCAAAGAGTAACTTTTTCTGGATGCATTGCCACCTGGTGTACATCTTGTGGGTTGGCGTCGTCCCATATGCGGCGATCGTCTAGTTACATTTCAGAGATGATTTAAAGATGTTTTTTTTTTAAAGATGATATTTATCATTTGGATGGGCTGCTCAATCGTGTAACATGTCATGGTGATTTGGCTTCAGTGACTGAAGAAAAAAGATTAAACAGACGCCACCAAAGCAAGATGTTCGCCACAGACTAAATTGTCGACTCGCTCTTATTGAAAATCCTTTTTGTACTGTCCGTGCGTGTGATACGTTTTCTCGTAAGCTGTGGTTACTCCGACTCATCAACATCGACGTTCCCTTCAGTATTGTTCTGCTTCTTTCCTTAGAAACGCTCGTATAACATAGCGAATTCCATCAAGAATACATCATCTCTGCATCTCACATTTGAAGTTGTAGTCTGAACGATTTTGTCACATCTCATAGTGCTCAAGGGTATTAGAACAACCACATGAACCAGGACACGGTCTTGCTGCCCTGGCATTCGTGTGTTATAAACCACACTTTCACGAACTCTCGCAGAGTTAAAGATGACATAATCGACAGGCGCATTCATTTCCATGAGATAATAGTTTCCTCTCGGTTATTTTGTCAGATTTCCTGGGCGACACGCTTATTCACTTCAGTTGGCGGTTCAAAATTTTAATACTGCTAAATGAAAAATGTGATTTCATGAAAAATGATATTACACGATTTCGGTTACGGTATTTTATTTTCCAAGGTTTCATATCGAGACTATGCTAAAGGGATTTCTTCTTCCGGACTAACAATACCTCAAGCCACTTGTTTTGAGTTACCACCTTCGGTCACATACACTTGCAAAAAGTTCTAAATTTACTATAGGTCACCGACGATCCTCCGGTTCAGTTTGCTCGAGATAATATGAAATAGTCACTTGATCAATAAAACTAGGGAAGGCAACAGATTATCTGGTGAAAAGTTTGCCCATCTTGCGTTGCCTCTATTTATTTGATGATTTGCTCTCTTTGAATCAGTGGTAAGCACATTTGATAATGGGACTTGCCTTTTATAGGTTCCACCCGAATGAACATTTTTGTAATGTGTTCTACCATATTTGGATAAGGAGAAGGGTCTGATTCAATTATATTTAGCAGCTCAATGTAAACTTTGTCCTTCACGGCTTCCTTTCATTCTGGAAGTCAAGAAGAGCAGCGTCATGACGCGGTAATTCAGAATCCAATTCCAAAAATTCGTCACAGTACATCCGATATAAAATCTCTCTCTCTCTCTCTCTCTCTCTCTCTCTCTCTCTCTCTCTCTCTCTCTCTCTCTCTCTCTCTCTCTCTCTCTTTCTCTTTCTCTCTCTGGCACTATATCCCATCAAGGGATTTGGCCGCCTCAAACGAGCTTTCATAATCATATTTTCATTTCGGATAATGAGTGATTAATTCATTGATCCTAAACCAGCCGTGAAATTTTTTCACCACCAGGAATCGGACCCGGGACCTCCGGTTACTGGAGCAAGCATGCTGACCACTTTGCCACCGGGGCAAAATATCGGCAACCACATTATCATGGCCTTTCAATTGCAATATACAAAAGACGAATATGCCTGCAGTAGGCTACAAGGCTAATGCTTCATCGGGTCAAGCGTCCATTGAGCTTGGGTTGTGACATAAGCCACTTCAAACTCCCGCGATTTGATTTTATTGTGAATCGATATCCTGTATATGTTTAGTTTTTGAGTTCAGTTTTTGAGACCAGAAGCGATAGGCTTTTTGTTCCTGTCATAATCATTTTGAAACAAAACAAGTCTTGATTTTTCGAAAACCAGGTTAGTAGCGATGATCCAATCAAATATTTTCCTTTCCGCAACGGATTTGTTTTTGGAGCCGCTACGTCTGAATAATTCGGGATAAACCGTCGATTTCAACCAGCCATTCCTGGAAGACGACTAGTTTGTTTCTCAGGTTTTGGAACATTAAAGTTTTGTATAGGTTCTATTTTCGACAGATGCGTACGTAAACCATTTTCTTCTATAATAAAACATAGCAGATTGGTCCCATTTCACGTAAAACAAAATGGCTTTTTTCAACATTTATTATCAGCCTTAGACAATAAATTTGCTACTACTTTTATCAGTTCCAGATGCTCGTCATACTCTGCTGAGGTTAGCAATAAGTCATCTAAGTAGAAAAATACCCTCTCTCTGAATTGGTGGGTTGTAACTCGGTACATCAATCTGCACATAATTTGGGGTGCATTACATAAGCCAAACGACATGGCTCAGAATTGATGAAGAAGACGTCCTGAAACTGTAAAAGCCATAATTTCCTAGAATTTTTCAAAATACACCTTTTAGGTCTAAATGTTGAGTTCTTGCAAAACGGGTGGGTATTTTTAAAGGATACAAATTCTGGTCTGGTTATCCAATAAACCCAACAATGATTTTATTAGAATGTTTACTCCGCATGCGGCCGAGGGCCATTTATATTAGACTCGATTATAGTGGTAACAGCACAACAACGATTCAAATATTTGACATAAGCGTCTCTTAGCCAGATAGTTTACTGCAACCCGGCTAAACGGGTTCTAATGGATATTTGGAGGGCATATGCTTCGTTTTATTCGCTATCTTCGCAGAATTACGTTTGGGGCGTCGACCAGCTCCGTGATAATTCTGAAGGTTTTGAACCACTGGGTTTCGATTAGGTCGTGTTTCGATTATTGGCCTCGTGTCAAATCCTGACGTTTCCCACAGTCTCTCCAAATTGACACTAAATTTCGTCATCATGCAAAGAAAAAAAAAATGGCAATCATTAACTGTCTCAATCTCCAACAAAAAATCAATGAACGGTACTGTTGGGTTCTAAACAGAATCGTTCGAGAAATGCCTTTCTAAGCTGTCTCTAGCTTTAAGTCTCTAATCATTTTTCTTCCTTATATCACTCACACTAGCGAATCTAATTTTTCATTTTGTTGGGTCTGCCTTTCTTTGAGGGAATCATATAGGACGTATTACTTCTCGTACTTTGACTATTTTAGGTCTGTTGTGCTGGATAATTTTAAATGATTCGCTGTGATCACTTTTGTTGTCGGAATAACATGAAATTTTAGTGTATCGAGAAGTTCTCAATTTTGTTGAATCTGTTTGATGCATTTGATCAAAGCACTGCTTGGCAATTTTGTTGATTTATTTACACACTGGACTTTCGAAATCGGGCCTTAATCTTATAGCAGCCTTTTGAGATCTTTTCTCTTTCCTGATACTTGAAAATTGACTTTTTTGAGGGTTTGCTGACGTCGATGATTCACTTGCTCTCAGATAAAGTTCAAATGGCTTTAAGATGGGGTGGTATGAAAATAATATAGCGTTAGTGTTGCCTGATGCAATTATTTATTTTTTCTGGAATGGCTTTCTGGGCTAAAACATACATGCTTCCTCTCTTTTTCTGGATTGAAAGGTGTTTTACAAATTACGTGTGGGTTTGAACTGGTGCGATCTTAAAGAAAGTTCTCCTACAAGGGAGCCATTTAAAATCTGACCAAGCTTGATACCAGGAAAACTTTATCAGCAACAAAATTGGCACCAAACACACCAAGATCATTTGGTTTAACCAATAATTTCATCAAGCAAATGAAACTATAAGAATTACCGCAGGAACATCATCAAATTAAGCTGAAATATCCCACTACACTCGCAGATTACTGTTCCTTCTTCGTTTTAATTAAAATGTGAAATAAGATTTCTTACAGGTTTATTTGCATATTTGCTTACATTAAACAAAGCTGCGTAACTATTATTTATTCTACTAATATCGTTCTACTGATTTATTCAGATCAAATTTTAGAATATACGAACATTCTTATTTTCAATGAAATACATTTGGAAACGATTACTTTTCGGCGTCTCAAAAGAAAATAATCTCAAAAGCCTTAGTCGGCTCTTACACGTTTTTAATCAATCAATAAAATGATCTCATCCCATATTCGACCTTAATCCGCTGCAACGAGACAATGTACTGTGAATACACAATTAGCATATCATAAACTATAATCTAGAATTTTGTTTTATATAAAAGATCGAGTAGTATATGTTTACAAATTATGGCCATGATCTTTGAAGACAAGACATAGAAACGGAAAAAATAGATCACGATCGAATAATTTTTTATTTAATTCAACCATATAGATAAATATCGTGCAAACTATATAAGACCGCTATATTTTACAGGTAGCGATAAAATAGAACGGATCGATGTACCAGTATGACGTGTCAAAACTAACTTTTTTTTTTTCTAAGTACATTTTGAGGCTTAAATTGCTCTTCAAATATCCTTACCATGATTTAGGGTTAGATACTTGGTGAAAGGTACTTAGGCGGCAGTATGAATGGATAAATTATATTCATGCGGATGATCCTAGCAAATGCCAAAAAATTTATTTTTGGGATCCATTTTATTATACACAGAATTCAGAGATTGAGCATTCTTGATGGTTATCAAAACAATATTCGAGACAAGCCTAAATATGTTCGCAGGTTTACCTTCACATTTTCGAATAGAGGACTTATTTCATAATTTATGACCCCCATTAAATGAACTTCCTCTGATAAGCGAATAAACGAAGATCTAGTTATATTTTATTCATCTCAATAGAATATGTCCCGTGATAGATCTGGTTAAGCTCCAATTCATAAATTTTTGAAACTCTTTCATTATTTAAGCTCAAAGATGCATGTTATTGGCAATGCCGTCTATTAGAATTTCACATGGCATAAACTGTCAAAAAATGTAGACCAGGATCCATAGACATCTCTGGTACTGGCGGTTTGAATGAAAACATGAATACTGTTGTAAGCAAACCGTAGTTCATTAGAATCGGATACCAATCACTGTAACGATAAATGTGTATGAGAACATCTGAACATCGCTAGGATTGACGATATATATAAATAAAAATTGTTAAGCGTTTCAAAATTGTGTTTCCCATAACAAAGTTCATCAGAATTAAATCACTTAATTCAAGAGTTATAATTGGTAGGCGCACTGACTGAATTTTTTTAATACCTTTACCGCAAAATTGGTCGTTTGGATGTTCTACTTTTTTTTCGTAATATAAAAAAACGCACGACTCTGTAATTGCCTGGATGTAACTCCGTTACTACTCCAAATGGCTAACTTCATAATGTTACATTATCTTCTTGGTCTAATATATTTGTAGATAAAATCTGGCAGTACAGTTAACGGTTATTATAAATCGTTTTGGGTAACATTGGCGGTTTAGTTGTTGCTGGATTTGAATTCATGGTTACTTAAAATGAAAACTATACCAGTTCAAGGTTTTCATCCTAGTTCAAACAATTTTACAGTTTGTGCTTGCTTTACTTTGTGAATATCGATAGTGATAGTTCTTGTTTCTCCAAAATGGTATTCAATAACAACGAGTAAACGTAGAATTTCAAGTGCGTGATGGAATTACTATCCAAGAAAATACGTGGAATGGGTCGACTACGGAATATAATAAAATTCCTTGACAACACTTGTCAAGGAATTTTATTATATTCCGTAGTCAACACATTCCACGTATTTTCTTGGATAGTAATTCCGTCATGACCTTGAAATTCTACGTCACTCAATTCTTATATAATACCGTTAGTAACAGGGATAATATTGGAAAGAAATCAAAGTATTGAATCCACCTTAAAAATATACGGACTCACATCAAAATTGCATTTAGCAGGAACTTACATAGCAGGGATAAGAACACAGCGAGTTTAATCAATCTTAATAACCTTGATCATGTTCATGTCAAGCAGTTCTTGCAAATCTATCCTAATGTTGGGTAATTTGGATTCTACGGGTTTATTCTAATGAAAGCCATGAACAACCAACAACCTCATTTTAAAATTAGTATTTAACATTCCACCTTTTTTTGTTTCGCAAGCAGTGGAATTTTAACTGTTGAGCATCTCTGTGCTGTTTCTGTTCCAAAAACAGCACAGAGATAAAGATCTTACCGCCATTTCAGCAATTATTATTGCCAATTTTTGATTAGCGACGTTAAATACATCGAAAGTAATTCTTTTTACATTATTTGCTGTAGACACTTGGCAAAATACACTACACTTAATAAACACATTTTATTAAATACTGGCTTTTCTATTTCGCAAAAAATTAGATTTTTGAATATTTTAATTAAAAAATTTGTTCACAAAGTTTAAAAAATCACTCGATCGATTTCGACTTGTTAGGTAGAGATACTCCTGAGTAGATACTCCTGATGATGACTAACAAGTTCAAATCGATCGAGTGCCTTTTTAAACCGAGTAGATACTCCTGATGACGGCCTAGCATGTCGAAATCGGTCGAGTGATTTTTTAAACTTTTTGAGCAAATTTTTTAATTAAAATATTCAAAAA
The DNA here is from genome assembly GCA_932526605.1 of Nephrotoma flavescens. Classification (NCBI taxonomy): domain Eukaryota; kingdom Metazoa; phylum Arthropoda; class Insecta; order Diptera; family Tipulidae; genus Nephrotoma; species Nephrotoma flavescens. The sequence continues at coordinate 234,168,240 of OW052220.1, forward strand.
TCGAATGTTTTGCGAAATAGAAAAACAAGTGTTTAATAAAATGTGTCTAAAGTAATTATTGGATCTCTTAGACTACTTACTACATAGTACAAACTCCCATTGGCTTTACCTCTGCGGTTTACATTGAAGTGCTTATTTTGACAAATCATAAATCAGCTATCGCAATGGAAGATAACCTCTTCTAAGGCATTAATCCACAAATTACCGTTATTAAAAGAGCTGCACAAATATTAATTTTCTGCATTCATAATTAATTAGATATATGGCCTAGGGCCGGTAATTCTCTGTGTGCCTGGATCAAGAAAAATTTCGTTTCGTAAAATTGTTTATACATAGTTTTGAATTTAACGAAAAATAACGATGCAAAAATATTAGGAATTTCAGTTTGTTTAGGGATTACTGAAAAGAGTGGACATTTTGTGCTTATTTTTATGCCACAAATTCTGCACTACTATGAACAAAAATATTTAACCGCTTGTAATAAAACTTTGGCTAGTCATATGAGGTAAAGTTATTTAACATCCTGATCTAAAGATGAAACCCATTAGATTTGCGTTATTGTTATTCTTTTCTTCTACAAAAGTCGCATTTCTCGAATTTTCTCAAAAACACTAAAAATTACTCGAAAGTATCGACGCACTTTTCATAATGTCACCACATGTTATTGACCTGAAAACTAAATTCGATCTGAAATGTCCAAATATGCTATTTTTTTAGATAGCATATTACATATTGTCTCTTCACCAATCCCAAACAATGTGGTAATCTAGATCCAAACCCGCATGCACCCTCAAAACCACGTGATGGGGGAACAAAGGCCGCAAAGAGTGTGTAAATGGGTCAGGTCAGGATAACATTTTATGAATCAGGTCGGTCTTCAGCGAAAGCTGTGGTTTTTCCTGTTTCAAGTGGCGCCCAAATGGTGGTGTTCTCAGCATATTTTAAAATTCTGTGTTAGCACTCAGTGCTACATCATAGCAAAATTTCTCATAACTATCTTAAGTGGTATACTGTTTTGTACAAGTACAATAAATAGTTGTGCAATTCATTACCAATAAGGGAGAACGATACAATCCCTGAAAAAATGGTCATATGCCTTTCCTGCCGAGATATTATAGCACTACTGTTGTTCGAGAGCCTAGTCATCCAAAGGGCCTCCTGAACATTAATTACCATATTTAAAATTTGTCGGGTTAAGGGCATTGAAGTTGAGTTGGGACACTTCCAGTAAACACCTGTGTCAAAAATTAGTGTAGATTTAATGTAGCATAAAAGTCAAATAAATTATAAGATGCAAGCACGTTTAACTGGATGAAGGTACACCAATTCGTAAATTGCTGGATCCCATGTTTATAATTTGTCGTGTTAGGGACAATGAATGTAAGTTATGGCATTAACATTGTTCACTTGTGCAAAAAGTCAAAGTATATTTTAGGTAGTGTCATAATCAAATAAATTAAAAGGTGATCCAAAATGGTCCAACTTCCCCCAGGTTATATTATCCAAATTTTGGTAGTTCAGAAACATGTAATTATCGGCTAACATCATCAGAATTTTTAAAACAATGGATGATTTGTAGATCTAGGTAGAAGTGCGATTAAGCCTGAACTAATCAGATTCCGAGAAACTACGTCAATCCATGTTTTTTGAGAATATTGAATCTTTGGAAGTTATTTCTGAAATAAACTAATTAAAAAGTAAGCCATCTATAACAGAATCGATGGGATAGATGAGTTGATTGCTAAAAACTGGTGTTGGTATTTGGTTGACATTTTTCAGCCGTTGTTCAATTTGAGTTTAGATACCTCCTAAGCACTATTTCAAAGTTATTTGAGAAAATAAGTAAAAATCGGTTCGTTGGTTACACTGACAATATTAAAATTTTGAGTGGTGCTTAATTTGAGTTTTTAAAGCCAGGAAATCTATTGCGGAGATCCTTTTACAATTTTTAAGCCATATTTATTTAACAAGCAACAACTCGCACAAAGCTTCAGCGCTCTGCTAGAAATCTGAAAATATTTTGGTACAGTTGATCACGGTATCTTTTTAGATAAACTGTCTAATATTGGTGTTAGAGGAAATATCTAAAATTTATTTTCAAATTACCTTCAGAACCTACCTTCCCTCCAAAAAACCTGTTAGAGTTAATAAAATATATAGTGGTCCAGGTCATCTGAAACGTGAGCCCAGCACCGAGTTTTGAGATCTTTATTATTTTTAACATTTGTTGCAAAGATATTTGGGTATTATCAGCAAGTGGTTTTATTTTCGTCGATGGTCGATCTGCCAATATTAAATCTGGAGCTGTATCTCCTTTGAAGTATCATGCTCACCCTTGTGTTCGATATCCGTGCTTCTTAGATTGCTTTAAAATATGTTCGTTATATGAATTTAAATATTTCGGACTATTGAACCGCACTAGATCATATTCAGTTGGAGTGGGATTTATTTCATAAACATTCTAGATTTATTCATAGTGCTGAAAAGAATTATTAGTCTAATTTATAACTGTCCGAAAATTACGATTACAATTTCATTGTTTTGATACTTAAATTGCCACTACTACGGTATCGTCTGCTATATGTATTTAAGGTTTTGAAAATATTCTTTGTATGTCGGTTATCATAGTCGAATTGACCATCATCACAATTTGAGAAATCCAACCAATTTTGTTGGCCCGGTGGTAAGGGTGCAATAATGAAAAGTGTAGAAAATTTGTTTGTATATGGCACCCTAATTGTTTCACACTTTTCCAAAACATGTAAGAATTCTTTGGTCATCAATTTGAACGTAAGACTCGGGAGTTCTTGTTTACCATTAATGACATACGAGGTCGGAAGCCAAGAGTGCTAACTGAGTGAAAGCCTTCCTCACTTCCAAATCTCTTTCCACCGGGCCATTTCTTCGTGCTTTGAAATAAGAAAAAGTCGCAAGGGTCTAGATCAGATGAATATTGTGGATGGGGGACCACTTGAACCAGCTTCTCTACTCATTGTTTTCATTGTAGTTTTAATTCTGACGAGAATCGACGCAAAAATTCAGTTGGATTACGCTGAACATCTGCAAACATTTCAATCAAATGTCATAAAAATTTCACAGCTTTCGTTTAAAAGACCTATAGAAACTATTGAATTTTAAGGAACTAAAGGAATATAAAGAACAGGTTTGTTTACAAAATTGTACGATTTGGCTGGTTGCCTCCACTCTCCTTCAATGTTCTCCGTAAGTTTTTTTTTAATTTGACGCAATTTATTTAAATTTAACGTAGGTGATGCAGATTTGATGCACTTCATCTTGAAAATATCACACACTAGCAGCGTAACTGTCATCCCAGATTTTTCACTTTTATATAATACGTTTATTTTTTATAAATGAACTCCGTTGGAAGAAATAAATTGTACTGTTAAAATCTAAAAAAAGTCGACTGATTTTCAGAAAGATTATGTTCTGAACCTTATGAATGTCTTGAGCATAAGTAATGGATTCCGTTGGTCGTAAAAGTAACCATAACTCAAATGTGCGTGACACGAGAAATTAATTTTTCCTTTAAGGGATTGGAAGTTTTAATGGTTCTGGTTTCCTATGGCCATCTACAATATGAGTATAAGGCTTCGCCAATCGTGGAAAATCCAGTAGTTTCTGTTTGCCAATTTATGATGAAACATGAAGTTCCACTGATTGTGATCACTATTCGAATATACGTGGCATGAGGAAATGTATTTGTTCCGGTGAAAAATAACAAAATTCTACTGCCTAAGGGTTTAAACGGTCTGCAGATTCGTTGATTTATTGCATCTATAAAAACTGCACATCTATAGATCTACTCGAACCTGCTATCCATTTATTTATTTCTAGAGAAATCCATTCTGTGAGTACATGTATGATTTCAGATTAAAACCGGACATTCAGTTTAAGAATTTAAAAAAGGTGAAATCAAATCAAACTAAACAAAAAATAGAAATCAAATTTTAATTAACAATAATAGTTTTAAAAATAATTCTTCAGGATTTTTATGAAGTTATGCTTTGATAAATTAAAGTCAAATAGGTCATCAATGATGTTGAATGATTTAGACAACCATGCCAAATTTACGTGGCGTGAATTCCCACGACTAGCGGGTTGTTTTACTCGCACTGTAGATGGCCATTGGACAAAAATACAAAATTTTGATTTGTGTGTTGTTTTAGTGGAAAAAAACAACTTACTAATTTTTCCCGGCAAAGCACTGACTGAGGGTATTAAAAGAGGGTGAAACTAAACCAAAACGTTTTGTTTGGAAACAAACTTCCTCTTCATATTTCCTTCGTTCCCCTTTAAATTAAAATATGTTCCTTTCGACAAATTTTATCGCAGAGATGTCAATTCATAAAGCAAGAATTGTAAAACCTTTGTGATTGTTAGGAAAAATCTCAGCCAACTTCATTTTAAAGTGCGATAAAGTTTTCCGGAGAGTTCTGACGCTCCTAACATAAACGATATTAGCGATTTTAGCGATAACTGAAAAACTAGAAAATTGTCGATATTTCTACGTCATTTCGCCACACAAGGAACCAAAATAATTAAACGGAACCAAAATAATTAAATTACATCCAGAAAAGTGCACCTTTTGGTGCGGTTTACACTCTAGCGGCATCGTCGAACCTTATTTCTTCAAAAATGAGGCCGGGGAACGCGTTACGATCAATGGAGATCGTTACCGCACCATGATCAATGATTTTTTGTTTGAAAATATGGATGGCATTGATCACGACGAGATGTGGTTTCAACAGGATAGCGATACGTGCCACACGGCGACCGCAACCATCGACTTATTAAAATCAAAATTTGGCGATAAGTTGATTTCGAGAAATGGACCTGTCAATTGGCCTTTCGTGCGATTTGACACCTCGATTATTTCCTATGGGGCTACGTGAAGTCACTGGTTTATCAGCAAAAATTGATTCAAATAATAAATCAGCAAAAATTGACGCCTTGGAGGCCATCATTATTCATGTTATTCGTGACATACGGCCAGCAGTGCTCGAAAAAGTGGCCCAAAATTTTACGTCCAAAATGCGTTTCGTCAAGAAAAAATTTTGATTACAATTTAATTTTTTGTGGTTTTTTTTTACAATTACAAGTTCTATCGGGCTTAAAAAACACCCTATACATTTTTCCAGTAATTTGATTATGTTCTTAACTTCAAACTTAATAGGTTTAAAGGATGAATCATCATTCATCTGGTGAGGCAGCTATATTATAGACAGATATTATAGTTCCTTCGTGTGGTGAAAACACTGTCTTTATAGATGTGCAGTGAAAACATTGGCTTTTTCTTTATCGCTTCTCGCTCAATGTCCAGTTTGTAGTCTAATCGGTTTATTCGACTTTGTAGGCCTTTTTAGGCTTTTTGTTTTTGAATACTCTATCTTCTCTGTTGAAGAGAGTTCACTTAAATAATTCTGGACACATTGGCTTTCTTCTTCATGCAGTGCAAATTTCAGGGTTTTGATAGCACGATTTAATTTGCATTTCAACAATGGTGATTTTGTTGGCTAAAGTTTCTTATACATCGATAAAATCAGGTAAGGAGTATAAATTTTTAAAAATTTTAAATGCAGGATTGTTTATCAACAGTTTTTAGAAGGGGGAAGCCCCATTTTGTGGGAAAATTTTCACTTTAAAAAAATCCGTATTATTTTATTCAAAATACGTACAAATGTGTAATTTTTAAAAGAGTTTTGATATTAGGATCGTATCTTAACAGTTTTTCGACAGTACAAGTAATTTTTCCAGGAAAATTTTGAAATTTTTTCAATTTTTTTTTTACTTAGTTTCAAATTATAAATAAAATTTGAAACTTGAAGAATTGTATAAATTCTGAAAAAGCGGGTGTTGGGGCGGTTTTTATAATAAAAATAAAAAAAATATTCAAAAAATAAAAGAAGTGAAAATTTTTCCGGAAAATCAAAAAATTTCCGAAAAAATTTGGCTTCCCCCTCCTAAAAACTTATAGTAAACTATCCTGCATTTAAAAACTTCCAAAATTTATAATCCTTACCGTCGAATTTTCCCCTTTTCCTGGATTAGTGAGTGGATAATATTTCCAGTGCCCCTTTTAGCTCTTCTGCAGCCACATCAATATTTGCTGGTCCCGACTAGTCTTCTTTATTGATTCCAATCAGTTCGTTTATTTGTCAGACGTTTCGGTGTTTCTGGTGAGATGACAGATAATAACAATCGGTGGCCTTAACAAAGGTACGCGCAGCAATGCCTTTGGTTACGCAGAAATCAATTATATCAGTTCCTTTCTTTTTACCCGTGGGCCCAAAATATCAAAATATTAAGCTCAAGCAAAGTACAGGATGCCCTATCTAACATTTGCAATTTAATTCTTTGTAACGCTCCCCATTGACTGTTAGGGCGGGTCCTTGCTCATTTTGGAAAAAATGGAGCAATGATGCCGCCGGTTCAAAATCCACATCATACAGTCATTCGTTGTAGATGCATCGGCTTCTCCATGATCATAATTTTGCTTGTTGACGTAGCCTCCAAGGTGAATATGAGCTTCGTCGGAAAATATGATTTTAAAAATTCTCGTTTTTTTCTAAGCGTTTCAGACACACTCTGAGCAAGAGTTGCAATATTCTCGGATAACAATCCAGTTTCACGAACTCGCTTCACAAATTGATCCAAAAATTTCAGTTTGGCTAGAAGACTCACCGCCTTGAAAGTAAGTTTGCAATATTTCCCAATTTTGTTCAAGCATAAAGCGATCATCCACAGCCCCCCACAGCCAGAGTATCGATAAAAGTATTATAGTATCGGCAATATCAATTCCTAATCCACGCTCGTATTTTTTTCCTGTATCTCCAATTTAGGACTCTACTAGGCTGGTCCAGCTATCAAGTTGTTTGGCTCAGCTAGCATTGTTCCCTCCCATGTCATCTCTCGTCTTTCTACTTTCCTTTTTCCTTGCGGGTTCCGGTCTAATTTCATCCTCGTTATATCACTTGGTGATTTCCTCAGCGTATTGCCCATCCATCTCCACTTTTGCTCTTTATTGCCGTCTCTTTGTCTGACTGATCTGTTCTTCTATACGCAGTTCAATGTTAGTTATGGTGTTAGGCCAGAAACATTTCAGTATTCGTCGAAGGCACTTGTTTACGAACACTTGTAGCTTCTTTGTGATTTTCTGTGTGTTTCCATCTCTCACGCCCATACAGTAGTATCGATTTCACACACAAGTTGAATATTGTTGATCCACGCTCGTACACACGATAAAATAGTGCGTTATGTCTCCCGTGTAGTTTTATTTAATTTATTTATTACAACTGAGACTGTTCTAATCTAACAATTTATCTTTCAAATTTTTACAAATGTCACATTTCCTAAACAATTCTGATTTGTTCGGGTGAAACCCAATGGTTAGTCCCATAATTAATTAAACCTATTTCAAATACTAATTTTAATTTGGTATGTTTACTAGGTCAAGTAACCTCGTTCTATGAAGTCTTCTTTCAACGACATGGTTATCTATCATATGACAAATATAGAAGTTTCCATACTTCTGGAGCCTTATTTCGTGTTTGTCTGCGTGTTTTTTTTATTTGATCTATGATGTATTCCATCTGTAAGTCCCTGTGAAGTTCTTCATTTCTTGTGTACCACGGAACATTTACGATGCTACGGAAAACCTTGTTTTGAAACGTCTGTATTATTTTGGAGTTTCTTTGCTTAGTACATTCCCAGAGTTGAATAACGTAGGTCGGCTTCAGTATTTGCCCATATAGCAGCAGCTTTTTGTGAATTTTAAGCCCAATACAATTTTCTGAACTTAATGTTAAGTTCTTCTTTTGGACATGCTCTCTACTTGGTTCCGAGCTTGGCATCGTGGGTCATACCAAGATATTTAGCTTTGTTTGCATTTGGCATCGGTCGTCAACTAATTTCTATCGCCTTTTGATATGTAACGTTAATATGCGTGGATTTCGTCTCATTAAGCTTGATTGTCTAGTTCTTAGTCCAGTTACAAACCGCATTGATAATTTTCTGGAGTTTGCTCGCTGCATCAGCGACATCAATTCCAATCAGCATGATTGCTGTGTTATCTGCAAAGGTGGCTATGGTTTCTTCATTTGTTGTTAGAATATCCTTTGTACATAAAAAATACAGGATTGGTCCTAAGACACTCCCCTGGAAGACACCGGCAGAGATTTTTTTAGTTTGCAGTATTCGTCTTCATATTTCACACGAAAATGTCTCTTGGATAATTAAGATCTTAGTATGGCATAGGATTGCCTCGGCAGATCCCTATGCAACTTGAATTCCAGTCCACGGTCCAGAAATATGCTGGAGCATACAGTTTTACGTTTTAACGTTCTTTCTATAATGTTTGTGATTCTATGCTGTTAAATTATGGAGTGCTTTTCTCTGAATCCAAATTGCTGTGGAGGAAATAGTTGTCGAACCTCAATTATTGGTTTAAGTCTTTATAGTAATAATTTTTCAATGGGTTTTGACATAATTGGCAACAATGAATTTGGCCTGTATGATTTTTTGTCGTTAGGTGGTTTATCAGGTTTTGCTATCATTATTACTTCTGCTACTTTCCATTGCCGCGGAACATATTTTAACCGAAAGCTTGCATTGATTATGTGTAATAGCTTACGGAATCCTTTATCTTGTAGAGGCTTGATTATTTGGCAAGTAATCAAGCCATACCCTAGGGCTTTTTTAATATTCATGTTGCTTTTTACTTCTTCTTTTAATTTTTTGAGAGTTACTGGGCTTATATCAAAATCATCTAGCTTGCGGATTGACATTATATTTTCACTGGCCGTTTGTCTTGGTAGTGGTTGGAAGGTATTCTCGAGGTACTCCGAACACAGATCAGACTTCTTTTTATGGTTTCTTGCCTAGGTTCCATCCTCCTTTTAAGTAGAGGCACTTGCATTTTGGATCTTTCCAGTCCCTTCGTCACCTTCCACAGTGAATAATCAAATTTTTTTTTTCATTGGTTAGGCTAACTAGATATCTGTTGATTGATGCATTCTTAACTTCTTTAAGAAGATATTTGCGACTGTTACCTAAATTGTTAAGAATTGTTTTGCTACCCGGTGTTCTAGTTATTTGCCAGATTTTATGTGCCCGTCGTTTTCCTCTTACCAACTCTCTAACTTCCATTGGATAGGGTATGTTAAGCTTCTTATTTTGTATAATACCCCCAAAGAAGCATAGATAATTGTTTCATTGAGTTGTTCTAATTCATCTTATAACTGGTGAGAATATTTTATCGGTATCTTGAAGATTGACTTTTTCCTCCATTACTTCACGAAAGAGATCCCAGTTTGTTTTTGAATTTGTTTAAGATTATTCTTTCGGCTTTATCGGACAAAATATTATTTTTAATGGTTACCCATACAATGTTTACGACTTTTTAGTCGTCGAAAACAAAGAAGCCATTTACGCACAATATGTCTACCACAAAAGAAGAAAAAAGCACTCCCTCCCATTTTTTTAAACCCCAGGGCATTTGTGTACACAAAGATACACAAACCCTTGCAAAAATGAGAACTCTCTTAGGTAGCTTTCTGGCACCTTGGTTTCATAACTGATAAAAACTTGGTCTACTCATCAGGTTGGAACGACCAAACTGCAAAAATTCAACACTTGCTTTGTATCGATAGCACAAAACAAGAACTTATCGATTTAGCGAAGTATATGACCAAATCAGAAACTTCAGGAAATCCTCACTATGTACGTGTGTATTCCAGCCGACATATGTAATTTAGAAGTATTTTATTTGTATATTTGTGTACACAAGTACCCTGGGGCTTAAAATTAGGGGGGGGGCTGAGTGCATCTTTCCTATTTTTGTGGTAGATATATTGTGATTCGATAAAGCCGAAAGAATAATCTTAAATATGTTGTTTCCATCTTATACGAGGGTAAATAGAAAATTCATTCGCTATCATTTTGGTATTACCTGTTCATCCATATAAATTCTCTTTATAGAATGATATTGATGTTGGCGATCTTTTATCGTGTGGTAATTTGATCAATAATTTATTGATGTAAGTAGAATGAGGTTTATCGATTAATAGACTTTTAATAGTGTTCGTCAAAATAAAAAATATTCACATCGTGTTTAGTTGCCGATGGATGGAGGCATTGTTTTCAAGCATATTTAAGTATTTTGCTTAGTCAACATGAAATAAGAATATTTCTATATACGCTAAGAAGAAACTACAATAACATTTTTACCGTTGTGTATAAATAAGAAAGAACACAAATTTTTTTTATTATTATTTCGTTTGTTGGGAACGGATTTAATATTGTTTTTGCTTTTTTGACCTTACGTACACAACTTATGGTGCAACTTGTATGTGGAGTAGTACTTTGGTTCTTCATAGCATTATTATGCAATTTTATATTTGTTTTTTTTTTTTTTATATAATGTACTGTGTTGATGGCCTAGTTGGAACAAAATCAAATTTATGCGCCTTTATGCGTTAAACATTTTTAAAGTTCAACATTGTGTAGTATATAAAGCACACGGTCACGTTTAAACTGTTAAATTTTATAGCTCACAACCGAGCACGCAGCTCATGATGAAAATTCGTTCGTTCGTTCGCTTTTTGATTTATATATAAATTTTTTGGAATTCGCACCGCACAAAAATATAAATCACAGTAAATTGATTTTGATTTTATTGCTCCCAATATTCTCGTGAGATACAACATTTCGGTTATATTCTTGTGTAATGCGAATGTTGAATATAAATAAGTTAATTTTTTTTTTCGTTTTCGTTTGGTTTGGGATACTCACTTTACAGTATGTTGGGTACCACAGTGAATTGAATCTCGAAAAAAAATGATAAATTTGACTATTGAAGGGTATCGGTGTGTAAAAGACAGATATATAACTCAAATCGTACACAGTATAATAATTGAGATGTGCGAGATGCGTATAGAAAGCTACTGCATTCATAAAATTTTATGATATTTGTAAATTATTTTCTCAGCTTAATCATTCAAACAATTTAATTCTTAGTTCAAATAAAAACATGTATGCGTAAAGAAGCTAATACAAAATTTCTGTTGTGTCAAAATCAACACACGGCCGAGAGATGAATTTTTGTTTTATACATCAAGGTTGTCACGTATGTCATAAATAATCATTTAATTAAAAAAATGTACGTATTCGAGAGTTGGATGTTAAAATTAACAACACATTTTTTGAAATTTATAAAATTTATGGCATTTCCTTATGGGATTTTTTCCAAAGGTTAAACACAGGATGTGCAATGTGTGGCTTACCGATTTGCTTATATTTGCGCAATTAGTTCCATTCATATATTATTACGCTACACAATAAATTAACTAAACACAGAGATAGTTACCACCAAGCGAGAAAGTAAAGATTCCACATGCAACACGAGTGATACGAGGAGTGGTATATACGAGTATTAGGTAAATATATAAATTACGAATATGATATGCCATTCTACAAGCAAAGATGGGGTTGGTTTTATAAAGTATTTTTAAATATTTTTTTTCCACATTATAAAGATACACGACAGAGATTAATTAATATAAAATTTTAAACATGTTGATATATGGAAATTTAACAAAAATCGCAAAAAATTATACAAAAAAAAATGTGTTTCCAGATGTAAAATAAAGTCTCTGTATATCGGAAACAGGAATTCTGGAAGGCATATGAATATGTTAAAAATTTATATTGTTGCGTTATGAAACAGACGCGATAAACTTTTTAATACAGAATGTTTCCAAAAACATATAAACAAATTCAACTTTATTGAAAATATAATTGTTACAAAGATTAAATGTCGAAATATTCGCCATTACTGTCTATGTTCTTTTGCCATTTATCTGGTAGATGAATGACCTTCAACTTTCGTGAACGGCTCGCTCGTCTTTCAAATATGATAACATCGACCTGAATAAGTTGAAATTAGAGGGAGCCAAGTCTAGAGAATACGCCGCCATTTACGAGCCAATGGTTTTTCCCCCCAATTGCATCATTTAATTTGATCAGTTGGGCCTGGTAACGATAAGCTGTAACAGGTTGACCAGGTTCCGAAAGCTCGAAAGTAAATGACTCCTTTTCAATCCCACCAAACACACAGTAACACTTTCTTGGCATGAATATTAATTTTTGCAAATGATGTTGATGGCCTGGATCAACCCATGATTTTCTGCGAGAAGGATTATCATACAAAATCCACTTTTCATTATCTGTAATGATTTTGTGCAATTTTTTTTTTCTTTTGTACCGAGAAAGCAAATTGATGCAGATGTCATCTTCGGTTTTTGTTTTTTTTTCAGTCAGTTTATGAGGAACCCATTTTCATTCCTTCTGTATTTTTCCCATTTCGTACAGTCGAAGTTATTTGAGGCATTTGTATAGCATGTATTGTCATAATCTAATATATTAATTTATATATCTCAGGCCAATACCGACTTTAAAATTCTGCCTTTCAAATAAACTAAAAATTTCCAAAAAATGATTTATTTCTGTTTCATATAAAACATTTAATTCGTTTTGTAATACTTTGAACTCAAAAATATTCTCACAATATTGTTTTAAATTATTAAACTCATCTTCGTGGAATTTAATTTTGTATTGTAACTTCCTACTTTGGTTTGGCTTAAAAGCTCCATAGAATTTACTTCAAAGACATTTACAAATCAGAAACTAACAGTTTCAATCAATTTTACTAAAATTCTTCAAAACACGTTGTTCAATTTATTTATGTCAGGCGGTCTGCATTCTTGGTGTCAATTAAATCATCCCTCACCTATCTTGTAACCTTCTTCATATTTATTATCCACTTGAATTTATAGTTTACTCACAAATTTTTTGATTTCTATGTTCCAAAAATCTATATCTGACCGTTTGGACAGCAAAACGGTTTCATTAACAATTTCTTCGAAACAGTCGCAACAATTCTAGATGAATAATTTCATCGCGTTTGACTAAACTTTGGCATTCGTCATCCCACAAATTCATCCAACAAACGATGGTTTCGCCGACCGGGTAAAAAATGTAGAAAACGACGACAAATTTCTAAAACATATTATATGTACTCCTTTATTTTGCTAACAGCACAAGAAAGAGTTAACTTTATACGATGTGCATAGCAATGTACAAACAAAACATTCGGCATTTCTTTTGTATGTGGCGATAAGTTTTTCTAAGTAAATCGAATGCAACTTGCATCTACAAAATTGATGAATCTTTGATAAACCTTGTGCTTTATAAATGTATCTAAAGAGGTCATTTTGAATAGTTTTTGATGTTCCTTTAAAGCCTGTTGCAGATTCCAAATGAGTCCGAAGTTTTTTTTTATCAAACTGGCTCTTTAACTTTATGAGCTCTTAAGAATTATTAATTTGAAATGATAATTCCTGCCTTCTTAAAAACACATCTGGCTTATGAAGCTTTTCAACACTTCGTGGTTGTTTGTTCCTTAAAATGGCGGTCGATTCTAGATTCCCAAAAAGCTAATAAGGCAAAAAATATAAATTATGACTTTTAACGAATAATAGCTGTATGCAGATTCCATAAGTCACCTAATCCAGCTGTTTTTAATTCAAGTTTAAAACGCTCGTGGACTTGGAAAAAAGAATCCAAGGTCAGCTAGATAATTTGAATGTTATTTGCACTACCGCATAGCCATTGAAGTTGGTCCCTCCCTAACGTGTTAGTCTTAAATGAACTATCTTCAAAATGTGTTGAATAATCTCATCGATGTCTTCATGTTTGTTGGGGGTTGCTTTCAATACAAATCGTATGGCAATAACTTAAACCTTAAAAATAAAAGTATCCACACCCTCCTAAATAAATACGCATCGAGGGGACCTCCAAATATTAATTAATTAAAATGTTTTGACAAAGCCTCTGTACGACGGCCCAGTTCAACACAAATAAAAAAAACACCGTTTGTGCTTCTTGGGCTTTAAAACGTAAACACCAGTGCAATTCCCATACAAATGAAATCCAAATTTTCTTAATTTTTTTTTTTACTTTATATAAATAAAATCGAAAATATAGCACAAAAGTAAATTTTAAATAACACGAAAGTTAGTTTTATTTATTTATTTTTAATTTTGGAAAATGGAAAATTCCGCCGATTTCACTGTTCCGCACACAACGAAAAGCACAAATCAAAAATAAAATTAAACAAAAGTCCCATAAAAAAGCGTAAACACTTTATGACATGCGTATTATAACAAACGATTTGGTTTTATCAGTGCCTACTATGTGTTGCTTTAATATTTGTGCTCATGAAAAAATTATTTTAGTTAGGTTTCCTAGATTATAAAACTCATGTAATTTTTTTTTTAAAGTTTTATCGCACTGTAATTAATTATTAAATTACGTTTCATTTGGCATACAATTTATAAAAAAATTATCAGGATTTACGTAAAAAAACGAATTTACTCTGTTGCAAAAGTAATTGTGTTACAAATTATGTACTGTTGCAAAAGTATTTCTGTTAGCAAAATTAAAAAAAAATCAACAAATGATGCATTGAAATAACCGTTTCAGCATTTGTTTTTCAAAAATAGTCGTTTTCAAATAGTTTTGCAAGTTTCATTGTGTTGTGAGCATTAAAAATCGTAACAATATGCCAAAAACCCGCGAACTGAGTATTGAAACCCGATCTGCAATTGCGGCAGAATATTATTTGGGAATCTCAGCCGAAGAACTGGCGAAAAAGTACAAGTGCCATAAAAATATCATTTGGTATCAAGTTCGGAAGCAAAATATTTGCGGAACGGTGCAAAATATCGGAGTACGCCAACGACCAAGAATAACTGATGGCAGAGAAAATGCTTACATCACTCGATGTATGCTTACAAATGCACATTTAAGTCAACGAGGTCTCACTAAAACTTTAAAGGATAACAAAAAACTTCAAATACACCATTCCACAATTTCTCGTCGTTTAAAAGAAGCTAGTGTAAATGCCTACGCATGCACCAAAAAGTTTTATATTTCTAAACAAAATAAAATAAAACTGTTCTTCGCAAAGCAGCATATGAACAAGCTCCCGGAATTTTGGAGAAACGTTTTGTTTACTGACGAATCTTCGGTATCGTTAGACGGATCTTGGGGTCGCAAATTTTATTATTCGGAGCCAGAAAAGGTAAACATACGTCGTGTTTATGCTACACAACGTCAGGGCGGTGGAGGAAATCTTATGGTTTGGGGTTGTATAACCAACCTCGGAGTAGGACCACTAGCAATGGTGTCTGGGAAAATGAACCAAATAACCTATTTGGAACTGCTGAATGATGTAGCATTGGTAGCTGGTTCAAAAATATTTGGGCTTGACTTTATTCTTCAGCACGACAATGCCCCTGCCCATAAAGCATTTGTTGTGACCAAGTTTTTAAATGATTTGGACCAACAACGCATAAATTGGCGACCGCAAAGCCCGGATTTAAATATTATAGAAAATGTTTGGGCTTATGTAAAACGAAATATACCATATAGAGTTGGACGAAGCAAGCAGGAGTTATGGGATGAAATTGTTGAGGCGCGGAGTAAAATACCTGTAGAATTTATTTCCAAATTATTTGGCAGCATACCCAGAAGACTAAATGGGCTCATATTAAATAACGGTGGGGAGACTAAATATTAAATTTAAATAAAATCAACAAAATAATATAAATTAGTAACGTTTTTTATTAAAAATGTCCCAACACAATTACTTTTGCAACAGAGTAAATTCGTTTTTATACGTAAATCCTGATAATTTTTTTATAAATTGTATGCCAAATGAAACGTAATTTAATAATTAATTACAGTGTGATAAAAAATTTAAAAAAAAAAAAAAAATTACTTGAGTTTTATAATCTAGGAAACATAACTAAAATAATTTTTTCATGAGCACAAATATTAATGCAACACATAGTACATATCTATACGGCTTTGTCACATTGTCATATATGGACTTGTAAAGCAAGCCAAAAACACAAGTAATTCCTTTCTTGTAAAGTTTTTTTTGACTTTATTTATTTATATTTCGTGAATGTGGTAGAGAAATAAATTTTCATTCTCCTGAGCGTGAACTTTGGTAATTTATCTTACATTTTGATTGTTTTTCATTTTTAAGGTAGTTTTCATTCAGAATTTTACAATTTTTCGCATAATTTGCGTATATGCATTGTATTCCATACACACAAACAACTTTCCTCCAAACATCATACGCCGATCGTCAAATTAAAAACATCATAGCGGATATTGGTTAAATTCCAAATGAAAACTACATTAAAAATGAAAAACAACTTCCAAAATTTAAGATAAATTACCATAGTTCGTGCTCAGGAGAATGAGAATTTTTTTACCATATTTACGAGATATGTATAAATAAATAAAGTCATAACGCCTCTCTATTTAACTGAAATAAGCTTCAAGAAAGTTTTCTTGTATGTTTACGTGTGCAAGTAAAACTGTTTGAATGTATGGTAAACTATCCAGTTGTAACAAGCCCCTACTCCAATAACAAATATAGGCAAAAGCTCATAGCACCTACCTCCCCGGCTTTTAGTGCATTTTGATTTCTTTAACGTAGTAAAATAATGTTTGCAGATTCACTATTCGCCCGCGAAGTCAAAAAAAGTGCATAGGTTTTAAAAAAATTCTGTGTGTGCATATGTGCTTGCAGACTTCAGGTCTGTGCCCTCTTTACAGCCCAAATGATTTGTTTGATCCGGATGAAACTTCACACTTAAACTTTTTCCATTAATTGGTAGGTCTCTGTAAATTTTGGCCGAAATTGATCCACCAGAATTGACAGTTCCAAAAGAAATTTGGTTTTTCGCAAATAGTTTGTGTTCTAGATCAATTTTCCAAAATTTAAGCCAAAATAACGCTTTCTAACAAAATTTCGTTTTTACAACAAAAGTTACAACAAAGCTTATTCGAAAAAGTGGCAGATGCCAGTGAATTTTGACTAAAATTGGTCCACCGGAAGTGATTGCTTCCATGGAAGCTTTTTCCTTTTTCCACTGGAAATAACTTTAGTAGGAGCTGTTTCGTTTTTTGCATGTATTTTGTAAAGTATATCATTTACGAGAAAAACTGTTATGAACAGACTGATTCTAAATTAATACCGGTCTAGATCAGTTTTCTAAAATTTCAGTCCATGCGGATTGATTAATTTGGATGAAACTTTATTCATAAACTTTTTCCGAGATCGGTTCACCAAGCTGCCCTGTCAAGCTTTCATTGGAGCTGTTACGTTTTTTACAAATATGTAGAAAAATATTTAGCATTTAAGAAAAAACGATTTTACGAAATTACGAGTTTTGCTAAATGAAATTTTTATTTTACCAAAATTAGGTATCTCTACAGACCAGGCGGATTGACTATTCGGAATAAAACTTCATACTAAAACTTTTTCCGTAAATTGAGTGATCCATGCGAAACATGGTGCTTTTAAATATTTGTATTGAAGATTAAATTTTCAACAATGGTTGACCTGGTTGGTTTTCTGAAATTTAAGCAGGAATAATGATTTTTGATTATTCAAGAAAATTTTTATCACAAATCTGCTAGGTCCAATTGTTCGCCTTAGAAATGAACTCTGGTGTATTTGACATCTATGTACATATATTTGACGTAAAAGAAAGTCGTGTGTTGGCCACAACAATTACAAATTTCCAAACCTTCTAAAGTGGCAATTTAAAATAATCAAATTTATGTAATATTTTGGGTGGCCGCTATTAGTTTGAAAAATTTTAAATTTCCCACGACCTTCGTTGTGCCTGAATTAGAGAATATATCTGTTATCTGATTATTGCGTTGTATTAGATTCTTATAATTATTGATCATGAACTCCGATCTGAACTGATCATTTAATTTTAACTTATTAATGAAGGTTTGAGCTTTCCTACAGGAGTGAAAATATTTTCAAACATTTATGTGTTCTTCAAATGCCGTGTTCTTGGAGGGTTACCTGTATTCTGAATCCATGCTTCGGAATCACATTACTGCTGTCAGGCTTGACATGTGGCGAGTAAGAAAAACTTGCAAAAGACCAACACTCTTCTTACAGAAAAAAAAGAACATAAAAGGGCGAGATGGTTAATTAAAAGGTTGTCGCAAAGGGTTTCCTGAAAAGACCCGTGTATAAATAAAAGATCTTTTCATGAAAATATGCCTGGCGAAATGATATAGTGACATTCTATTATAACAGGACGAGTTCAATAAAGTATACAACGAATTACATTCTGATGTAAATACAGATATTTTAGAAAACCCTAAGAGGTTGTACAACGACGATCAAACCACTTTCGTGCTTGTCCATAAAATGGTAAAGTTCTGGCGCCGAACGGGGTTAAAAATGTCTCTGAGGGAGACAAAGGATAATAACAAAACAAAAACTTGACCGTAATGTCTCCTTTTTCTGCTTCGGGATTGCAGCTAATATCGTGAAACATATTCCGCCAGATTGGGGATTTGCGTCATCGAAATGTGGTTTGGACCCAGTCTGATATATTTATAAATTATGTAAAAAATCTATGGTATCGAATAATACTTCCAATTATCCTATTTCTGAACGGGCAGAGATGTCCTTTAACCTTAGGAGTATTGGAATCTGAGGAGTATCTGTTGATGTAGTTGCGTCGAAACCGGTAAAAGCAAGATGGAGGAAAGCCGTTTTGGAAGTTGGGACTGCAAATCCAGAAACGGATGTCACAAAAAGTGACGTAGCTCCAATTTTACAAAAAACCGTCACAAAATTCTGTAGGATTCAGAAAATTTTGTTACTATACCAAATTTATACCAGAATGACAGACGGAGATGATCGAATCAACTTGGAAATTAATTTTCACTACGAAAATCAATATTACACATATTAGAAAATTTGTCAATAATTATATTGATTGCCGAATTGCAGATTTACCTATATTGTTTTTTTTTAAATTGGTATTCCAGAAAGCGATAACGAAAATTCGATCTAACGATTTTGTTTTGTTCAGAATTAAACACCTTCTCACAACTCCTTCGTGATCACATAAAAGAAGACAAAAAAATGAAAATAAGAAGACACTCAATAAGGAAAAACTTGAAAAGGCGAAGTGAACTTTAAAACTGCGTATGCGTATACGTAAAAAACAAAACATGTTTGATTGTATGCGACTATTTGCAGAAGATGAATTCCTATTTTTAATTTTTTCGTTTACAAAGGATGAAATATCGCGTTTAGGTTGTCTCTGTTTTAACTGTGCTAATCTAATCCCATAAAAATGATGGCTTATGAGTGTTTTAGCTGCGCACGCGTGGCTTTCAAATTAAATGCATTGAAAAATTTGCCAATTTGGGCGGAAGTATTTTCGAATGCATGGCTTGCCATGCTGATTAAGCAGCAACGAGCCCTAGGAGTTTTATTTTTTTAGACTAAATGGTTAAAATGAATTAGGTTTACCAAAGTTCCTTATTTTCTTAAAATATTAATTAATAAAGTGAATTATACCACGATCTAGGTAAAGTTTTGTTTATTTCAAATTGATTTTTTTCCAAATTGATCTGAATGATGGAAATGGATGCTAAATTAAATCGGGCATATAGGCCAAATGGATAATAAATGAGTCCATTTCATCGCTGCTTAAAGCTGTGGTTGTTTTTTATTTGTGGTTGTCGAAATGTTCGAACGTCTTCATTTCTACCGTGACAGAGTTTTATCAATTCAATCTGAAATTGCACAACTGATGGATCATCTTCAAATTACTTTGTTAGTTCTACATAATTTGTATTTTGATCAAGGTTCTGAAATGACTCAATGATGCGAGCTTCTCGTCCACTTCTTTACATGTAAACTTGATGTGCAGGAATGTATTTGAATTTTTGATTGAAAACCTATGAATCTAATAGGAAAATTAATGGAGATTATTTTTAAGATTTCGCTATGTAATATTTTGATTTTTTACGGTCAAGTAACTAACAGAAATTTTGGAAATATTTATCGGTTAAAATGTTCAGTTCCATGTTTTGATTTTCTCCGGCCATTCAAGTTCCTTTCGGTTTATGGCTAATATCTGAGAAACTCCCACAAGTTACAAATCATTTCGGCTGTTTTTCTAATAGCTAATGTCATTCTGAGACTGAGAATTTTCACTATAATTTTTGTTTTTCCTCGAGCATAAATTCTGTGTTACAAATGTGTCTTGTGTTACAAATGGGTGTCAGTATGACTTTATCTTCTAAAATTCTAACCAATAAATTTTCTCCAGGTTTCGTTGAACATTTCCCTGTGAATATTCTAACCGATAAATATTCCCAAAATTTCCCAGGGTTAGCATGACTTAAGCTATATACGGAAAACAACCGTACATTAGATTTGTAGGTCCACCAACCCAAAATTCAAATGCGTCCCTGCACAACTATTTTTATATTTACTTGTATGATATGGAGGAGGTAAACCTCCTTACAAAGGTGGACGAGAAGCTCACATCATTGACTCATTTCAGAACCTTGATCAAAATACATATTAGAATTAAAATATAGACCTACGATGTAAATCTCACTACTATTCATTAAGAATTAGTAGCATAGTCAATATCGATTTTAATCGTGTAGAATGGACATATATACAATGGACCTTCGATGAACTATCTAAAATTTATGTCAATCAATCAAGAAATCATATTTCATTAATATTAGTTATGAAATGGTCAAGTTTAGTCAGGTCAAGTTATGAACAGATTTTAGAATTCTTACTCCAAAACTCACTTTATAATTCCCAACCAATACTTCTAGCCAAATTTCATCATAATTCGTTAAAAAATGGCGGCGAAAGATGGAACATTATATGAATGTTTTTATGATTTTATTCCGTTGGAATGTTTTGTTTTGTGAAGAAGTTTTACAAAATTAATAAAAAATTTGCGCTGGTTATAAAATACCAACAGAAATTCTCTTTTGTTTTAGTGCTGCATCTTCTGGTAAGTAGCGTAATGTCTTATTTTCCGGTGCCTTGTACAGCATGCTTAGACGTTGATTGATTTAGCATTCTTCTAAGCACGCGGTTTTACAATATAAGGCCAGTACGCAGCTGACGTGAAATTAAATTTTCGCTGTCTCCAAAATTTATCAGTCACATTATTCCACGAACAATTAGTTTGTCGATTCTCGTCGAATTTTTAACGTAGAAAGCTTCTTGGATTATTATTTTTTATAACTTAAATTTTTTATGTGTGTTTCTTTAACATCAAATAAAAATAATTGATGAAATGTCAAAAATTTAGCTTGCTTTTATTGTACCGGCGGATAAAAATGCAGTGAAAAAGGCGTAGAGTTATACAGAGACATCTAAATTTTAATAGGAAAAATGCCATATTCAGTAGCTAAATTTTCTTTTCCATTTCCGCTTGTGTTATTTTTATATGTAAATTTCGTTTTATTTTAGCTGCGTATCCTAAACATTACGGATCATGGGTTTTATTTACAAGTTCATAGGGGTTTTACACATTGAACGTAAATTATTATTACGCCAGTTATTTAGCCCCATATTCTCACCTTAACGTTTTATTTTAGTTTACCGTGGTCACCAAATTTTATGGCCAATGCTGCGATAATCTCATTGTTGCTACCCCTGTGTCAGAAGTAGGATATTTTCGCTCAAAACTAGTGGACCTCGCATTATTTCATTTATCAGATCATAACACTTTATTTCATTTTTCGCAGTGTCTTTCTTCTTGTAGCTTTTGTAACGATCTTGTGCTACACAGTTTCATGTTGTGTCTGTAATATGATTTTAGTAATGATAGGTTTTTAAAGTATTTTTTTCGATACACGGCGGAGCATCGTAGCACACATGCAATGATAATACAGATCTTGAATTTCATCCTCCCGGACAATACCGGACAATCACCCCTCGCCATTACCTATGCATGTACTCCACAGATATTACCCCCCAGATATTACACGCCCCTCAGACATTACCCCTCTCCCACTGGTCATTAACCTCCTTACCATTACCGCCTGTTACACCCCGCCTTTATGAATAATTTCTATGAGTTTGATCTTACCACAATTCATCTTTGCACATTTTTCTGGTTTCAAAGGGATTCCGATGTCGATATTAAGTTAATTATGAAGCGGGTTATTATCATGAGGTTGAAATTTATTTGAAATAATTTCAGTTGTTATAATAATTCGAACAATCTCGAACATTACTGGAAAAAATTATATTAAGGAATCTCCTGAAAAAATTATTAAAAAAATGTCCAATCCCTCCAGAAACATGATGATCGTAAAGTTTTGTTTTTTTTAGTTTTTAATTATGACGGGTTCGAGTCAGCTTGAAAAGGCAAAGTTCAGATTTTTAGGCAAAACGCTAAAGAATACCCATGTAAATTTCCATGAAGATTGGACAATTTTTAGAAAATGGTCATTTGTGTGTGAAAATATATTGTTCAAAGAGTAATTTTCGATTTTGGGACATCAATTGACGTGAAAAACTATATCTGAAATCCTAGTATCATAAAAAGGCCTAATGGCTTACATACAATTATGAAATGACCCGCGTCAAAATCTACTACCTACTACTACTCGAAATCCTTTTGAGACACGAAAAATGTGTAAACACGAATTGTGCTAAGATACAATTCATCGAAATTATTCGTAATCAGGGGGGTAATTAATGACCGCGATATGTTATGACGCGGAGGGGGGGAGGGGTAATGGAGGTTACTTATATCCGAGGGATAATGGGATAATTACTGTGGGCTAATGGTGGGTGATAAGGTAATATCCAGGAATCAGTGAAGCTCTCTCACTCAGGGCACTCAGTGAAACTAGAATAACAAGGAAAATTATGGAATCCTAATTTTTGTGATATTAAATCTTCCCACGTATGGTATTAGTTGTAGCAAATAAGTGTAAATCATTTTATAGCAGACAATAGAAAGATCAAATAATATTAATGGAAATGTCTTAAACATACACGATTTCAATCTTAAACATTTTTCCAATTTCATTACGGATCTATAAAATTCACAATTTACAATATTTCCATATATAGCACAACATACCAACAAATAAAAAATTCATTTTATCTTCCGCCACTCGAATAAAATTTTCCGTCAAATTAAAGAAAATCTACAACAAGAACATAAACTAATAAGCCCTATCATACTCACATAATATAAAATTGTGATGCTGATATCGAATAACACCTTTTTGTGTTCGAAAAAAAAATGAAATTTAAATAAAATAAAATTTTCATTTTATTTCTACAGCTAGTTTTCAAAAAAATTTTCCCAATACATACATAATTTGATTTTCTTCTTACACGGCACAAAATTATTTAACATAAAATCAATATTTTTCACATTAAAGTAAACGGAAAATCTGCTATATATAAATATTCTTTTAAATCGAAAGTGGAATAAAAAAAAATTTTTTTTTTTCGATTTTCACCAATTTTCGATATGTTAGTACATTTCCAATTTTGTTCAAGTTAATTATAATTGAACAACAGTATGGCAGTAAAAAAAATTGAATATGTAAATTGCGAATACGGAAGTGTAAATTACATATACATATTTTCACTATGCACAGCATAAAATACATTTTATGTGTCCTTTGATGATACTGAACCGAACCTTGGGAAATGGGACTGGAATGTATTTATGAAATTGGAAAATCATTCTATATACTATTCGTAACCTACCTCTGTGCACTAACAACAATAATCATCGGAATACAATTTTTGTTCGAATTGGGGGGGGGGGGGACGAAATTTGTGCCGACTTAATGGCAAATTCGATTTTGTGTGTATCACAGCATAAATTTGATGATGTTATGGAAATCTCTGTTTGTGCCAAACAATGAAAATGAAAACATTCAAAAGTCATATTTTCTTTTTTTTTTTACCTTGGTATTATAACGGAATTGGGTAAGGTATATATATATATATACATCTGGGGTTTTCAAGAAATATATCGTATTGTAATATTTGTGTTACAACAACAACAAAACAAAGTACGGTTGATGTCACTCTTTGTGTTACATTACATGTTTAAGAAAATTAAGATCTCACAAATTTTGGCGCAAGTAAGCAAAATTAAAATGTTTAAACAGCATAAAATAAGCATTAATGATGTATACTGTATTTCAGGCGGAAATTACAAATGTACTGTTATACAATAATTAGTGAATGAATCATTGCGCTACATTAAGTTGGTGGTGTGCAATTTTTGGGAACTGTGTGAAATGTGGTTTATAATTTTATAAGGTTGAATCATCGCGCGATTTTCTGTACACATGAACTCAATATAAAGGCAATTAACAGCCACACTTTGATTTTTTTTTTATTTGTAATATACTCATCCATCATCGTCATCTTGAATATGGGAAATCTTTCATGCAATTATTATTTCAGATCATATACATAATATTTTTTTCACACACAATCTTTAAACCAATCTTGAATATAAATAATTTAATAAAAAAATTGAAATTGAATTGAGGAAATGAAAGATGAAAATTGTTTTGAAATAAAAAAAAATAAAAATGGGAAACTGTCATTCAACCTAGAAAAATTCTGTATAGGTAAACAAAAATATATTTACCTTTCATTTTATACAGACATTTTCCAGCTGAGATAAGAGAATAAATATATAAGATGAAGCGATGTAATTGTCATAATATGAAATGAATCACAATCACAAATGCTTTATGAATCACCTTTATAATGTTTTTATTTATTTAACATAAGTGAAGGTTAAGACTCGTTTAGCATTTTGCTAGATTATAAATACTTTGATTCATTCCATAATTATTTTGAAGAAAAAAAGTAGCGGGTGAAAATTCCACATGCGATTTAGGTTGCGGATGATTCAACAGGTATACGTAAAATGTATTGATGGCAAAAACTACATAAACTACAGGGAGGTAGGCGATTTTCTAACTTCACTATTAGGTTGCTCCCTACAAATTTTTTTTGTGGCGGTTTACATTTCTTAAGTGATCAAGGTCAAATGTATTTTTATTGGTTTTTTTGTAGTCGTGTCAGGTTGGAAGGCAGATTACTGCAAAGCTCACATCTTGTGCAAATTTTATATGCAACTTTTTATATGCAACAAAAGCCTTGGATAATTAACTCTGACTTGGACTCGAAATAAAGCCAACAATTTGAAATTCGGAACATGGAATGTATCCACCTTAAATCGCCCGGAAAGCCTTCATAAACTCTTCGATCAGGCATGTCGATGATAGTCGCCACGGATTTATTCTCTATCAAAACAACAACTTCGATAGGCACGAACTAGGAGGTTGGTTTTTTGATTAGATTTTAGATTCATAATCAAGCGGATCTGCATATTCTGTTTTCCGGATTAAATTCTCAGACACATATTTCCCACGTAAGCAAAATTCAAAAGTCTCGCGAAGATCAATCGATGGAGTTACGGTCATCAGTCGACCACATTCTCGTGCCAAAAAGACGTTTTTCTAGCATCGAGGATATTAAGACCAAACGCTGCACCAACATCGATTCTGGCCGTTTTGCGATAGTTGCACAATATACCGTCCGTCTATCTACCACGTATAGTACCCGAATCCAACGAATCTTGCGTTGGGATACCGAAGCAATAAACAATAAGTTTCCCGGGAATACTTCGAAGCTAGCATATCAGAAACCTTGGGCAGCCAACCACTTTAGTTAGTAAGCCAATGAGTCCAGCCACTCACAATCGATACTGAACATCAACGATATATTGGACCAGCTAGGCCACGCACTGTACTTTTGCACATTGGATATGGCAAGTGGATACCATCAAATAGAAATGAATCCAAATGGCTTACACAAAACAGCTTTCAGCACAGACTACCGATGGCTACAATCAACCCGCAGGTGATTTTGCCGGCTAATACTCAGGGTATTGGGTCGTGGGGATTTGGAGATACACTTTAAAAGATAATTAAAAATAAAACGCAAATTAAAAATAAATTAAAATAAAACCGGGTGTTTTGACGAAATTTGAGGAACATATTAAAATAATTATAACCAAGTGTGCCCATCCGACGACAACCGAATCTCCTCGAGGGACAGTCTGCTGAAGAGACCACCCGAATGACTCATCAACTCCAAAAGGCCGATGCCCAGCCGCAGCGAAGCAGCATTAGAGAGTATAGACGTGTTCCCAACAGGCCGAGCCTCTCTTCACCCGGAGAGACCCTCAACGAATCTCCCACAATTCACCCTTCGACAACCGGAAACCACCGAAGTGCCACGAGGAGACCGCTTGATTATACGGTCGCCCCCGAATAGACGACACATTCACTGGACTCGCCACTTCGACCCTGTGGATGTCCTGCCAAGGAAATGAATGGGAATGGCAAGCCCAGCCTGTACATATGGAACCGACACAGAATGGAGTTTCCCCTCCTACCATACCGATCTGACACAAGCTTTAGTATTTCATTTTATAAAAAAATTACAACGAAATGAAGAAGAGAAAAGAAAATAACTAAATCCGAATGATGGGAATCGCAGTGCAGTTTTTTGTTATCTACAACCGACGACGAATTTGAAAAATCCAAAACAAAATGTAGTACTTAATTACAAAAGAAAACTTTACTTTACAAATTTGTAAAATTTAGCAAAAGAGGTTGAATCAAAAAACATAAAAATAAAAAAAAAATTAAAAAATCGTACCGTTGACCTCCGGGAGGTTGACCTTGTGCTGGGTGTGTTCCGTGTCGTATCGCCTTGAACTGTTGAAAATTTGGATGGGCGTGGGCGACTTTTTTGCCTTGTAAATTAATTTGGATTGGATCGCTTCAACTGGCCACCGTTGCGACGGCTTGATTTGAAATTGGCGTACCGTTGATAAATTTGGTTTACCCGAAATTCGTCGAGAATAGGATCTTTTTTTTTTGAGTACTTTTATCCCACCTGCGTACTTTCTTCCAACCTCACTCCACCCTTTTACACCTGATTTTCTGGTATTTCATTGACACTTATGCAAATGTAACAACGAGGAAATCAGCGTATTAAAATTTTTCCACCAAAGTTGTCCCCATTTTTTTACACACCCTGCTTTTTCAAAATTCAATTTTGCCTCTCCTGATATTTGCTAGGTTTATTAAACATTTTTCAAAACTCAAAAACATAAATTTTACTATTTTTCTTAATTAAAATTTTTTTTTTTATCTTATTCAATGTTTTACATTATTACTTTCAAAATCAAAAACAAAATATCTAATATTTTCGGGAAATCCGCGGTGCAAAAAAGAACGATCGTGACGCGCCAAAAACGCAAAACCAGAAACAGAAAAAAATATTAATCTACATCTTAACCGCTCGTACACACGCACAAGGGCTCACATTGGTCTCGCTCCAAAAACCAATGATGCTATCATATAATTAAACTGACACAACACAAAAACCACTCGTTAAATTCTCATCGAATCAATTATAGTATCGCTACTCATACATAGATGGCAATGCGACAACGATCAATAATAAATTACAAATTAAAAATGAAATCGGGAAAGGATTATAAATGTTGTGACAAAATCAAGATACATAAAATTAGATTTTCGAATATTTTAGTTAAAAATTTTTTTCAAAAAGTTTAAAAAATCATTGAATCGTTTTCGACTTGTTAGGTCATCATCAAGAGTATCTACTGAATTGTAAAAGTAAAAATTTTGCTATATATAGTAGAAAAAAACAAAAAATAAATAAAAGAAGGAGGGACAAGGCAATAAAAATTAATCTGTTTATCGTCCCAACCAATTGTTAGTCATACGGAAAAATTAATAAAAATGGGGAAGGATGATAGCAGGCAGGAGTATATTAGTCTTCGGCTGAGTAACAAAATTCAAGGTACATTGAAGTCAATTACCCGACGTATTAGTCAAATTATTGGGAACGTGAGAATAGAAAAGGGCGGGGTCTGTAATTTGTGAGACACGGATTACAGACCCTGCTTTTTTCTATTCTCGTGTTCGCAATAATTTGACTAATTCGCCGGGTAATTAAATGTAGTTCAATATACCTTGAATTTTGTTACTCAGCCGATGACTATTCACCTACCTGTTATCCTCCTCCCTTTTTTTATTAATTTTTCCGTATGACTAACAATTGGTTGGGATGATCAATAGATTAATTTTTATTGCCTATTTTTTGTCCCTCCTTCTTTTATTTATTTTTTGCTTTTTAAAATTTTTACTTTTACAAATCAGTAGATACTCCTGATGATGGCCTAACAAGGCGAAATCGATCGAGTGATTGTTTAAAGTTTTTGAACAATTTTTTTTTATTTTTTTATTTTTTATTTTTTATTCATAACTATGCGATCTGTTTTGGGGCTCAAGGCTTATCCTGCTCTTCCGAAGTTATGCTTTTTACGTCCTTACTTTACGCCTTCCGGCCACCTCGAGGACGTGCGGCTATAGGACCGATTTAAGACCATCTGCACATTGCAAACTCCATGTCATGCCAGCCTATACTGGCATGGAAGATGGGTTTTGCACACCGACAGGGGGTCATAGATGTGTTACGTTTCACCACAGATCGTAATCTGTTGATGAAATTTCACTTTGCATCCTGCTCCTATCGAGGTTCGAACCCGGTACCTCTCGATCCAAACGCCAAAGCTTTAACCATTATGTCGTTTGATCGGTTTTAACAAATTTTTTAATTAAAACATTCAAAAATGTAATTTTTGCTAAGTAAAAACAAGTGTTTAATAAAATGTGTTTATTAAGTACGACGACTATGTAACAGAACTAAAATCCCGATTAAGAATTGCGCATGCGATAGCTAGGCAGAACATAATAAAAACAATACGACATGAAAACAAACAAAATAAAACTAAAACCGGACGACCTGGTATGGCTCAGAAATGAAAACAGGAGGAAAAAATAAGACCCACTATGGCTGGGGTCCTCATAAAATAATCAACTTAGATTTTTAATAAAAACAAGCTAACACATCTACGACCCCCTGTCGGTGTGCAAAACCCATGGGCCAACCAGTATAGGCTGGCATAGAGCTTGCAATGTGCAGATTGTCTTTAATCGGTCCTATAGCCGTACGTCCTCGAGTTGGCCGGAAGGCGTAAAGTAAGGACGTAAAAAGCATAATCGCAGAAGAGCAGGGTGAGCCTTGAGCCCCAAAACAGATCGCATAGTATTCAATATAAAAAAAAAAATAATAAAAATAAAAAGCTGGAGGTAATGCTAACTTAATCCAGGAAAGCATTTCTCACTTAAATGTCTATACGTTAATCACTGCCAAAACTGGGTAACGCTAATGAACGCACCCCTGGGAATCACATAACAGCTAGTATTTGTCAGAAAAATCAACCAGAATAACATCCAATACTTTACCAATATTAGCAATAAAACCGTAGTGGCGAAGATTTCAACTCCTGAAATACATTGTGGAATTGTCATTCTAATAACCAGAACGAACAGGACTTCCAAAAAATCTGCATGACATTAAATCAGCAACTAAACACTCCTCACGAATCCATATTCGCATCCAACTTTTCTTTCGCATCCAACACTAACCGTAGCCTGCCATAGAAAAATCAATCCTACTCTCAACTGACTCCATTCAAAATTCACCGGATCCATGAATAAAATCCAACATTAGCTTTCTATCCAAATTAATTTCCTTCTGGTTTCAAAAACTGAAGAACAATAATTTCAAATCAGATTGAAAGGAGTACCGAAAACTCAATGACCTATACTCCTCTTAACTGAAGGACACTGCACCACTCAAGGTATTATGAGATTTAAAATAAAATTAAATACTCAAAATGGTTCTGACGATTGACAGTCGCTTCTTTTATAGATATGGAAAAGGCGAATCTACCCTTACCTCACGGACCGAAAGATCTATCTCTACTTGATTAACTCTACTTCCACCACCAAACTTGTACTCGCGGGAGTCACACAAGGATCGGTTCTAGCACCACTCCTCTTACTTTTTTACTATCACGACCTTCCGAAACCGAATAACAAGGAAACCGGAATTCAAATATATGCCGACGATACGACCATATTCACCTCGTCCGTTAGAATACTAGGAAGTCAACCATTTGCCTTTCAGAATACCGAAGCAGATACTCCGAGTACACAATAAAATGAAAAATAAAACCGTAATTTTCCACAACAACTATCCCAAACCTCCTAAATCAGAACTAGTCCTTGAACCCAAATTCCAAGTTCAGAAGCACCACAAATTAAAAATATCAATAAAAAAGTCTTTGCCGCGAGGCCACAGCTCTATCGAATATCCTCAACCGATTTTTGATTTGTGTTCGATGATTGATCCAAACCAACGAATAAATGTACTCGTGTCATAATTCCGGACAGGAGTCCTTTGCGTAGATTGTAAACCTTCAAGACTTCGTCCGGCGACGAAACCCTTTGTCGCTGTAGGCGTGTCAACATCAGAACGGATGACTGCCAGTCGGATATGTGCAAGTCGACATTCCAACTTTTGGCACGTTGAGTGAAAGAACTGTATGTTATGTATGAGTTTGGTGGGAACTACACTGGCACAAAGCTCTTGCCGTGGCAGGCTGAATGCTTTCAGTGGTGGGACCTTGATCTTGGATTCCAGTATTGTGATTTTAACACATCCGTCTGCTAACATGTCTTTTAACCCGTGTGTTACAAAAATACGCCGATTTGTCAAATGATTTCAGAAGTCTCTGGTTTAGCTATACGCCGGTCGTTGTTTTGTGCGGTGCGCCGAATACCCAGCGCAGTTTACGTTCATTACACCGTAGGTAATGAGGAGATGACATGTTTGGTCGGTTAAGTCGTTGTGGCCTTTTATCACGCCCTCCATATAACCCAATTTCAGGTAATCTTGAATAAACACGTTGTATTCAGATCGGAGTTGATTACCCATAGAAAATCGACTGAGTGCCTTTCCAAGTTGTGATAAATCCTCATTGAGTGGCATAAAACTGTGTATATTCCGTCTTCGTTGCGATAGTGTGTCGATTCGTAATGTGTTTCGCATTCCGACTACTATATTCCTAAATAAGCAAACATCCGAGGTTTCCTACCTCCAGACCTGAGTGTGCGACTGCCACGCGCTTGCGGATTTAACATTATACCTTTTTGGTTTTCTGCATTGGCCAATACTTATCTCTTTACGGTTTTGAAGTTTGAGATTGCGACAAAGTAATAATCTTGCACTGGGTCGTGTTTACTATATTCTCTCTCGAGTTTCTCATCACACGGCCTTAAGCTGGTCTTGGACACAACCCACATCTTTCACTGTATTTAAGGCTCGAACTGAACACCGAACTGTTGTAATTTCTTATCGAATAGGTTGCTTTGTGATGAACGATGTTCCCCTCCTACCGGTCAATGAAGAAGAGGATGTTTTGAGGCCGGCATTGGTGTGTTCGAAACAAGGGGCAACACCCGACGACTAAGGATTTCCTGTTGTTTCCAGCAACATGTGAATAATATCAATTGCATTAAATTGAATTCACATATTTAATGGGTTTTGCAACCTTTTTCTACATTGAGATATTTTTGCAAAATGAATTGTGATTTAAGGATAACGTTGCTCATCCAAAATGGCCTAGCTCCTTTTTCCACAGTGTAAATATTTCGACGGCCGCGAGCCTGCAAGTTTCATTCAACATAGTAATACTTCTTCGGACTTACCTTCCTTGAAAAAGACCATCAATTATTTATATAATGATAAGTAACGGGGCGGGGCTTAAGGTCACAGATTAGATATGTCTACAATTTTAATGAGTAGCAATCTGCAATGAAACAACAATGTTTTATACTGTCCTGTCAAATCCGGTTCGTATCACTGGATTGTGAATACCGTTATATAATTTGATGGGTTCACACCAATTTTCATAATTTACGCCACTTTCGGAATGTGCGCGAAAATACCGGAATGATCTCTGAACACCATGATTTATTAATTAGCTCTAAACACCATTTAAAATTATTTTTAATCAAGCAATCGTCAATCAATCTGCAATACCACCAAACTGTTTTAAAATAATCTCTAATACTGCTACTTAAAGCTAGATGTCACTAATTTCACAAAAATGTTATTTAACCAATTTACGCTGAATTATCCAGCCCAGCTCCAGATTTGATACCTATTTCCAGCCTAACATACTTTTTAGATGTAGTTTGAGCCTATATATTTATATTATAAGTTTCCGTTTAATGGGCTATGGCCATGTATAGACGCGTCACGTTTTCGGAATGTCAATTTAAAACCAATTACGCATGCCTATAGCATTGCATAAAAATCAATTAATAAACTATCGGCCACTTATCGATTACCACAATATAAAACATTTTGAAATTTTTCAACAAATCATGTTTATTGTTCTGTCACACTGTACTCGATCGTAACGAAATTAATATTCATAATATCACTTTGATGATCGTGTAATCATGACTTAATGCTCTCGCACTACTATTTAAAATTATGTACAGTTGAGTGAATCATTTTGCTTAACTAAATTTAATTTAAACCAATCTCATAAATTTCAAATGATCAATGATCATGATCATGATGATCATCACTTTATTATATGCAGCGTATGTATGATGTAATTAACAATTTTGTATATATTTAAATTTAGATTGGTTCGAATATATTATAAAATACGCTGTTAAATTTCAATGGCAATATCGCATTTAGCCATATTGGGAAGCATAATGTGTGTGATTTACTGACATGATCATATCGTCGTATACGACGGAAAGGTCAAAATTCGTTTATGTATTTATATTTTTTTGGTTGAGTTGTGCGCGCACGATCATTTGAAATCGCTGGTTTATTTATGGGAGAATGAGGAAATTTTTATTGTTGATGTCGAATCGATAAATCAATCAAAATGTGCCAAAACTGTTTATTTATTGTTGGTATAGACGTTTGAAAGCAGATCGTTTTTTTTTAAATAGCACATAGAAATAAAATAAAATGATTTATGTTTATATTGATTCGTTAGACTTTGTGGTTCCTAAAATGTGTAATTTAATTATGTTTAATCAAGGTTTTAGAGTAATTAGTGTTTTATTTTATTACGCAAACCATTGAAAATCTTTAAATTTTACTCGCGATAATTTAGGTAATTTGTCCTTCACAATAAAGTTTCTAGATTCACGAATAATTATTTTTACGATAATTACCGTTACCCATTAAAATAATATTGCGTACTTTATGGTTCGTAATTTTTCCCGTAACTATCCGTTAATATTCATATTTTCACAAAACTTTTATTACTCCACACAGTGGCAGCTCCCGAACCAGAAAGAAGGCTGGATTTTTTTTAATGTTATAATATTTTGGAAGGGGCTCGACTTCAGGGTCTAGGGGTTCCGATACAATTTTTATCTAAAATTTAGATTATTTTTTAATTTTAATTTTTTCACGAAAATTAGTTTAGGCAGGAGGTTATATGACATTAGTGACATGCGCAAATTCGTGTGGTCCGTCGTCTGGACCAAGGGGCCCTTCTTACAGTTTCTACATCATTCATTCAATCAGAATCAAATTTTCCCTAGAAGTTTTGTATCAAAAAGAGCAGGTGTTCGTAATGTTTTTGAAGGGGTCAGCTACCATTACGACATTTGTGAATGGACTAGACCCGGAGTCTACAGGGCTCGGTACAAGTTCTTTTTTAAATTTTTTGACGGAAATGAGTTTAGGAAAGGGACTATATGAAATTGAAGAAGATCCTCCTTATAAGCTTCCAGACCATTCATGCAATCAGATTAAAACTTTGTTTGGTCGGCCCCCTGGGTCTAGGTGTTCCTAGAGCTTTGCAATTTTTTCCAAAACGTCTATTGAATCATTTTTAATTAAATTATTCTGAGCAATGCTTTCACGCCTGCCTTCGTTTACTCGAGGATTGTAAAGCTTTTGGGATCTTTACCACAAGGGGATCAGACAACAATTGATTGAACTTTACTTAATAAATCCACCATTTTGGCGCTTGTGGAAAAATGTTGAAATTTTTTTTTTATGTATAGGGTGTGGCATCTTATTTTGGTAGGTTCTTGAACTAGAGATTATTTTACATAAAGACCTGGTTATGAAGGCCTACAAAGTCCAATTGGATCAAGAATTAGAAGCCGTTGACCATGTATTTCGATTCCATTTCGCTGAATGGGCCAATTCTCGTTTGGAAGAAGACGAGGATTTTTTTTACCAGAAAATCGTGTTTTCCGACTAAGCTCATTTTGAGTTCAACGAACAGAAACTCCACACGTGACAATTAAGGAAGCAATACGCCCAAAACAGGTGGCAAGGAGCCGCACTAATAGTCAATGGCGACCGTTATCGTGCCATGTGAATAAGAAAAACTGAACCGATATTTGGTTTCAGCAGGATAATGCCACTGCCCACAGCTAACTGTACAATCGATAACGAACAAAAAGTTAACTAGCAACTGTCGCATCCGTTAAAAAGGCAGCAATTTCGATGGTTTTCTAACCGGCAGAAAATTTTAATTAACTTCGTTACTCATTTATCATTAAAAAAAATTATTTACAATTTTTTTTTTGTACAGTGGCAGGCTCCATTTTTAGGGTTTCGCAAAAATGCAAATTTGTACAGAGCCTCTCATAAACTATTAAACCAAATTTAATAAATTAGGACTCAAATTAAAGGGATTTACGTAGTTTTTGAAGTTTTCAAATAGAACTTTGTATTAGTAAATCAGTTCGGTTATATGCCCGTAACCTTGACTGATCATCGTAAGAGCAGACCACCACACGTAGTGTAGCACCATACTATACTCGAAGTGGTTTCCTGAATATGATTAATCTACATATTTGAAAGATCTGATTCGGATAACCGGAGAAAAACGTCCCGAATCGGAGATATACCATTGGGGTTCATTTGGAAAACCCCAATCGTGATCATAACCTTTTGAATGGCCAGCTGTGTGCAGATCTCTGCACTGATATGTAGATTTTCTCTTAGACTAAGATGGAAAATAAATATTTAAACCTAAATAAAATTCAAGAGGTTCCAATGCACCTTTGGTGAGGACTGCTGAAGTTTCTAGTGATGGGGATTCAGGATTGTGAGTAGCTTCTATATCGAAGCGATGTTCATGGACCGGCGCTCAGCGTTTAGAATCGTAAATGGTTTAGGGCGCTATCTCGGAGAGACAACTAGTCCGTGTGAGCAGAATGGGAGTCGAACTTTCTAGACAGAAATCATTTATTTATGCCCGTATAGAATAAAGTGTTTACGCTGCCGTAGTAAGATACTACGGCAGTGAGGGCGGGTATGTAAGCTACCTTTCACATAAACCCACTTTCATGAGAAAGATGAAGAAGGTACAGACGATACTTATGGTTGCCTTCGAGGATATGTTCTGCTTTCTTTAGGTCGGTATTTTTGGTTGGTCGACCAATATGGTTATGCTGGTTAAAGCAGCTGACCAATGTAAATGTTTCCGTATTGGTCCTTCGCGATTAAGTTTCTCAAAAGGAAGAGTTTGGAGTAGTTTTCTTTACAAGAGAACTC
The DNA here is from genome assembly GCA_932526605.1 of Nephrotoma flavescens. Classification (NCBI taxonomy): domain Eukaryota; kingdom Metazoa; phylum Arthropoda; class Insecta; order Diptera; family Tipulidae; genus Nephrotoma; species Nephrotoma flavescens. Next base: position 234,203,770 of record OW052220.1, read on the forward strand.
TGGAAGAGCGAAAACCAAAGCGGTGGAATTTTTCAGTTATGGATTCAGACTGGATGCTAGAGTAGGAGCCAGAATTTTTCTGTGATCAACTAAATGAGAATCCATTGTTCTGGCGTCTAGAGAGGCGTTCGGCTGCTACTCGTCTCTCAATAGGATGGGGAACGTTTCAATATCCAGTAGTCTGTGTCCCTTGTTTCACGAACTTACGAGCCAATTATAGACCAAACGAACTATCTAGGCTTGGTACGATCCACCAAGTGGGGTCTGAACGGGCAAGAGAAGGTCCTCGTGGTGTGCTTCGGGTAATTCGCGACGTATAATTAACACCAAATCAGCGTCTGTTCTCCAGTTTAGACTTGGTTGAAATTCGTATCTGGCATGCGTCAAGCCGCTCGGTATGGAGACGTGAGCAAGATAGTACGATTCTTCGCCATTATGTGACTCATACACGTTACAAGCGAGTTGAGTGGTAGGCTAACAATGTTATCGCCTAAGAAAATTATGTAAGGCACCCGTCACAAACACACAGCAATATAAGCATATGCTTAGGGCTTCAAGAAAAATAGGATACCAAAAGAATTTAGAGAGTATTTACGTTTATTTAGTAATCTAATTATAAAGTTAATAAAATAATTAAAAATTAATAAATATGAACTAAATCTGATAATTTAAATAAGTCTGAATGGATTTCATGATTAGATTTCATGTGGACCAAGTGAATGTCAATTCCACAATACCTTATCGGACTTTTAATAATAATCACCCTTCCAGATACTGTTCACAAAAACTTTTCATTGGAGAGAAGCGCTTTGATTTCTGCAACGAGCCGTCCGATTTCCATTTTGTTCATTAAATGTGTATTGCTTATCTTGCTTTTTGCCATTTGTGCAGCGCTTATTATTCCCTATATTTCTTCTCTGATGATTAGGAGTTTGTTGAACAGAATGTGCTGTGTTCTCCCATCCTCATCTTCATGCATAGAGTTGAGATTCTGATGATATTCGTTAAGGATTTTATTTACCGTTTTCGTCAGGATGGTATTGATCTGATATTGTTCGTTGTTATTACTAATGAACTTATTCTGGCTGTTAACAATCTGGTCTCAATCGGTGGCATCAAGTGTTCCTGCTACCCAAGCTGTTCCAATCTATTTGATCGATCGTTTAACTCGTGTACTTTGTTCTTTTAATTACGAAATTAGTTTGGCAATTTGTTCGATTTGGAGCGTTATCTGAGACTGCTTCTCGGGTCGACTTGGTTGATTTCGGGTGAGCTTCTTATGACTAGGCACAAACACAGGATCCAGAAAATGCAAAAATATGGTATTCTTCAGTTGCATCCTTTATAAGAGTCTTGTCAATTTTCCGGCCCGAAGCTGTTATCACGGTGGCCTGATTATTTTTTACCACTTCTTAAACTTTTCGTCAGTTTTGATTCCTTGGTTTATCATGTAACCAAGGATTTTTGTTTCATTTCTAAGAAATTCCGGTTTGTTGAAATTTATCCGCAGATTTGCCTTCTCTGACGGGCCCAAACAGTTTTCTCAAATTCCGACAACACACTCTGCAACTTTTTTTAGACGTTGCCGAGAAGTGATTGTCTCGAATTTCTAGACTGTTTACCTGTGATGACCATTTTTCTTTCAGTTGTATTTTTATGCTTATTCCATCGAAAGATTGGAGCCCGGGTATTACGAAAAATTCCAGGTCTTTATGAATCCCGCAGATACTCGAAAAAAACGGTCCGGCAACTTTTCCCTTGATTGGTATGCTCCCGCCAGCCGAATTTGTTTTAAACGGGGAATTTGTGCACTTTGTTATCTTTACTCTTATATTCTAGGTAAAAAAAACGCTAGGGAGGCGTCGTCAGAACATTTAACATCGTATTCTCATTTTCCTGGTCTTCCTCTTGGTCGCATATCTCGATACCCGAAATTTCGTTCACTATCTCGTTGTATTGTTCCTTCCTCTTCCACTTCAGGTTCTAAATGGTAGATCCTTTGATTTTTTCTTGGTACATTCTGGTCCTAATATTCCCTCTTGAATGCGGGTTGGTAATTTTTCTGGTTCGGATAGGTTTGTTGGTTTAATTGGCTGAATTGGTGGCCGATTAATACAGTTTACTACGCTCTAGTCCTGTTGATTGTGGAGGTGGCATCCTGTGACTCTGATGTTAGATATTATAAGTCATATTCCTTTGTGGCAGTATTGACCGCATTCCACTGTGGTTGTAGTGACGTTAGTTGGTTTACAAGGGCTACTACATCAATATTTGGGCCTCTCATATGGATCACCACGTTTCGATAATTTAGATTTTGGAATTGTAAACACGGAGCATATATCTAGCGCGCGGTTTCTATATGTCTCAATTAGCATCTCGATGGTATCGGCTGAATTGTCTAGTCTTACAAGGGGTACTAAATTTTGAGTGTTTAGGGCACCTCAAAGTCTTAATCCGACTCTGAATGCGGCAATCCTTTAAAATTGGAAAAATGGAAAGTGCTCAGCTTTTTCAGACCTCGAGATCTCCAGAATCTTTTGAACCAGGCCAAGGACTACACTTTATAGACAATTTTATATAATACCTGTAAGGGCGCACATCATTCCTTACTACATCAACATACCTCCGTAACGGCAGTGGCACATTGAGAGTACACAACTTTTGGACTTCTAGCAACTGCGCTGGTGAAACTGAAGCTAAATCATGGACAGGGAAAATTGGCAAGGGTTTTCATTGAAAGCGGTTCTCACGCAATATACATCGATGAATCGACAACTCAGAGAATAAACCTCAACTAACAAAAGACGAACGTTGAAATATCAGGAATACGACCAAAGCGGAGGATTGATAAATGTTTAGAATAACCACCATCTTTGCGTCACTAGCAACCTATTTTTTTTTTTTTTTTTTTTTTTTAAGGGAAGTATTAATTGGCCAGTAGATTTAACGTCTTGAAGGTCAATTAATCAATCAATACCCCCTTTACTTTTCTGATATTTTAATGCCAAAAATAATAAGGCTGAAACGGAGCCCACATATTAACATACTAAATTGGGTTGAGAAGCCATGGTTTTAACTGTAGATGAGGTACAACCAGAGATGATCAAAATCTAAACAAAATCAAAATCTAAACACGCACTTTATTTCAAAACACCTTAATTTCTTCAGCAATTCACAAATTTCACTCGTTCATTATTCTCACTGGCGTCGGTACGAAATCCCGAATTATCAAAATCCCGGCTTGTAAAATTCCAACTTTCAAAATCCTGACTTTCAAAATCCCGATTTTCGAAATCCCAATTTTGCTGAAACCTAAAAAATATTAAATTTTCTTTTTTCTTCATTTTTATTAAGAACTCGGTCTTTTTCAGGTCGATCTCGGTTAAATTTTGGTTATTGGATATAATTTGCATTTTAATGTGAACTATTCTAGAGTTTTTGGAATTGGGCCTGTTCAATTGAACTTGGACATTCCTCAACCAATAATTGTAGAATTTAATTTACAAAATTTGTAAATCAAAACACTATTAATGTAACTTTATAGCATGAGGATTATTTCGATTTACAACAACATTTAAAATGTTACTGTTTTTTCCACATTTTTTTAGAGGGTTCACCAGCTTTCTATTTCTCAATGCGTGTTTTGCATATCATCATCGCCTTTGCCAATTCTTTGATTAACTGATAGACCCCAATATGAGGTCTTCCGATTACTAATTTTAGTCGAGCGTGCCAGGCCTCAACCGAGTTTTCTGTTCTATGAAAATGATCTCTATGGTACTGGGATATAGTTCAGAACTCTGGGCTGTATTGGAGTCTTCCTTTTTGTCCATGAATACACCTTATATAATTTGCTTGGCGTCTTGATCAAATCCTTTTTTGGTCGCGTCAAAATACTCAGAAACGTTTTCACGAGGTACAAATGCTAAGCTTTTCAATATGCGAATTTGCATGTTAAAAGATTCATCGTTTCCAAATTTAACCTACAGGTGTCCAGATTGTACTTTTCTCCATAATATTTGACTGAAATGGAAAAGACATCCTTTTTATTCAGCCAACGGAAAGTATGTTTTAGCTGCAGCTACGCTTGCTAATCTGACAAAGTTCATAGAACATCTCCGAGTAAGCGTCTGTTGATTTCGAGCTCATTATACAAAATAATACATAATTTCACGATTTGGTCGCCAATTTTACCATGAATCGAGAATAACTGTCCCATTATAGACGGTACATGTTCGAATATACCGTCCATGAGTCAGCATTCAGCCTCTGCTAGCAATATCAAAGATGTTTTTGTCCTTAATAAAATATTTTTATTCTCTCCAAAAACTTTCTCCGACCATACAAAGAGCTCTTCGTCAATAAACTTTAACGTTTCTGAAATGGACATTTCATTTAAACTTTCTGGCTCTTTCAGTGTTGCGGCCCTCACTCGAGCAATTTTTTGTTTTTGTGTTCCGTTTGAAGGCAAATATAATCTACAATCGTGGTCGTATTCAACAATACTTTCTTTTAATATTTGAAAAAGTCGCAACCCTGGTACTTCTGCCAATCTTTTCCAGTTGCATGTGCCTTAAAAACATGCCTTTCGAAAGCCACCGGAGCGTGATTATGATTTCATGGTTCCTTTTTCAATTGATGCTTCCCTTCTTCTAGTGGTGTGGTTGCTCTTGCTTTACACAATAGGTTTTTTCGTTGATCGCAACACCATCGATAAGTTTGATTTGGGTTGGGCTCATTTGCCCGACGTTCAAAATCCCGAAATAAAAATCCCGAAATCAAAATCACGACTTTCAAAATCCCGACTTTAAAAATCCTGATTTTCAAAATCCTGAGTTTCAAAATTTGGCATTTGATATCCGGCATTTTGAAATGCAATAATTGTAGAGGCTAATGGCTTCCATAACTCTCACGGCTTCCATAACTCTCACGGCTTCCATAACTCTCACGGGTTCCATAACTCTTACGGGCACGCGGGAGGTCGGTTTTCTCCCCGCCGCTTAGCCTTCCGAAGCGCTTCAGATTCGAACTTCGGGAGACATAGGAACCGGGATCAGCAAACATGTCGCACTGCGTGCCGCACGTAGGAGTGGGTTATACAGAATCTAATTATGATACCTACTCGTGGCTATAAAAAGTATTAAATATTAAATTTTGTTTTTTTATCTATAAAAAAATAAGGTTTCAGCAAAAACAGGATTTTGAAAATTTGGATTTTGATAGTCGGGATTTTGAAAGTCGGAATTTTTAAAGTTGGAATTTTGAAAGTTTGGATTTTAAAAGGGGTAATTTTGAAAGTAGGGATTTTGAACGTTTGGATGTTTTTTGCCGGGATTTTGACAATTCGGTTATTTGTAATTCGGGATTTTGAGCCGCCCGTTTGATTTGGGTTGGTATCGAATGGCCGACAATTTTATTAGCGAATAAAATATCCCAAAATGCAATCCCGAAAATAGTAATCCAAACAACAAAAATCTCAAAACCCATAATACTACAAATATGGGATCCGCTCGAAACGCGATATTTCAAAACGCGATATTTCAAAACGCGATATTTCAAAACGCGATATGGTACAGAATATGCGTTGCGAAGCGACGGGAGCTCAGCGACCCACCTGATACCGATATCCTATGTACTATCGTTCCTATCGACTTTTAGTAAATTCCTATACACTGAAATTAAATTTCCCATTCACCCGCCTGATATAACTCAATCCTAAACTCCCGTTTTGTACCATATCGCGTTTTTTACCATATCGCGTTTTGAAATATCGCGTTTTGAAATATCGCGTTTTGTACCATATCGCGTTTATTTACCGAAAAAAAATTGCTCGAACACAAAATCTCAACAAAATATAAATATCGAAATAAAAATCCCAAATTTTGCCGAAAATAAAACCAAATGAGTCGAAATCTGCGCGCGCAGGTTCTATTTTGGGAAGATTCGAAAAAATGAAATCATTAAATATTTTTTCTTAAGATAGCGCAGTGACCTCTCGCGTGGCCGTGAGAGTTATGGAAGCCGTCAACCTCTACAATTATTGCATTTCAAAATGCCAGCCCGCGGGCGCCGGAATAAAAAAAAATAAAAAATCGGGCTTTTGAAAATCGGGCTTTTGAAAATTGGGATTTTGAAAATCGGGATTTTTATTTCGGGATTTTGAAAGTCGGGATTTGAAATTCTGGATTTTAAAAGTCGGGATTTTTATTTCGGGATTTTGAAAGTCGGGCAAACGACCCCAACCCGAGGATATTATATGCAGGATGTCACCAAAAATCCAAAAAGAAACCCAAAAGGGACAAAATTTAAATTTTTTTAAAAATCCAAATAGGACAAAATCCAAATGTGAAAAATCCAAGAGGTACAAAATCAAAATGTGAAAAATCCAAAACGGATAAAATCCAAAAATTTTATAGATATTTCAACTCAATTTTTTTATGCCATTTCGTAACCGACTTTTTTGAAATTCGGCATGTACGATCTAGGGTTTCGAGTTCGTATATCCAAATATTAAATTATTAGAATAGTTCGAGCGATTTCGATTCTTTTAATAATCATTAAAAATTTTATTTTTGTTTTCTTTTTTTTAATGATTTATTGATATTTTTTAATAATAATTAAACGGGGTCGGCTCAAAATCCCGAATTGCAAAATACCGAATTATCAAAATCTCGACAAAAAAACTCCCGTTTTTCGAAATCCCGATTTTGCTGAAACCTTAAAAATCAAAATACCCGAGAAAAATCGGGATTTTGTTAAAAATATTAAATAATAAATTTTGTTTTTTATAGATAAAAAAAACTAAATTAAATATTTAATAATTTTTATACCTACCTCTCTACCTACTATTGGAGGTGTCATTAATAGATTCTATATTATCCGCTCCAACGTGTGGCACGCAGTTGCGGGGGGAGCGCAACGACCATTTTTTTTTGGATTTTGTCCTTTTTGTATTTTGTCTCTTTTGGATTTTGAATGTTTTTGTTTTGGTTTTTGGACTTTTGGATTTTGGTTTTTTCGATTCCGATACAATCCTTATATGCATACCAACTCTTCAAATAATTTGTAATTGAAATGAAGGTAAATAAAAGCCTAAAACAGATCGGCTAAAAAAGACCGAGTTCTTAATAAAAGTGAAGATAAATAAAAGGAAATTTAATATTTTTTTTAAGAAATTCCCGACTTTTGACGGGATTTTTAAGGTTTCAGCAAAATTGGGATTTTGAAAGTCGGGATTTTAAAAGTGGTAATTTTGAAAGTCGGGATTTTGGTAATCGGGATTTTATAAGTTAGGATTCTATACGAAGGATAAAAATCCGGGATTTTTCTTTCTCATCCAAGATTTTATCTGTCGTATGAATACAACTTTAAAGAAGAGATTTTTTTTATTAGGATTTTGATAATTCGGGTCTTTTGTAACTCGGGATTTTGTACCGACGCCGTTTAATAATATTTGCAGCATTTTGCAAAATTTTTTTTCGATTAATTTAATAATTATTATTAAATTTAATTAATTGAAATAATTATTCAATTAATTAAAGTTAATTTAATTGTTCTTATAAACTATTACTCAAACATGATCCCCATTGTTTACCAGATTGATTAACCCTTGTTGTGATTCTAGAAAACATTGTTAACATTTTTCGGAATACCGAACCAATAATTCCCACTAACAAACTTGTGTATGCTGCAATCATTAATAAGTAAGTACTGTCACAGTTTCAGCAAAATACAAGATACATTTGAATAAGCCTTAATTAAAGATTTCCCAATTATAAATTGTAGTAATAAAATTTGCAAAACAATTCCAATTTATATCCATGGAAATTTCTTGGAATTTTGTATATTGTAATTTGGCATTTTGTATAGGAATTTTGCTTGCTTCAATTTTATTTTTGGGGTATGTTTTTATGGGAATTGAAGTTCGCCCCCGCGGGCGCCCGAGTTCATAAATTTTTTAAAAAAATCGATCTTTTGAAGATCGGGAACATGAAAGTCGGGATTTTGAAAACTTGAGAACGACCCCAACCCATTTGTACAGTAGAATTCGTAACAGTATATACTGGAATCCTCACAGAGACGAATCGAACTTTAAAGTGCCAACTATCCTAACGGCACAAAACGGCCATTTTATATGTCACAATACCCGTAAAATTTAATGCGATATCTCACGCAAAATTTCAGTATATTGCATAAACTAAATCGTATTTAAAAATTATAACGTCGAAAATGATATTTTGTGTCAAATTTAAATTTCCTACATTTATATTCAGTATAATTTAGTTTGCTGCCTGTTTACTCGTCTATATACTGCCAGATCCGCACAGCAATATTAAATTATCACACAAACATATTTTTCAAGCGATAATTTCATTAAAAAAAATGCGATACGATCACACTGACACAAGCTGTTACACCGGAGCCGAGAAATTTTTGGTTGCTGTTGTTGTGTTTTGTTACTCGTTTTGTTGTATTAACAACTTCATCTATAATCGTATATTGTGTAGGCAACAAAAAAATAAAAATATAATAATAATAATAAAATTATAGCAACAACGCAAAAAGGGTTAATCATAACAATTTTGTCAAATTTTCTTATACACCAAGTACCCTCTTATTATATTTCCCCAAAGATAAATAGAAGAAAAATATAAATAAATTAAATGTCCATTTTTCTCTCCCTGCACAGCATAAAATAATAATAATTTTATTCAAATTTATTCAGATCCTAGTTTTTTGCTACATACATACTGAGTCAGGCTTCCCTTTTTAGATATAGGCTCGGCACACGAAAAGTTTTCGTTTTTTTTAATAATAATTGTTATGATACACGGATACATGAGGAGCAAACTTCTTTTCTTGTGAAAATCTACAATCATAAACATAATCCATAATATTCTAGGTTGTTGTTGTTGTTGTATATAATCTAGTTTAATGTTTAGAAGCAAAAAAAGACAAGTTATTAGATTCAATTTGCATTAAAAAGACATTTTTTGTTGTTGTTGTTCTATTCTGGTACCATGCGTGTGCGTTTGTGTGTAAGTTGAAAATAGAAATCCCGTTGCGTGAAGAATAAAATTACCTAAAGACGTTTTGTTTCTCTAGATAAGAAATGACATTGCCTTTGTGTAAGATATTTTCTCTAAATAGGTAATCAAATTATGTATATATCGAATGTGTTATGCTGGTACATATACGTATATTATGTTAAATATATGCGCGTTCAGCATAAGGTTAATGATATTACATATGTGAGATAATACAGTAAAATAGATTTTGTTGTTCTACGAAAACATCAATTCCCAAATTTGCTGTTATCTTTTCTGCGTACACATACTCGTATATGTACAGAAATGTAACAAAATTCCAAAGAAATCATAAACATCAACATAATCTTATATGATACATGATAGATGTCTCTCGAGAGATAATTAAGTTATTTAAATATAATTAATTTAGTTTTAATTTTTTACACGACACATACTCCCAGTGACCGTGAAATACTTAATTAATGTTAAAATGTCATCGTTAGACAAGGCACATAAACGTATGTACGTTATTAACGTCAATTAGTTCTTCGGTTACCGTTAAATTTATCTAATTATATATAGGAAACTAAATAAGATATTTATTTATACGACTTTCACACCAACTACATAAATTATGATGTTGCGGTCGGCACAAAGATGAGATATAATACTAAAAAAATATAATGTGTAATATTAATTAAATTACCGTGAAAAATTAATTTTTCTTAATTATACAAATATTTTTAAAGGGCACTATAATGTTTCAATTTTACTAATTTATACAGGGTGAGCTTTTAATAAATGTCAGAATTTTTATCTAGGAGAAGGTGTGAGATAGGAGAATATTACTAATAATGTTCAGTGTCGTGGGAACATTTAGTGATGATCTTGAATGAGCTTACATTTTTTTTTCGTTTGGGCAACAAATAATAATGATTTACCATTCTAATTGATTAATTGATATATTTAGAAGTTATAGCTTTTAACACGTGACCATACATTGGTAACTGCTAAATATAGCATTCATATAAAACGATTGGCGTATAAAACTTTTTGTCCCGTATACTCATTGCGAAAGGTACCCTCTGTTGACCTATAAAGGTGTCTACGTGGAACTTACTTACGTTACTCCACAAAACTCAGAAAAACAGATTGCACACTAAATTGGGTAATTTAGTCCTTAATGGAAATGTTTTTGTGCCTTTCCCCTTTTGATGGTTGTACAAAAATGCCGCTAAATGCAGTTCATCTTCACCAGCACTTATCTAATTTTGGGTCATTATTTTCTGTGGCACTGGAGAAAATCACTGAATAATTACATATTACTAGGAAGGCTTACCAGCGTATCCAGTACCTGCGCAAGAGCTTACGGCGTTTTACTAAAAAAATGTCGTTAAATGCCCAATGGTGCACACCTGTTAAACACACTATATGTTGGACAGCTAGGTACCTGAAAATCAATAAACCAACGTATATACTTACCACGTAAATCAATAGATGCATTAGAACTTACCTACCCTAATCCTTAGAATTAACCTCGAGTAAGGCCCGAGTACTAGGTCTATCCCACCTTAACCATATATAGCAACCAATGCATCTAAAAATTAAACATAATTAGAATTAGTACTATTATTAATTATTTAACATTAAATATTTATCTTTAAATTTGAATCCATAGCCTATATGTTGTTGAACAAACTCCATAAAATTATTCTGACATTTCACAGCAAAATTGTACTAAAACTTTATTATTATTCATTTTTATTATAGTTATAAGATTGTTAAACTTTATTGTTATAAGTGGCATCTAGGGAGTAATAGTAATATTTAAATAGTGTAAAAACCATTCTAACATATTGAGTGTATTGTAACTCCGTAATGGTTTGAAGCTATGCTGCAAGATTAAGCAAATTCGTTATTTTTATTTGAATTTTGTCTAACCGCGGATGTGAAACTACCAATTAGCAATCGACAACAAACATACGGTTATGGATCCAATCAGGATTAAGTTCAATTTTATAGTTGATACATTTTGTAAAAAATAAAATGTAAAATCATCAGTCATAAGAAGAAAGTTGTACAATTAACATTATATAAATAAAACAAATTTAGTTGTGGAAATACTAGTTTATTTATGTAAAATTGTATAAAGTGAACTAATAATAAAAGTGAACATAGAATCGTGTTTTTTATTGTCGAGGTATACGAATTGTGTTCAACAGAAACGGTCGATGGTTCTGGATAATCTTTAGTCGCGGAAATTATCATCCAGTAAACTTCACTATAATAGAAACTTTATATTTATTCTCAAATGTGTTTAACCGTTTTGTATATATTACGAACATTCCCCAAGTAGCAAATTTAACGGATGTGAAGTTGTAACCAAAACAACAAAATTAACAAAGCAAATAATAGACGAATTTCATTTAACTGAAAACTATTGATATAGTATCAAAAATTTAATTTTTATGGAAATAACAAAACCACTAAAATTACAATTTAAAAATTTTTACATAAGTCAGACAAACCATTTTATGTAATACAAAAACATTAAAAATAAACCCGGGACACACCAGAAAATCTCTTACACGATTTTTCCCGAAATCAGGATCCATCGCCATCGGTTCTTGGTACTCGAAAACCTCCTTCCAGAAATTTTCATTAAAATCGTTTGAGTTGATCAAAAAAATTTAAAATAAACCCGGGCCCACCAGAAAATCTCTTACACGATTTTTCATGAAATAAGGATCCATCGCCATCGGTTCTTGGTACTCGAAAACCTCCTTCCAGAAATTTTCATCACAACCGTTTGAGTTGAGCAAAACAATTAAAAATAAACCCAGGGCGCACTAGAAAATCTCTTACACGATTTTTCCCGAAATCAGGATCCATCGCCATCGGTTCTTGGTACTCAAAAAACTTCCAGAAATTTTCATTAAAATCATTTGAGTTGAGCAAAACAATTCAAAATAAACCCGGGGCTCACCAAAAAATCTCTTACATGATTTTCCCGAAATCAGGATCCATCGCCATCGGTTCCTGGTACTCGAAAACCTCCTTCCAGGAATTTTCATTAAAATTGTTTGAGTTGAAAAACCCGGGGCCCACCAGAAAACGCCTTACACGATTTTTCGCGAAATCAATCCATCGCCATCGGTTCCTGGTACTCGAAAACCTCCTTCCAGAAATGTTCATTAAAACTGTTTGAGTTGAGCAAAATAATTAAAAATAAACCCGGGACTCACCAGAAAATCTCTTACACGATTTTTCCCGAAATCAGGATCCATCGCCATCGGTTCCTGGTACTCGAAACCCTCCTTCCAGAAATTTTCATTAAAATCGTTTGAGTTCAGCAAAACAATTAAAAATAAACCCAGGGCGCACTAGAAAATCTCTTACACGATTTTTCCCGAAATCAGGATCCATCGCCATCGGTTCTTGGTACTCAAAAAACTTCCAGAAATTTTCATTAAAATCATTTGAGTTGAGCAAAACAATTCAAAATAAACCCGGGGCTCACCAAAAAATCTCTTACATGATTTTCCCGAAATCAGGATCCATCGCCATCGGTTCCTGGTACTCGAAAACCTCCTTCCAGGAATTTTCATTAAAATTGTTTGAGTTGAAAAACCCGGGGCCCACCAGAAAACGCCTTACACGATTTTTCGCGAAATCAATCCATCGCCATCGGTTCCTGGTACTCGAAAACCTCCTCCCAAAAATTTTTCATTAAATCGTTAGAGTTGAACAAAAAAATTAAAACTAAACCCTGGGCTCATCAGAAAATCTCTTACGCGGTTTTTCCCGAAATCAGGATCCATCGCCATCGGTTCTTGGTACTCGAAAACCTTCCAGAAATATTCATAAAAGTTGTTCGAGTTGAGCAAAAAAAATTAAAAATAAACCCGGGGCTCACCAGAAAATCTCTTACACGATTTTTCACGAAATAAGGATCCATCGCTATCGGTTCCTGGTACTCGAAAACCTCTTTCCAGGAATATTCATTAAAATTGTTTGAGTTGAACAAAAAAATTAAAAATAAACCCGGGGCCCATCAGAAAATCTCTTACACGATTTTTCCCGAAATCATGATCCATCGCCATCGGTTTCTGGTACTCGAAAACCTCCTTCCATGAATATTCATTAAAATTGTTTGAGTTGTACAAAAAAATTAAATATAAACCCGGGGCCCATCAGAAAACGCCTTACACGATTTTTCGCGAAATGAAGATCCATCGCCATCGGTTCCTGGTACTCGAAAACCTCCTTCCAGAAATATTCATTAAAACCGTTTGAGTTAAGCAAAAAAATTAAAAATAGACTCGGGACTCACCAGAAAATCTCTTACACGATTTTTCCCGAAATCATGATCCATCGCCATCGGTTCCTGGTACTCGAGAACCTCCTTCCAGAAATATTCATTAAAATTGTTTGAGTTGAGCAAAACAATTAAAAATAAACCCGGGGCTCACCAGAAAATCTCTTACGCGATTTTTCCCGAAATCATGATCAATCGCCATCGGTTCCTGGTACTCGAAAACCTCCTTCCAGAAATTTTCATTACAACCGTTTGAGTTGAGCAAAAAAATTAAAAATAAACCCGGGGCTCACCAGAAAACGCCTTACACGATTTTTCCCGAAACCAGGATCCATCGCCATCGGTTCCTGGTACTCGAAAACCTCCTTCCAAAAATTTTCATTAAAATCAATTGAGTTGATCAAAACAATTAAAAATAAACCCGGGGCTCACCAGAAAATCTCTTACACGATTTTTCCCGAAATCAGAATCCATCGCCATCGGTTCCTGGTACTCGAAAACCTCCTTCCATTAATATTCATTAAAATCGTTTTAGTTGGACAAAAAAATTAAAAATAAAACCGGGGCTCACCAGAAAACGCCTTACACGATTTTTCACGAAATCAGGATCCATCGCCATCGGTTCTTGGTACTCGAAAACCTCCTTCCAGAAATGTTCATTACAACCGTTTGAGTTGAGCGAAAAAAGTCGCTATTCGGTAGTGTCTCTGTGATTTGGCCAATAATTAATACACTGAAACCCAAAAATCGTCGAAATGTTCTATGCGATTCGATTTTCCAACGCATTAGCAAATGGGAAAATCTGGTACTTTTTTGATGAAACTCGATTTCAATGCTGCGGCAATATACATATAATTGAATCTTTAATTGTACATACTACAATTTATTAACATTATTAAATTACATAAAATGGTTTTTCTGACAAATATTAGTAAATATTTTTAAATTGCAATTTTAGTGTTTTTGTTATTTCAATAAATAAAAGTTCAGTTAAATGAAATTCGTCTGTTGTCAGGTTTCCATTGTTAACATTACTTTTACCGACTGTTTATTTTTGTCAATTTAACAAATTTGTGTTTTGTAAATTTTATCGTTTTGTTAAAAACTTCACATCCATCAAATTTAAACCAAAGTTTCAAGAAAACTAGTAGCGATTTTTAAGAATTTTTGTTACTAGTACTTTTGAAACGGTTCCGAATGGTTTTGGATGAGTTTTATGAAACTCTTTTGACCCTGGCAAAAGTCTTTAAATGGTTTCTTAATACCCAAAAATTGGCCGATTATTTTCAATCCATACTTAAACGGTTTTATTATTGTTCATTTGCAGCGTTTTTTTTTGTTTCATTTCAACTAAAAACACAATTTATTGTTTCTTACAATAAGTTTATCTAAGTATTTTTTACCACAGAAATTTCAGACGGGTTGACAACTAATAAAATAATTCATTAAGTCAATATGAGTTTGTTTTGTTTATAAACGCAAAGAATTTATTTCGAATTTTTAGAGTTTGGACAATGCGTCCTGTTTATCTGGCTGATGACGAATATTTTAATATTCGTCAAGTCACTTGATAATCTCACCTCGAAGTCAAAAAAGTATTCTGGCTCACTATTATTTTTTAAAACTCATAGACGATTTTAACTTTATGTTTTAAAAAAACCAGTTAATAACCGATTTCGATTGGATCTGAAACTGAAGCTAATCAAATTTTTTTGTGTGTTTTGCAGTTTTTTTACAAATCGTATTAAAACACAGTTTTCGGTGTTTTTGAAACCAAGAACAAATAGGTTTGCATCCGCTTCAAAAGAACTTAACAGAACTTTTAATACAAATGTTACAACTCTTTAAAACTGTTCTCATTTTATTTTTACTAATGAGGAAATTAGTTCCTCATTAGTAAAAATAAAATGAGATGGTATCAAAAACCGCGGCTAAAAGGAGTATCTGCTAAGGTTTTGTAGCGTGTCTGAAACCGTTTCCAACACTTTTTAGTTTAAAACCAAGGCTTCGTATCGGTATTTGAAATCAAAAATTTGCTACTTGGGTTGTTTAGTTTTTTTTTTATATAAAAAAAAAATACCATACATATCTGATGGTGTACGGATGAACCACAGCTCATAAACGGGATAAAAATAATTTATTTCGAAAAATCTAGACAACCCATTTTCGCAGGCCTCTTTTGAATGTAATATAAAACGATTAAGATGGTTCTGTTTGGACCGGAACAAATGGTAGTCCGATGGTACAAGGTCAGGACTATATGGTGGATGCAACAAAACTTCTTAGCGAAGCTCTCTCAGTTTCTGCCGGGG
Source organism: Nephrotoma flavescens (assembly GCA_932526605.1). Taxonomy (NCBI): domain Eukaryota; kingdom Metazoa; phylum Arthropoda; class Insecta; order Diptera; family Tipulidae; genus Nephrotoma; species Nephrotoma flavescens. Next base: position 234,219,429 of record OW052220.1, read on the forward strand.
CATCAATGATGTGTGTGGTCTTTCCTTTCTGTTGATTATTTCTGGGCGTTTCAACTGAATTGCTGGTTTTTTTAGATTTCAGTGGTTTGACACTTAGGCCATTTTTTTCCCATTGTGATACCAGTCATTCACGCCGCATCATTAACCCATTTACCTATTCACCTACTCACACAACTACAGTATACCACCTGCACATTGCAAGCTCCATGTCAACCTGTACATTGACATGGACGGTGGGTCGGCGCTGAATTCTGCACTCCATCAGAGGGTCTTAGTTGTGTTTATTAACATCACCAATTGTAATCGATGATGAAAATTCGATTTGCATCTAGCCTCTGATGCGGTTCGAACCCAGTACCTCCCGGTCCAAGTGCCGAAGCTTTAACCACTGCACCACTTGTCCGGTAATTGCTTGCCTTAAACGCGTTAGTTGTAGACAGTCAAGTTTAGAATCATTTCTTTCCAATCCCACCAAATACACAGCATTATCGTTTTTGGCGTCAGTCCTGGCTTTGATACCGTTTGGGAAGTTTCGCCTCGTTTCGTCCATGATATTTTTCGCACAACGTTGTTGTATCTTATCCACTTTTCATCACCAGTAATCATTCGCTTTAAAAATGGCTCGATTTCGTTCATTTTCAGCGGCGTTTCGCAGATAGAAATCCGGTCCAATAAATTTTTAACTGTGTATGGGGGGGGGATACTCAAACGTCAAACTTTTTTTGTATCGAGCCATTTTCAAATGGTTTAAAACTGTTTTGTGATCAATATTTATTTTCTTATATGATTGCTTATATGCCGATCTTCTTCAATTTTGTGCAATGATTTCATCGACTTTTCCAGTGGTTGGTCGACCTAGTGAGTGTAGTGCATCTTTGACATCCGCAAGCCTGAGCCGCGTTTTTACCTTTGTCGTAATAAAACTGCAAAGGATATCGAATTTTTGCATTATTTATCTCCATGCTTAAAATGTTGTAACCTTTTATTCACTTCACCGATTTTAATGTTTTGTATGGTAAAGTAGAAGTTAAAAAAGTACAAGTCAAAGTTCGTCACCTTTCAAACACACATAAGGATTGCCGGATACGATTAATGGTTACTGAGATATTTGAATGTAAAGCCATCTACCGGGTCCCTTTCTTTAATTTTTTCAGCTCGCACGCTTTTTATAAAAATTGATGGAGGTGGTTGTTGATATCCGAAACCCAATTGTGCTGGGTCCTGAGTTCGGAAATATTCATTTAGGGGTACACCCAGTGGAGCCTAGGTCCTTATTTAGGAGTCCTCCGGATGTGCCGCCATGTTGTGAAATATTTCACCATGCTGCATGATGTTGCACCATGTTGCGTTATATTGCGCCATGTTGCATGATGTTGCACCAAGTTGTAGGGTGTTGCACCGTGTTGTTTGATGTTGCATCATGTTTTGTTGTATTGCACTATGTTGTACCATGTTTCATTATATTGCACCGTGCTGCTTAAAGTTGCATCATGTTGTGTGATATTGCATCATGGTGCTTCGTGTTGTAACTTAAGTTTTTCGTTAATTAAATATCTAACGTCATGTTTCATCATATTGCAGTATGTTGCACAAGGTTATGTAGGCTACGTTACGGCCACATTAGATTATTGGTTTTATAAGTAACAATAATGACTTGTAGCATTCGCTCTCTATAGAGAACTTAACTCTTCTTAACTATAGTTAATGTTTGGCCTTGGTCCTCTTTTCACATTTTGTTCCGCCTCCAAATGATTTTGATGCCATATGGTGCGACCCGGGTCTCCTTATTTCGATGGGTGTTAACTTCGGGAAAGTTCGTGAGTATACTTTAGGGTTATTCGGGTCGAGCGAATGTAGAGGATATGTTCTATGTTATCGTCATATACAATTTTTTTTAATTAGTTTGTCTCTTAACTCGTAATTCGAATCCGGAATGCTTACACATAGTCGACCTCCCGTTTAAGACAATGAAAATCTGCAACTATTGTTTGTTTACTAAATTTCTTGGGACAAAAGGCAAGGCTACAAATTACAAATTGTGTACTATAATATAAAACAATAAATGCACCAACGTTCTACGAGGGACTATCATAATTCAATAGATCACCACATAACGAAAAAGTCGTCATCATTTAAAGAAAATGTTTGAAAATAAATATTCACTGCCACTCAAATAAAACAGCAGCAAATATTAATTAAATTTAAAATAAAATTGTATAGAGAATGTTTCAGTCATAAAGAAAAATATGAAAAGCCTGATACTCGTACAAATGAAGACACCAAAAATATTGCATTGAAAATCTGATATCTCTCTCTTGTGCAGATTCGGTAAGATATTAGGGTACCAAAATTGTTTACGATTATTAATATTTTAAAGGAGAAAGGATCAAATGGTTTTTTCTCGTAAACTAAATAGTTCGGTCCCAAAACAAAGGTTGTGATGTTTGTATTCTTTGTTTATGTTCGTATCGGTAGTTTGGCTTGGGAATTGGATATATTCTCGTGCGTGATATGAATTTCGTTTCATTCAATGTATAGGATTTAAATTTAAATAGATGCCTGTTAACGAGAAAATTTCATGTGTGTTATCATATCGTGACATGGCACTTTGTAGTAAAAGGACTTTGTTTTCCGGGAATTGAATTATATTTGGTTGTTAACCTTAAACGTGTTAATTACATTGGATATAGCGTGCACAATGTCATTAACATATTTTAACGATTTTACATCACCACCACCACTAATAAATTTTCAACCTATCTAGCTTTAAGGAAAGTTTTGTGTATTGTTGGTATTTTCACCTGAATATATTATTTTAACCTTTATTTTTACCAAAACTACATACAATGTTAAATGTTTCGGGAAAACAGTATGAATTACTAAGAAACACCACAATTAAGTTTCTATTTCAGCTTTCGAAGTAAAAATTATATGTA